>CM061135.1:91695671-92012986 GCA_030789695.1 Scilla litardierei | reverse complement strand
CATGGAACTAGAAACACATATGTAACTAGCCCTACAAGTTACCTTATCACTTCCATCCGTACACATACGGGCGAAGTGAACGTACTTGTTGCACTTAAAGCACTTGATCTTCTTCAAGTTTTTCTTCTTTGAGTGCACATTCTTTTGCCACTTTTTGTTCTTAGTCTTCTTTGAGGTTTCCGGTTCTTGCTTTCGTTCGTTCATGAACCTTAAGCGTTTATCCTTCCGCTTCTTTCCTCCATGTGAGGAACTAGCGGCCATGTGCACTTCGGCACTAGGTTTTGCGGCTTGAATCCGCTCTTCCTCGAGTTCGAGGTGTTTGGATACATCGCTTAAAGTTTTAATGCATTCATTATGAGTGAGGTGCATTTTCATGTTATCCCAGCTATCTGGGAGTGAACGAATGACTGCTTGGATCTGCTGTTCGTCAGACAGCGTAAGACCCGCATCCTTCAATTCAGCTATGAGATTCGCCATGTGGCGGAGATGCTTTTTCATAGATTGATCTCGCCACATTTTGTACGAATCAAATTGAATATTTAAGGAGCGGAGTTTGGTGACCGAAGTTCCACCAAACTTTATTTCTAGCCCAGACCATATGTCTTTGGCTAGGTCGAATTCCTGAAATAGACGCATTATGTCATTGTCCATTGCGGACAATAACGTAATACGTGTTATTTTGTTCTTTCGAGTCCAAGTCTCATAAGCTTCTCGGTCCCTCTTGTGTTGGGCCGTATTGCCCAACTCAGGTTCTTCCATTATGTTTTGGAGTGTTTCAAGCACATCTTGCTCTTCCAAAACATATTGGATTTTTATTGACCAAAGTTTATAATTGTCGCCATTGAGCTTCTCACCTTTGTTAAGCTCGGCGACAATGTTCTTAGAAGCGGTAGACATATTCGAATCAAAAAACTGCAAAGAAAATGAAAAACACGATCAAAATTCTATGCATAAAGTTTCGATTCTTTAAACACTTGATAACTTCCTTGGATAAGCTGAAATGTTACTCTAGAATCGAGAAGTTCACTACGTTCCCAACTACCATCTAGAAGTAACTTTCAAAGTATCCCTCTTACTTATCTCAAGTAAAAAGAAATCAGAAATGATACCAGTATGGTACCAGCAGCGGAAAAATACTTTTGAAAAACATATCTTTCAAAATGGAATAGGTGAGAGTTTGCGCAAAGAATTTTAGCGCAACAATTGCCAAGCCACGAGACCTGTTCTACACACCCATGGGTTAGATAACCATGGCCGGATCGTGGTAGGACTTGGAATTCTAAATTGCGCTATCCCGATTAAGGACGGGACATAACCTATTTGAAAACACCTTTTTCAAAAAATTTGAAATACATTGGCTAATCTCCGTAGAGTAGAGCACAACGTCATAAGTACATTGGCTAATCTCCGTAGAGTAGAGCACAATGACATGGCTAATCTCGCATGAAGTAGAGCACTATGGCTAATCTTCAAGGAGTAGAGCCGAAGAAAAAACTTTATAAAATAAGAGCAGACGACTGTCGTTAGCCCCGTATGGGCTATTCGGCACATTCGTGTTTGACCAAGGCCTTTGGACACTCCGTATGGGCTAGTCGGCAAGTTCGTGATCGACCAAGAACTTTTGCCGGATTGGTCGACCAAAACACCCAAATTGGTCGACCAAAAAAAATTTGTCTGAAACTTCTCTCGGCCAGGGCCTCTGCCCTGGCCGAGCCTGGCCAAGGGCCAGCCAGGGCCTCTGCCCTGGCCGGCCAGGGGCCCTAGCCCCTCGGCCAGGGCCTCTGCCCTGGCCGAGACTGACCAAGGCCGGCTAGGCCCTGGACGAGGCCAGGGCATTGGCCCTGGCCTCTGCCAGGGCCGTCCAGGCATGCCCTGGCCACTGCCAGGGCCGGCCAGGCCCCGACCGAGGCCAGGGCGCCGACCCTGGCCACTGCCAGGGCCGGTCAGGCCGGCCAGGCCGGTCCCTGGCCTTGGCCGAGGCCGGCCAGGGCCCCTTGGCCCTGGCCTGTCCTCGGCCAGGCCTGGCCTGTCCTCGGCCAGGCCTGGCCTTGGCCACGGCCAGGGCCCCCTGGCCCTGGCCGGGGCCGGCCAGGTCCGGCCATGGCCATGGCCGGCCATTGCCGGGCCATGGCCATTTGGCCTTGGCCGTCCATGGCCCATATGGCCATGGCCGGCCACCCCCTTATATAGGGTTGCCGCACATCCACGCCGGAGCGGTGGCCATGGTGGTTATTGGCCGTAGCCAAGCCCCTCCGCATGGGAAGGGGGGTGTGTTGCCTTCATAGCCCATTTGGCCATGGTGCACATGCACCAAAATTCATCTCCTCCGATGGAGATAACTACCATCATCTTCCTCGATGAAGCACTCGTTCGTCGATGAAGCACCCGTTCATCGAGAAAGTAGTTATTTTCTAATGGCCGTGTGCCAAAAATGAAAAATAACATACTACGTGAATGGTCGGTTCTTCCCGTCACAGAGAGTTCCTGCCATATCCGTAATGACAGAAGACCCTAACGTGAAAAGAACAACCGCTGCGTTCTCTTCGTCACGAAGCGTTCCTACCATATCCGTAATGGTAGGATACCCATTCGTGAAAAAGACAACGCCTCATTCATCGGTTCGATGGGGCGGCGGTTTGACCGGGGAGAACCGGTATGGCTCCGATACCATTGTAGGATCCTGTCAAAACAGCGTTAGGATCGATAAATGAAGTTGAGACTTACGCTTGCGTATGCGGCACGGTAGTCTCGGAACTTCGCCTTCGAATTCGCCACGACGGATCGAGTCTTCTCACGAACGGAGTAAGGCTACTAAATCCACAATCTAAATATCTACTTTTAGATTAAGAACTTGGATAAAGAGAGAGGAAGGATTTCGGCAGAGCTTCTCTAGAATGAAATGCAAGGCAAGAATACCATGCAAAAGTGTAAGGAAATGGCTAAGCCTTGGGTCTTATTTATAGCCCCCAAGGTAGTTATTTTAGGAGTAATTGTTCCTTTGGAACAATTTAACTAAAGTGTACCATCATACATGGCACATTATAAGCTTAAGTTGTACCATATGCATGGTACACCATAAGCTTAAGATATTCCCCCTTTATTAGCCATATGTCGCATGCACTTATGCACATATAATGCGACTTTCCCACTAATCTAGAGATCCTCTCCGCAAGGGAACAGATTCCCTTTGCACACGACTTTGCGTACGCGACGTTCGAGGTCCGTATTCCCTCGTACATCCCCCACAAGGGTGTACAAACGTCATCCATATCCAACAAAGGATCCCTTCATCGAACGATGAATGCAGGTAGGAGAGTCACATCGAGAGATGGGAACAAGCACTTGACTTTCGTTGTCACGCTCGTCTAACACCTCCCCATGCGCAGCCGTGCTTTTACAATTGGCTTTGCATAGGGACACTGCATTACGCTCGACACTTGGTTCCCGTACCACAAATCCGTATTCATTCTCATGATCTACAGAATAGGATACCACTCTACAGTTGGTTCAGGCAGTCGTGCTACTCTCGTAGTCACCAACTAGCGGATTTAGGGTTAGTGATCGCCCCCGGCTCTCAAGTCACTCTCGTAAGCGCGAGCCCCGGTAACGGCCACTAAGCTCGAATTGGATTTGTGTGGATTCACCCTAAGATATGGAGTTGCTTTCGCGATCCTCCAATCTTAGGGCTAATCCCCCAAACCCCCTTATCCAAACTATCGTAGAGCAACCCTAGATTCGTCTAACTAAGATTAACCCATCATCCGAACCCTAGAATCCTAGGGTTCTTCCTTAATCCTAGCAATAGATCTACTCAATCATTACACAAGAGATAGAAACAACAGGAATCAACATCACAAACAAGTAAAATGAAATCAATAAATGATTCAACAATGAAAACATATAGGAGAGAGAGACAATAAAAGAGAATTACAAAGGAGAATATACTTAACTAATGAAGATCCGGTACATAATCATCCAAGAGAGGGCCTATGGCATAGCCTAACCTCTGAAAATCATCCCCAATGACAGAAAATAAGTGAAAGGGGCTAAAAACCGGCCTCCTTAAAATGGTGGCTACAACTCCTATTTATAGCCTTCCCCCAAAAACCCTAGAAAAAGCCCTAAAATTGGTCTACCGACGTAGCGCTCGGTGGAGCATGCCCTAGCACTCGACCGAGCACCATCTTGGCACTTCCAGCTGGCTACACGAAGGAGGGGTCACTCGGTTGAGCGTGGTAGCCGCTCGACCGAGCACCCTCTTAGAGGACTTGATCTCGCTCGGTTGGAATTGATGTCGCTCGGTCGAGCAGAATTAGAAGCGAACTTACCCAATAGTTGCAAGGCAAAAGATGGAGCTCTCTGACTATTGGCTCGATCGAGCACTGAGGGTCGCTCGGTCGAGCGAGTTGGGTCGCTCGACCGAGCGACCCCATGCCGCCTTGCTCCTCCTTCATTATATCATAGCTCGGTCGAGCGCATGGAGCGCTCGATCGAGCGACCTGGAACTCATCTCCACGCTTCTCTCTTTTCTCCTCTCCTCTCCTCTCTTTTTCTTTGCTTCTTCTTTCTTGCTCCTCCCTTGCTCCCTAGATATGATGACATTGACGCTCTAGCATTAACGATTGTACACTCCTCTTAAATATGCTCCAAATTGCTCGATATTCCCTGAAATGCAACCAAACGCTCTTAAAGTCAAATAGTTCCAGTTATTAGTGTAAAAGCATATAAAATAGGGATCTAAGCAATCATTTTGACGTGTAAGCATATAGATAAAATGTGGAATATTATGACACATCAAAATCTCCCTAGCTTACCTCTTACTCGTCCTCGAGGAAGACTAGTAAGAAGCGAACCCGGGAGTGGACTACGATGGAGAGGTGAGGTGATGACGTGTGATGGAGACAAGAGGCCCATTCTTAAACTCAGAAAAATATAAACCCAAGGAAAACAAGATTACGTGAACACACATCAATATGTAATAAGAACACAGATACACACAAAATACTTAAGTCTCGCTCAAATGAACGTATTGTGGATTTTAATAAATGCAATGAACTTGATAAACAATGAAATGGGAGTAGAGCTACTAACTATCATAGTTTATTATCATAAATTATGCTAAGTTCACAGAAATGAATCCAACGTCCACAACTCATTCTCTAAGCAGTACAGATATATTATGATCAAATATTTTCAAGCATGTGTAGTGTTTTGTTAAGCTTAACGGAATGAGTTAGTGAATTCAATTAAGCTAAGGCGTCACCATACTACGCCCATTTCATGACTCCTAGAACCCATTGACTTTGTCAAGTCTCTATTCTAAGGAAAGTGGGTTGAGGATATGGAATTTTTGTGTTTTTATATTGTTTTTTGGCTATACAATTTTTATACACATATTTTTCTTTTCTTATATACACGAGATAACTCAATATATACAAGATGTTGGATCTGGATCCTAGCCTAGAGGGGGTGAATAGGCTTATAAAAATATTCTCGTGCAACACACGAGAAATCACATGCAGTTAAAAACACAAGTAGAGTAAATAAGAGGCAATCACAGAGAACGCACAGATTTACACTGGTTCGATCGCATCAACGACCTACACCCAGCTCCCAAGCAAATAATAGCATTACTATGTTCCTTTTGTACACCTATAATGGGGTCCTAGCTCCAATTCCCCACCTAGACTGTACCACACTCAACAAAGTGCAGAATGCTATCAACCTAGTAAATGTGTATCTTGACTGCTACAACACGTCAAGACCCTCTTGTCTAGCCACAACCAGACAAGTCCCAAAAGAACACAATAACGGTAAAGTTTCTCCTACGAAGATCTGACTAACTACTACATAAAAGAATAAACAAGAGTATAGAAAGCTCAGTTTGTGTAGCGGTGGTCGTCTTCGTCAATCGACGCGGGTCAGAAGTAATCTGACAAGATGTAGATGTCTCTCGACAATGGCAACTCAAGTTGCGGCAAATTACAATGGTCAAACTTGCTTGCGGCCTCCTTGTTCCCTCCCAATCAATATTGCAAAACTTGGGCTCTTAGTGGTGTTACGGCTTCTAGGCTTGATGGCACCAAGTAGATGATTTCGGCCAATGGAAAACTTGGTTCCATATACTTTTTGTGCCTTTGGTCAAAAAAAATTGGCCCCCTTGTCTTTGCTTTGTCTCCATTCAATTCCAATTGTTTTTGATGTCAGGTTCCCAAGATTAGATGGATGCAGTGCTTTGAATCACGTGGGAATTGATTTCGGCCCGGGTCTTTGCGTGAGCTTCTCTGTTGCTTCACCAAAGTAGCGTTGGTTCCTCTTGTCCTTTTTAATAGGGTTGCATCTTCTTTTAGATATCTGATTGACTCCCCGTACAAATCTCTGACAACCTGCAAACATGCAACAAAGGAGTTAATTAATTATGCAACTAGTTACATCTCTCTCATTATACCCTTTGTAGCCGCAAGGTTTTGAAGTGGGTTTGTGTTTGCTGCATGAAAGTTTTCCACCTACAAATAAAAGAAAAAAGAGGTGATTAATTTAACCCAAAAAAACTACTTTTAATATTTCAATCTCTCCCCCCTTCTTTAACTATGTTCTCTTCCAATTAAAGTTTGGTTGCTTGCATGACCTGTAAAAGAGCAACACACACAAAGTTAAAAAACACAGTTTATAAACGCATGCACCACTTGTAAAAGAAAGATAGGCTATGGGATAATGGTTGATGAATCAATTCATGTGGCCAGCTTGTGTCCCTTGGTGAACACAATTCGGTATGGCTCCTTGAAAATTTCGGTTGTGACAGTTCGGCAAGTAGCAGCTTTCTCTTGTACCCTTGGGAGTAGGCACATGGGGTCTCCAACGTTGAGGCAACATATCATGGGGTATTTACCAATTTTGGCAGTACATGGGATAGCTTCAAAAGTTGCGGCCTTTGTCAACAGTTTCGGCCTGGGAGTAGAAACTTGCGGCTGGTTGAAGGTAGGGGCTTGCAAAAATATTTTGGCCGGCTTTTTGTCTTGGAGATTTTGTGTTGCCAGTGCCTCAACTTGGGTTTGATGCGAGACCTTTGTATAGGTATGGCTATGGTTTTTTAAGTATATGTTGCGGCAAGGAGAGTTTGAATAGGAAATGATGGAACCGAATCCTTGCATATCTTTCTACTTGATTTGACAAAATCCCAATGACATACTCTCCATCTCATCTCATATTGGACCAAGTCCACTTTGATTTGTGCATAGCCATTCTACTCCTTTCCAATTACTATTTGATTAGCCATTGCCCCAACACTTGACTTAGTCACCCCTTTCAAGAACTACGTCCTTGCCATCACTGAAACACTCTTAGCACACATGTTAAATAGCAACACACGTTTGTCATCACCAAACTAGAGATCCTAAATTGTCGCATCTAACAATCTCCCCCTTTTGATGATGACAAACCCATAAAATATTTGGGCAAATAAATGTGTGTGAATGAAGTGTGATGAAGGATGTAATGCAATATGATGTAAACAATGAGGAAGCATTACTCGCATGCATAATTTACTAATGTAATAAGCATGATCCCCCTTTTTCCAAGCTCCCCCTATACATGTATTTTCAAGCTCCCCTTCAACAACTAACACCATTTGATACAAATCCTTCCAGCACTTTTCTCCCCCTTTTGTTATCATCAAAATTGGATTAATGAGGTCATCAAATATCACATGCAAAAATAAAGTATTATATATTACATCTATCACTTGCATGTCATTTTCCATAAAATAGGTGATTCAAGTTCATAGAAAATCATAATTTTGACTTCACCACCATTGTGTAAGTGTGATAATATAAACATTGAAGTACAATGGGAGATTCAATTTAGAATATCAACCAAATCAATCCACATTTTCCAATTAACATGAATTTCACTATGATTGATTTTTCCCATCTCATTAAAAATGAGTTCAAGTTACCAAACCCCAAAACATACCCTATAAGGACTCTTAGATGTGGGGTTGGCATTGCTTGATGAGTAGTATACACCAATGCTAAAGATTACCCATAAAGCATATGTTGGATACTCATGGGTAGTGTACTTGCCATGAATTGTATCCAGTTTTCATACGGAGCAAAGTTCGTGTATATATTTTTTTCATTTACAATTCTTTTTGTGCTTAATTTTTATTCATGGCAATACACATCATATCCCTTAGATTATCCAGTTTTTATTCATCCTACATTCACTTTCCAATATTCATAAAAAGAGTCTCCAAAAGTACAACAAGTTTAATATTCGTGGAAGTGCGTATCTAGGTGTAGAAATCAAATTAATCATTTCTGAAGCATGTCATGGCTACAAAATAGATTCTAACATGCGCATGTAGCTATAACAGTAATACAATGATTTCTACAAGGATATGAATGAACATAAAATAATACCACTTATAATGAATCATAAAGAGGTATTCATTCAGTACAATTTTTTTTTCATTTTTGGTTTATCAATTTTTTTGTTTTTCTTTTATAAAGAACTAAAACAAACCTAAAAAGCAAACAAACAAGCACACAAACAAAAATTAAATCAAGCACACACAAAATCTATGAAGGTATGCAATGAATACAAAGATGGAAAGGAAATATACCTTCGCGTCGTTATTTGACTAAGGAGCTAAAGAATGAGACTTTAAACTTAATGCTCCTTGCCAAAATCTCCACCTCACCTACATGAAAGGCGTTAAGTGTGACCTTGAAATCCAATAAGGTCCACTAGTGTTAGCCATTAAAGTTTTAGGAACCCACACTTGTTTGAACTTTATGTTTGTGTTCCTAAACTTACAATAATAGGATGTGTGACCAACACTATCACAAGTAAAACACTTTACATGCATATTTTTCACAATAGAAGGCACAATGTGGAGTTTCTAAATTTGGGGGTTTCAACATTTTTCAAACCAAATCCAAGTCCTCTTCTATTATTGCCATATAATTGATTTTCAAGTATGGTATCCAACAAATGTTTACCGATTGAAAATTTTCTTAATGACAATTCTAGACTAGAAACTTTGGATTTTATTAATTTATTTTCGTCCATAAGCAAATTACATTTACTTATAAAAACTCTCTTTTTTTCCTCCTCCTTTTTAAATTCATCCATTTTTCTTTTAAGTTCGTAATTTAACATGCACAACTTATCATTAAGCTCTCTAATCACATCGTCTTTTTCAGTTTTGAGCTTAATCAAATCCTGCTTAAGCATGCTAATTTCATTCAATAAGGAAGGACAAGAAAGACAAGTAGATTTTTCATTAAAGCATGATTTTTCTTTTTTCATTATAGCAATGGTAGAATCACGTGCAGCAAGTTCTTCTTTAAGAATGTCAACTTCTTCAAAAATATCACAGTTTTCTTTTTGTAATTTAAAGCTGGCATTCCTATAATCATTTAACGTGAGTTCTAGCTCATTGATCTCATTTTGCATTCCTTTACAAACATTAAACAATTCAGCTTTAGTGAAGGAATATACCTCATCACTCTTTGCCATTAAGCAGAGGGAGGTGAAAGCTACAACCTCCTCAGGCTCATCCTCTGCTTTGCTGTCCATGTCCCACGTTATTATTTTGCCTTTTCCTTTATCTTTAGCAACCTGAGCAGTCTCTTGTCTGCACTGCTTCGTGAAGTATCCCTTTTTCCTGCATTTAAAACATTCAACTCTATCAGCAGAATCTTGTTCAGAAGAATTTTTATTATAATTAAACGTGTTAGAGTGACTGAACCTTTTATGCATTTTGGATCTTCCTTGAGGAGTTCTGACATACTTTCTGAAATTTCTGACCATCAGCGCTATCTCCTCATCCTCATCTTCATCTTCGCTAGCTTTCAGAGCAAGTGGCTTTGAAGCTTTTTCCTTCTCCTCAGGTTCCTCTCTTTCTTCAATATTTTGCAATTCAAGCTCATGGGACATTAAGTTACCTATCAAGTCCTCCACCCTCATTTGTGATAGATCCTTTGCTTCTTGGATGGCTGTGACTTTAGGCCAAAAAGAGCTTGGCAGTGCTCTTAATATCTTCCTCACCTGTTCAAGGCTAGAATATGGCTTACCGAGCGAGCTAGACTTGTAGATGATGTTGGTGAACCTCGCAAACATCTCTGATATAGTCTCTAATGGTAGCATGTGAAATCCTGTGTACTATGTGCACAGAAGTGCAAGTCTAAACTCCTTCACCTGTGACGTTCCCTCATGCGACACCTCCAATGTATGCCATATTTCCTGCGCAGTTAGACAATGTGAGATACGATTGAATTCAGATTTATCTAATGAACAAATGAGAGCATTCATAGCTTTAGCATTATGAGAATAAAGTCTCCAATCATTATCATATCATTTATCGTCAGGTTTAAGCATCTCAACATTTTCAATTTTAATGACAGGTGGTTTATATCCCTTTTCAACAATTTGTCAAGCTTTATAGTCAATAGAAATTAAGTAGATTCTCATACGATTTTTCTAATAAGCATAATCTACTCCATTAAATCTAGGGGGACGTGATATGGACTGACCCTCAGTAAAAGCACTATCAATGGGATCCATGGTCAATCCTAGGCTAGATCCTACATCCTGCTCTGGTACCACTTGTTGGATCTAGATCCTAGCCTAGAAGGGGTGTGAATAGGCTTATAACAATATTCTCGTGCAACCCACGAGAAATCACATGCAGTTAAAAACATAAGCAGAGTAAATAAGAGGCAATCACAGAGTACGCACAGATTTACCCTGGTTCGGTCACATCAATGACCTACATCCAGCCCCCAAGCAAATACTAGCATTAATATGTTCCTTTTGTACACCTACAATGGGGTCCTAGCTCCAACTCCCCACCTAGACTGTACCACACTCAACAAAGTGCAGAACGCTATCAACCTAGTAAATGTGTATCTTGACTGCTACAACACGTTAAGACCCTCTTGTCTAGCCACAACCAGACAAGTCCCAAAATAACACAATAACGGTAAAGTTTTCCCTACGAATATCTGACTAACTACTACATAAAATAATAAACAAGAGTTTAGAAATCTCAGTTTGTGTAGTGGTGGTCGTCTTCGTCAATCGGCGCAGGTCAGAAGTAATCTGACAAGATGTAGATGTCTCTCGGCAACGGCAACTCAAGTTGCGGCAAGTTACAATGGCCAAACTTGCTTGCGGCCTCCTTGTTCCCTCCCAATCAATATTACGAAACTTGGCTCTTAGTGGTGTTACGGCTTCTAGGCTTGATGGCACCAAGTAGATGATTTTGACCAATGGACAACTTGGTTCCCTATACTTTTTGTGCCTTTGGTCAACAAAAATTCGGCCCCCTTGTCTTTGCTCTGTCTCCATTCAATTCCAATTGTTTTTGCTGTCAGATTCCCAAGATTGGATGCATGCAGTGCTTTGAATCACATGGGAATTGATTTTAGCATGGGTCTTTGCGTGCGCTTCTTTGTTACTTGACCAAAGTAGCGTTGGTTCCTCTTGTCCTTTTTAATAGGGTTGCCTCTTCTTTTAGATTTCTGATTGATGCCCCGTACAAATCTCTGACAACCTACAAACATGCAACAAAGGAGTTAATTAATTATGCAACTAATTACCTCTCTCTCATTATACCCTTTGTAGCCGCAAGGTTTTGAAGTGGGTTTGTGTTTGCTGCATGAAAGTTTTCCACCTGCAAACAAAAAAATAGAGGTGATTAATTTAACCCAAAAAAACTACTTTTAATATTTCAATCTCTCTCTCCCTTCTTTAACTATGTTCTCTTCCAATTAAAGTTTGGTTGCTTGCATGACCTGTAAAAGAGCAACACTCACAAAGTTAAAAACACACAGTTTATAAACGCATGCACCACTTGTAAAAGAAAGACAGGCTATGGGATAATGGGTTGATGAATCAATTCATGTGGCCAGCTTGTGTCCCTTGGTGAACACAATTCGCCATGGCTTCTTGAAAATTTCGGCTGTCCTTGATGTCAAGTTGCTGCCTTGGAGATGACAGTTCGGTAAGCAGCAGCTTTCTCTCGTACCCTTGGGAGTAGGCACATGGGGTCTCCAACGTTAAGGCAACATCACATGGGGTCTTTACCAATTTCGGCAGCACATGGGATAGCCTTCAAAAGTTGCGGCCTTTGTCAACAGCTTCGACCTGGGAGTAGAAACTTGCGGCTGGTTTAAGGTGGGGGCTTGCAAAAATATTTTGGCCGGTTTTTTGTATTGGAGATTTTGTGTTGCCGGTGCCTCAACTTGGGTTTGATGCGAGACCTTTATAGGGGTATGGCTAGGGGTTTTTAAGTATATGTTGCAGCAAGGAGAGTTTGAATAGGAAAATGATGGAACCGAATCCTTGCATATCTTTCTACTTGATTTGACAAAATCCCCATGAGATACTCTCCATCTCATCTAATATTGGACCAAGTCCACTTTGATTTGTGCATAGTCACTCTACTCATTTCCAATTGCTATTTGATTAGCCATTGCTCCAACACTTGACTTAGTCACCTCTTTCAAGAATTACGTCCTTGCCATCACTGAAACACACTTGGCACACACGTTAAATAGCAACACACGTTTGTCATCATCAAACTAGAGATCCTAGATCGTCGCATCCAACACAAGAGGCGGCCTATGCATCCCAGACCGGACGGTCTTAGGTCATCGGGTTACGAAGAACCCCTTGGGCTTTTTATTTAAGATATTTGTTTGATTTTTGTATTATTGGTATTTTTGCAAACTCACGTAAACGTGATGGAATGCAAAACATGATCAACGATCATTTATTGGCTATGCACAAAAGAAAAGGAAAAAACATAGAATCTAGAATGTAAGGATCGCCTTACCCTTGCAATACTAACAACACACACTAGAGATGGGGGTGAATAGTGTAATGGCAATAAAATAGTTCAATTAAAATTTAACTTGCAAATTCGGAATTATAAAGGCAAGAGGAATTAAAAGGCACAATCAATCCAAACGCAAACACACAGTTTTACCCTGGTTCCCCAAACTTGGGTACATCCAGCCATACTAATACTCACTATATTTCCACACAGAGAAGTGAATACAAATCTCACAAGGAGATACCCCACTAAGAGGATTTATGCCATACACAAGGACCCAACCAATCTACACGAAGATCAAGACTCCCACACAGAGAATCACTAACTCCCACTCAGAGAATTAGGGTTAGCCCTACACTAGGACACTAAACTCCCACAAAGAGAGTTATTCCCACAAAGAGAATATCCTAAGTCCCACAAAGAGACAACCTCCCACAAAGAGAGAAAGTTCTAATTCCCACAAAGAGAATTAGAGACACAAATTACACCAAGTAAAGTAAATACTCTTACCTATGCCTTGAGATACTTACTTATGAATGGATGCAAGGCATGGAAGAGGATCTCCAAGTGTTGAGATATGCTTAAAAGCACTTGGATGAATTCCCTTGAGCTGGAATTCAATGCATGAAGAAGAATGAGAGCTCTTGAGAGGGAATTAAGGGAGTTTGAGAGTTGCTTATAGATCTCATGAGATATTCAATAGCATCAAGAAGTATAAGAGATGGCAGCACACTCATATATATGAACCCTATATCAAACCCCAAAACCCAAGGAAACAGCCAAAGAAAGAATTCTGCAACGGCTAGAAACTGGGCGAAAACGACAGGAACAGTCGACTGATGATCAAAAGACAGTCGACTGATCAACGGCTAGAAAATATCCAACGGCTATATTCTGAGCCAGGACAGTCGACTGAAGAAGACAATACAGTCGACTGACAAACAGGACAGGCGCCTGTTATCCTTCAGCAAGCGACTGCTACAGGGGATGGATCGAAACAGAGAGCTGCACTCTTTCTCCGGAAGAACATACAGGCGACTGATGTTAATACTACAGTCGACTGTCAAATAGTCAGGCGACTGTACATTCTTCATCAGTCGTCTGATGTATAATATGGAGAAACAACAGAGAGATGCAGAGAATGCACTTACGCTATACATGGGACTTATGACCAATCTACAGGCGACTGTAAGAATACAGGCGACTGTAAACTGATCGACAGACGACTGTGCTAAAGCTCAAGTTTGAGTCAATTGAAATGTTGACTTGAGCTGTGCAAATCAGGCGACTGTAGAAGGATCTACAGGCGACTGGAAATCACCCAGTCGACTGTGTTTCCTTCAGCAGGCGACTGACGGAAAGCCAGAGACTCCAAATGAGTCTTTGGACAGAGTAAACCTATTGGGTTGGATTCTATGATAATCCTAATGCTCACTAAGATGGTTAGATGCATATGCATGAATGAGTAAACCATCTAACAAGGCATTACATTAATCCTAGACTCAAAAGAGAGAGAAAGCAATAAAGTAAATACATGGATTACAATGCTTTCCTTAGAGTCTAAGTCTTCAATCTTGATGCCTTGATTGCTCTCCATCATCTCCAAGCTTTGCACTCCTTGAGTCCAAGCTTTGGCTCTTCTCCACTTGATGTCCATCCTTGCACCAAGTGATTAGTCTCCAAGAAAGATATTTTTGAAATAGAACTGAGAGACTAAAACATGAGAGTCATTAGCAACAACATAATGTTGTGATCATCATCAAAATAAAATTGGTATGAAACACCAATACTCAACATAGACATGGCTTAGTTTCAGGAATTCTAGTTATCACTACTTTGGTTCTTGACTGGTCCAAAAAGATGCACTGTTATTCCCAAGTATAGGAAGTCGGTCAAGTACTAAACCTGGTGAGTCCAGGATCGTATTCCTCAGGGACAAAGTAGCCTGCAAGTTTCACAATTTAAAATTAAGCGAAAAAAATTATTTGATGATAGGTGAACCACCCTTCGAAGGTGATTTTTGATTGGGTTTAACGTGAGGTAAAAGTCGTTTTAAGATTTTACGAAAATAGAATATCGTGAACGTGAAAATATAATTTATAACAATCGTGTGTGTGTTGTGTTTCCGTTAGTGTTACAGTAGGTTATGCTATTCATTCTCTATTGATTCTCAATCCTTCATCCATGCCAAGGTATGGGGATCGGATGATAAAGCTTTAAACGATGATTTTCAATTAAAAAGATAATCGTAAAAGTTGTTGATTTATTTAAATAGTAAAATATAATAGATGAACCTCGCAGTTCATCACCCTCCTTGGGATGCTCTACGGATTGATGCACGTAGACGATGCCTTGCGGCATATCATCCTGATGTGTCATTATATTCCACGTTTTATCTATATGATTACACGTCAAAATGATTGCTCAATTACATATTTCATACACTTTTAGGCTCATAATTGGAACTACTGTACTTTAAGAGTGTTTGGTTGCATTTCCGGGAATATCGAGCGACTTGGAGCATATTGGAGGAGAGAGTGCGTACTTCGACACTGGAGCTCCTGAGGCGCCGCGTTCAGTGACTCAAAGTTGCTGGGAGCAAGGAAGGGGCAAGAGAGAAGGGACGAAGAAGAGGAGAATGAAGAAAGCATGGTTCTATAATACCATGACTCATGGATTCCAGGTCACTCGATCGAGCTATGATGCGGCGAAAGAATCGAGCGATCCAAAGTGCTGGAAACAGGATAGCCGTGCACTCTTTTCAAATCTACTATCACCTGGGATTTTTAGTATTTTTCTGATATTTTTTCCAGATAGTAGACTTCAAAACGGTTCCAACTCCACCAAAAACATGCCAATCAGAGGTCGGATGAGCTCTGGAGAATTTATGTAAGCTGATGCTACAGTGCTGAAATCTATTTTTGACCACCTACTCAACCGAGCAACCACCTACTCAACCGAGCAGAGTGAAAAATGCTGCTGAAATCTATTTTTGGCATCCTACTCGATCGAGCAACCTCCTACTCGACTGAGCAGAGTGACAAATGTTACTGAAATCTATTTTCGACCACTACTCGACCGAGCATCCACTTACTCGACCGAGCAGAGTGACAATTCGACCGAGTGCATCGCTGAAATGTATTTTCGACCACCTACTCGACCGAGCAGAGTGACAACTCGATCGATCAACTACCCACTCGACCGAGCAGGCCCTACCCGGTCTGAGCAGGCAGAGCGTGATTTTGGGGGAGAGTTCCAACCTACTGACAGCTCAACCGAGCAGCCACCTACTCGACCGAGCAGCTGCCTACTCAACCGAGCAGACCCTACTCGGTTCGAGCAGGCAAAGCGATGTTTTGGACAATAGATTCACAATTTCTGACGACTCGATCGAGTAGCTTCCTTCTCGGACCGAGTCGCCGTGGGCCCAGACGTAAGTTGCGTTCGGATCCGTGTTTTGCTAGGGTTTTTGGAGGGAGGAATTGGCAGCCATCAGGGGGGAGACTTTGGTATACTTTTTGGAGTTTTGATCTTTTTTGAGAGTTGTTTTGGGAGACAATCTTTTGGGAAGTTAGGCTACGCCATAGGCCCCTCCTTTGTATCAAGATAAGTATTTTTGTCTCTTTAATTCCATTTGTTATTTCTTTGTGATTTCTTATTGAATATATCCTTGATGCATGCTATGATGAATTCTCTTGCTATTATCGAATCTTCTATTGCTTTTCCTATGATGCATGCATAGTTCTATCTAGGGCTAATGGATTAGCCCTAGGATTTTAGAATTTAGATGCAAAGATAGGATTTTTATGATGCGTTGGGAATAAAAGGGGATGCATTCGAACCACGAGCGTGGTAAGATTATTGTAGATCCCTAATGCGCGTACCGTTTGCATCTATCGCGTAAGCGGGATGAATACGGTATGTTAGATTCATGATGCCTAGGCACATGAATTCACTTCCTAGATGATACAACCCCCAATTAAACCAATGCAACGTAGAAGTCTCAATCGAGATTCGACGTCCGACGGTCCTAGCGGTGAGTCGTAAAGCCCTAATCTTTTATATTTTATTTCTTTCTTTCTTTGTGTGGAATCTCTTGTCTGCGACGTTGAGTGACACAACATTCGCATCCATCACCATTACGACCCTCCATACTCCACATCCACCAATAAACCCGCAATTCTAACTCAACCTAGGAGTAGATATGTAGTATAGCACCGCTTCCCCGTGTTCGATACCCGCTCGCCACTATACTGTGTGCTTGCGGTTAGACGACATCGTTTCAGAGTTAATTTCGGGCCGATCAAGTTTATGGCGCCGTTGCCGGGGAAGCGTTCCTCCATATTATCTATTTATCACAATTAGGTTGATTAGATTGTGTTAAAACAAAAAACAAAACAAAACAAAATAAAAAAACAGACAGAGAAATTTTTCCCACCACCTGCTTTATCATTATCTCTATCTTCTTGTACCATTGATATCTTTTCCAGGTTGTTTGTTTTTTATTATTCAGGTACAATGGATCAATCTTGGCATTATTCAAGCAATGATTATTCGGCACAGTATGAGGCTCCAATGGAAGAATACGAATATTATTCACATGACCCATACTATCGGAGGGAAGGATATGATCAATATTCAGAGTGCTATGCCTACTGCGAGTCTTGTGACAAGGAGGGACACATGCCCTATGAAAGTC
The DNA here is from genome assembly GCA_030789695.1 of Scilla litardierei. NCBI lineage: Eukaryota > Viridiplantae > Streptophyta > Magnoliopsida > Asparagales > Asparagaceae > Scilla > Scilla litardierei. Next base: position 91,995,443 of record CM061135.1, on the reverse strand, counting down.
ACGTTTGTCTCTTGAGTCCTGACCATCATCTCAATTTGACACTCAATACGTTTATGGCACAGGTAGAGGAGAGCACCACTGTCAGCGCTATGCTGAATGAGTCACATGATCGATGGCAGAAAGATATGGCTGAAATTAACAAATGCCTTTCATATTATGAGCTCAATGGAGAGACTGAGGACATTGATACTTCCACATCTGAGGAGACAACGGCTGACATACACAATGCATCTAAGGGCGACACATTCATTCTCATGATCTACGGACTGGGATACCACTCTACGGTTGGTTCAGGCAGTCGGGCTACTCTCGTAGTCACCAACTAGTGGATTTAGGGTTAGTGATCGCCCATGGCTTTCGAGTCACTCTCGTGAATGCGAGCCCCAGAAACGGCCACTAAGCCCAATCGGATTCGTTTGGATTCTCCCTAAGATATGGAGTTGCTTTCGCGATCCTCCAATCCTAGGGCTAATCCCCCAAAACCCATTATCCAAACTACAATAGAGCAACCCTAGATTTCTCCAACTAAGGTTAACCCATCATCCAACCCCTAGCATCCTAGTGGTTTTCCCTAATCCTAGCAATAGATCTACTCAATCATTACACAAGGGATAGAAACAACAGGAATCAACATCACAAACAAGTTAATGAAAGAAATAAAGGATTCAACAATTAAAACATATATGAGAGACAATAAAAGAGAATTACAAAGGAGAATATACTTAACTAATCAAGATCTGGTACATAATCATCTAAGAGGGGGCATATGGCATAGCCTAACCTCTGAAAATCATCCCCAAAGACAAAAAATAAGTGAAAGGGGCTAAAAACCGGCCTCCTCAAAATGGTGGCTATAACTCATATTTATAGCCTTCCCTCAAAAACCCTAGAAAAAGCCCTAAAAGTGGTCTGCCGACGTAGCGCTCGGTCGAGCGTGCCCTAGCGCTCGACCGAGCGCCATCTTGGCGCTTCCTGCTGGTCGCACGGAGGAGGGGTCACTCGGTCGAGCATGGTAGCCACTCGACCGAGTGCCCTCTTAAAGGACTTGATCTTGCTTGGTTGGAATTGTTATCGCTTGGTCGAGCGGTTGGCCGCTCGACTGAGTGAATTAGACTCGAATTTTCCCGAGAGTTGGAAGGCAAAAGATGGAGCTCTCTGACTATTGACTCGGTCGAGCGCTGGGGGTCGCTCGGCAAGCACTGGGGGTCGAGCAACCCCTCGCAGCCTTGTTCCTCCTTCATTGTATCATAGCTCGGTCGAGCGCACGGAGCGCTCGACCGAGCGACCTGGAACTCATCTCCAAGCTTCTCTCTTTTCTCCTCTCCTCTCTTCTCTTCTTATTTGCTTCTTCTTTCTTGCTCCTCCCTTGCTCCCCAAAAAAGATGCCATTGACGCTCCAGCATCAAAGATTATACACTCCTCTCCAATATGCTCCAAATTGCTCGATATTCCCTGAAATGCAACCAAACGGTCTTAAAGTCAAATAGTTCCAGTTATTAGCGTAAAAGCGTATACAATCGGGATTTAAGAAATAATTTTGACGTGAAAGCATATAAATAAAATGTGGAATATTATGACACATCACTCCTGCCAACAACCGATTCAGATGGTATGCTTTCACTGCAAGCAAACTGGACATGTCAAGAAGGACTGCCGTGTAATGTTGAATCAATGCCTGATACGCGGAGCATCTACACATGCTACTAGAGACTGACCTTGCCACACCAATAAACCGACTGCTGGACCTTCTGGACCTACTCAGCGTGGACCACCTCTGGCTCCACAACAGAAGGCTTTTGAACAAGCGAGGCAGAACCAGTCGAGGCGACATGCATTCACCATGACAGCCGCAGAGGCTCAGACTGATGAGTAAGTGATCTCAGGTAATGCCTAAATCCTTCTTTTATAATGTCTATGGTATATATATGTGTTTGATTATGTACCCTTAGCTAAGGGTTTTCCTATATTCTAGGTGTTATCTTAGTAGCATCTTATCTGGCCCTATCTTTGTTTGATTCTGGAGCCTCACATTGCTTCATATTCCGAGGATTCGTAGAGAAGCATTCTATTCATGTTGACTCTCTATCTAATTATTGGAGCATCACCACAAGGAGTGGAGTAGAGAAAACTTCTAGTGGCTGTCAATCTTGCCATATAGTGATCTGTGGGCACGAGTTGTTTACAGATTTAATGATAGTCGACATGCCAAACTTTGATGCAATATTCGGCATGGACTGGTTAGGAAATTTCTATTCTACCATCGACTGCCACAAAAAGAAGGTAGTGTTTGAAATCCCTGACCATCCGGTATTTGAATTCGCAAGTGGAGATCGTTCACTTAGACCTATTAAGTGTAACGGTCACTTTCCGACCGTGCGTATTTTAGCGCGTATCTTTATTATTTCGTGTGTGTGTTTCCGTATTTGATTTTATTATTATTATTGTTCTCTATAGTTCAGACGCGCGACCGAACCCTGTATTCTCAACCCTCTCGGAGGAGCGATCACCCTGGTATCTTCTTTGAAATTTTAAGACGTCGGGAGGACCAACCTGCGTTAACACTTTAGTAATTATTAAAGCCTTTTATAATTTTAAATATGAAGAATGAACCTGTACGTTTCATTTTAAACAAAAATTTCAAGTGCTAATTCATTTTCTTCTAACCACTAACTTTATTATAAGTCATTGTAAATAATAGGTCATGTACGTTTTTTTTGTTCAAACTCATTCATTATTTTCTTTAAACTCTCATCTTTAGAAATGAAATTCGGTGGGAGACCTCAAATCAAAAATTAATTTTTTATTCGTTTAAATCCTAACTGCATCCCACAAAATCAGCCACTTACTTTTTTTTCTCCTCCCACGTGCTGCTAGGAGCCCTCCCCTTTTCTTATTTAATTGAACCTAGGGCTAGGGCTCTTGGAAGTTTACAGCTGCCACAACTTGCGAGACCCCCCCAGTGTTTTCTCTCCCTCGCAGCACTCAACCCCGACGGCCTCGCGTTTCCGGCCATCGACCCCGCCGGCGAGACCCTCGAGACCGCCGCTCCGACACCCCGACGCCGCGGCCAACGCAACCCCCGACGCCGTGCAGACCCCGTACGACGCCGCCGCCTGCGCTCACTGCCACGGCCTCCACGCCACAGAGGCCTCTGCAAGGGGACGACGCTTGACATATATAGGAGATCAGGCGAACAGGTAATTTTCAAATTTCATATGTAGGCTCTGGTTCTTGTTCAACAATGACACATAACATTTCATACTCTGTTTGCTTAGCTCTCGCTTGATTAAAAATATTTCAACTGTCTTGTATGTTTACTCAGTTTGGGCAGATTCATGTAATTTCAAGCCATATAGACTTGGATAAATGCTTCTCTAACCAACAATTTGGATTCTTTACCATTGATACTTACATAAAATTCATCAATTTTTTAAGACAATATGTCAGTGGAGGTTCAAGGTGGGATCATGCATATATACATACTGTCACCTATATATGTTATGAATTTTTAAGCAGTATGTTATTTATTTATGTTATTTATAGTAGCAGTAGGTTAATAGCTATAGTGTGTTATTATCTGTGTATAGAGCACACTCCCATAGCTTAAGTTCGTATAGCCTGACATTGAAATCTTATGGCGCAGAGACAGTCACGCCTTCCGTTCGACCACGTGAATACTAAAGACTGGTGACGAGACATTCTGGGAGCTGGAGTCGCGACGCGATGCGCTACCGTTTTCAGATCCGACATCAGACTTGCACGTAATCGTCGAACTAGGTTGGTCTCCCTATACTCGTAGAAACCCCCACAATAGCTGATTGAACCCTAAACTAAAAATCAACAATTTGAACTAAAATTTATTTTCAGCACCAGTAAAACGTTGTACAAATCTAGAAACTCGACGAATGGACTTTGTTGACTGTGCACATAGGATTAGATCGTCGATTAGGCTGAAACATCAAAATGTGACTTTTGACGAATTGGATAGTCCCGATAATCTAGAAACGAACCCTAATAGGATTTGATGAAATTGAGACCTGACACCGTCGCCACGGCACTATTTCAGACGGACTTCCGCGGACGAGACGCTTGGGCGAGACGCTTCGAGAAGACGACACACACGCCATCGCAGGCAAGTGTATCCACTTGCACTTTTGGCCGTGCTCAGGCCCTAGTTGGTTAGAATTGTTAACTGTGAACAAATAGAACTGGACGTGAAATAATAGCGTCCGGGACGACTCCTGACGGCTCAGACTTGACGACGAAGTCTGAGCCTGACAACAACAACTTTTGACATTGTAGGGCTATCATGTGTGTGCGTGCGTGTGGACACCCTAGAATAACAACTCCCTACACTTGTCATGGCGTGTCCTGTTACACAAAAAGCCTTCAGGCGTTTCGGATGCTTTCCTAGCGGAAGTGATCCCTGTTACACAAAAAGCCTTCGGGCGTTTCGGATGCTTTCCTAGCGGAAGTGATCCCTGTTACACAAAAAGCCTTCGGGTGTTTCGAATGCTTTCCTAGCGGAAGTGATCCCTGTTACACAAAAATCCTTCAGGCGTTTCGGATGTTTCCCTAACGAAAATGATCCCTGTAAATCTTGTCCTGAGTTCCTGGGTTTGGGGTTGGGTTGAGCGTGCGCACGACAAGAGGGTCTGATCCCCCTCGAACTGTAAGGCGTGAACCCTTTCGTGTCTCACCTGTCTTGTCTCGTCTTGTCCCATCACGTCCCGACTTGTCATGACACCTGTAGGTTAGTCCCGTAGTTCGTAGCACACGCTACGACTACTACTTGCTGCGTTTTACTTTCCTGCTGCGTTACTTCTGTTTGTTACTCAGTTATAACCTCAGCATGCTAATCAACCAGTAAAACATTGTCTAAAAGTTGATACACTTGTAGTTTGGTCTAACCCTGTTTGTAGACCTGACCTGACGTACAGTTCCCTCTTTTGGTGCTGTACGTCAGGTGTTGAGCCAGAGTACGTCGACGAGGCGGACTTGCCAGCAGACGGAGAGCCGGAGGACGTTGATCCGGAGTACGACCCAGAGGAGGACCAGAGTTAGAGGTCTCTCGTTGCTGATCCAGAGTTTCTTTCTCAGTTTAGTCTGGGTGCGTAGCACCTTTTGTTTTCTTGACTAGGTTGGGTGCTTGCACCTGTAGTTTCTTTTTCTGCAGTTGTAGCCCTTCGGGCGTTTTTAGGCTCTTAGTACTTTGGATGTTATTTTTGGAATAAAATGAAATGATATCTCTTTTCAATACTTTTGTTGTTTCCGTACTAACTTGCAGGGACCTGTTTCCTTCGTTTTGGAATACCACAGACGCTTATTGGGTCTGGGCTCTCAGCCCCGGCCTAAGCGGGCCTTAGTCACGCTTCGCCTCCGTCCTTTTTGGGATGCGGGGCGTGACAGGTTTTAGTGGTGGCCCATGCAGGTCCCATCCTTCTGCGAATACGAAACAATCGAAGTGTTGAAATTCATTTTATTATCATCCAGTAATTGTACGAGTCTAACCTCTGTGTTTCTGTCAATAGGATGGCAGGACGACGTGTTACCCGATCGGGGAACTTAGGCGATGAAGCTCTGGAGGACCAGAGCGGAGACTTCCGACAGTTTCTGGGTGTGATGAGGGAGATGCTGGATGTTCAGCATCAGTTGGTTCAGTAGTCTCAGCGTGCTACCCAGGCTGTTCCAGTTGCACCACCACCACCTCCGCCTGCCCCTCGAGCTGCTCCAGGAGTGAAGCATTTCAACGAGCTCCAGCCGAGGACATTTTCGGGAAAGGAGGGACCCCTATCTAATGACGAGTGGATCCAGAGCACGGAGGAGAAGTTAGTTGCTGCGAAGATTCCTGACGATACACGAGTGGAGATAGCGAAGATGCAGTTGATGGAGAATGCGAGGAACTGGTGGCGCATCGAGGAGAGGCGTCTTGAGAAGCCAGTGGGGTGGACGACCTTCAGATCGATGTTCAAGGACAAGTATTTCACCAAGTCTGCTAGGAGGGAGCTGCTGAGCAAGTTTATAGACCTGAAGCAGGGAGATATGACTGTCGATGAGTATGAAGCTGAGTTTGAGATGCTGAGTCGTTTTGCCCCGCATATGGTGAGGAAGGAGGAGAAGCGAGCTGATCGCTTTCGTCAGGGACTGCGCCCAAAGATTCAGGCTTCTATGTCTTCAGCGAGTTTTACGACTATGAGGGAGGTGCTTGATGCTGCGAAGAATCATGAGCTCATAGCTCTTCTGCCTGACCCTCCAGCTGATAAAGGGAAGCGTCCCGTGGAGCAGTACCGGTCACCTGCTAGGCCGGTGATGAGGCCAGTCCAGATAGTACCATTCAAGAGGCCAGGAGCACCTATGCAGATTCAGAGTAAGGGACCATTCCATTACTACGGGAAGCTAGGACACGTTCAGAAGGATTGCCGGAAGAAGATGGGATTGTGCCTAGTTTGCGGAGATGCCTCGCATGCTGCGAAGGATTGTCTGAGAGCTCGTCATGCTATGGTTGGAGCGCCAGCCCCGCTGCAGATGAGAGCGCCTGCTCCAGTTCAGAGAGGACCTGCTGCTCGTGGACCACCTTTGGCGCCACAGAGACAGATGTTTCAGAGAGCAACACAGCCCCAGAGGCCGGTGTACACCATGACAGCTATGGAGACTGAGGAGCTGGATGGGGTTATTGCAGGTAACTCTTGATCCTAGTCTTTCATTTCATAGATTAGATCTTATTATTTGTGTTGCTTGTTTGACTTGCTTGTTAGAGTAGCTTGGTTTGACTATAGTCGTTTATATCTTAGGCACCATTCTAGTGTCTTCTCACCCGGCCTTGACTTTGTTCGACTCCGGTGCATCCATGTGCATCATATCCCGGAGGTTTGTAACAAAGCACTCCATCCCTACCCATACACTCCCTAAGTGTTGGGACATCACCACAGGGAACGGAGTGGTGACAGTGAACTTGGGATGTCGATCGATTCCTTTGGTGGTCAGTGGACACGAGCTTTTCACAGATTTCATTGTCCATGATCTGCCACACTTCGATGTCGTTCTTGGCATCGATTGGTTGGGAGATTTCCACGCCTCGATTGACTGTCACAGTAAGAGGGTGGTGTTCCGGATTCCAGGTCATCCGGAATTCGAGTTCCGCAGCAGAGATGAGTCGCTTGAGCCCATCAGATTTCGGGCCAAGCCGGAGGTGCCGATCATTGCAGCCATGCAGATGGAGATGGAGATCGAGCGACCAGCAGTCGTCAGAGACTTCGACGACGTCTTTCCAGAGGATATCTCAGGTTTGCCACCCGACAGAGCTTTAGAGTTTGGAATTGATCTCATGCCGGGAGCGCAGCCGATATCGAAGGCGCCGTACCGTATGGCTCCCGTTGAGCTCGAGGAGCTGCGGAAGCAGTTGGATGAATTGCTGCAGAAGGGTTTCATTCACCCTAGTGTGTCACCATGGGGTGCACCAATTTTACTTGTGAAGAAGAAGGATGGGTCCCGCAGGATGTGCGTGGACTATCGAGGATTGAATGATGTCACCGTGAAGAATAAGTATCCGCTGCCGCGCATCGACGATATCTTTGACCAGCTTGGAGGTTCGAGAGTCTTCTCGAAGTTGGACTTGAGGAGTGGGTACCATCAATTGAAGGTGAAGAAGGATGATGTTCCGAAGACGGCTTTTCGGACAAAGTACGGACATTATGAGTTCGTGGTCATGCCGTTTGGCATGACCAATGCTCCAGCTGTGTTCATGAATTTGATGAACTTGATTTTCTACGACTTCCTAGATAAGTTTTTCGTTATCTTCATTGACGACATCCTTATTTATTCGAAGTCTGAGGAGGAGCACATCCGTCACCTGAGGACAGTGCTGGAGACGCTGAGGCAACACAAGCTTTATGCCAAGTATAGCAAGTGCGAGTTCTGGCTGGACAGAGTCACATTTCTGGGACACGTGGTGTCCGGTGATGGCATATCTGTGGATCCGGAGAAGGTCAGAGCAGTCAGAGATTGGCCAACTCCGTAGTCAGCGTCAGACATCAGGAGCTTTCTTGGCTTAGCAGGCTATTATCGGTGATTCATCAAGGATTTCTCGAAGATTGTTGAGCCGATGACGAAGCTGACGAGGAAGGACGTGGAGTTTCTTTGGTCAAATGCTTGTGAGGAGGCCTTCAGTATCTTGAAGGCGAGGTTGACCACAGCACCAGTGTTGGCAGTACCGGATCGAAGCGGAGGCTTCGAAGTTTATTGTGATGCATCATGGAAGGGCCTAGGATGCGTCTTGCATCAGCATGGCCACGTGGTCGCGTACGCTTCTCGTCAGTTGAGGACTCATGAGAAGAATTACCCGACGCACGATCTGGAGTTGGCAGCAGTGATTTTTGCACTGAAGATTTGGAGGCACTTCTTGCTAGGTGAGAGTGTGAAAATTTTCACCGATCACAAGAGCTTGAAGTACATCTTTACGCAGAAGGAGCTCAACATGCGTCAGAGGCGATGGTTAGAGCACATGGCTGACTACGAGATTGATTTGCAGTATCATCCGGGGAAGGTGAACGTAGTGCCGGATGCCTTGAGTAGACTTCCTACTGTGATGATGCATACTGCCGACTGGAGGATTCAGCAGGAGCTGAGAGAGATGGACTTGGAGGTTGTCCTACCTGGTGTAGTTCATTCATTCATGAATTTGCAGATTCAGTCCACGATCGTGGATCGGATCAAGGCAGCACAGGCAGGAGATCCAAAGCTGCAGAGAATCAGGAGGCAGGTTGAAGCTGGACTACGGACGAAGTTCGTGATTCATGAGGATGGTTCGCTGCGGTACGGCAGTAGGCTCTGTGTACCTGCAGGTGATGTTCGTGAGGAGCTGTTGAGCGAGGCTCATAGCTCGCCATATTCTATACATCCTGGAGGCACCAAGATGTATAAGGACCTCCGTCTGAATTATTGGTGGATTGGCATGAAGAGGAGTGTGGCACGGAGCGTTGCCAAGTGTTTAATATGCCAACAGGTGAAGGCTGAGCACCATCGTACTGCTGGGTTGCTGCAACCGCTTCCTATTCCGGAGTGGAAGTGGCAACATATTACGATGGACTTCGTGACTGGTTTACCTCGGACCCCGAGGCAGAACGACGCAGTTTGGGTGATCGTAGATCGGTTGACCAAGTCTGTGCACTTTATCCCTTTCCGAGTGGGCCAGTCTATGGAAGCTTTGGCGAGGAAATATCTGGAGGTAAATTTCTTTTACTTCTTTTTTTAACTTCCTCTTTGGTTGGTTGTAACGTAGACCGTGTACGTGTAGGAGATTGTACGCTTACATGGAGTCCCCGTGAGCATTGTGTCTGACCGAGACACGAGGTTCACATCTCAGTTCTGGAGAAGTCTGCCGGAGAATTTGGGTACGAGTCTGAGTTTCAGCACGACGTACCACCCGCAGACTGATGGCCAGTCCGAGAGGACTATTCAGATTCTGGAGGATATGCGGCGAGCTTGTACGCTCGATTTGAAGGGATCATGGGAGGACCATCTTCACTTGGTGGAGTTCTCATATAACAACAGCTACCAGGCGAGCATTGGCATGGCGCCGTTTGCTGCCTTATATGGAAGGAAATGTTGATCGCCACTGAGCTGGGATGTGTTGGATATGGACGACATGAATACACCCATGAGGGGATGTATGAGGGTATACAGACCTCAGATGTCGCGTGCACGAAGGCGTGCACGAAGGGAACCTTTTCTCGTGTGAAAAGGACCACTCGATAAGTGGAAAAAGCCACTCGATAAGTGGAAAAAGTCACTTTATAAGTGCATAAAGGCACTTGATAAGTGAATGAAGAAGAGGATAAATGAATGTGCTTTTATAGGCTAATAAGCTTATAATTGGTTATTTCCTACAATAACCACCCCTAAAGCCTATAAATAGGACCCAAGGGTAAGGCATTCATTCCACACTTTCCATGCCATAAGTTTGCATAAGGCATCCTTATGTTCTTCTTCTCCCTTCCATTAAAATCCTCTTCTAGTTAGAGATTTAGGCAGTGAAACTCTGCTTCGATCCTCTGTGATGAAGTATCGACCGTTGTGGCGAATCCGAGGGCGAAGTTCCGAGATTACCGTGCCGCATACGCAAGTGTAAGTCTCTACTTCATTATTCGATCCTAATGACGTTGTTTTGTCAGGATCCAACATTGGTATCAGAGCCAAACGGGTTCGCCCCGGTCAAACCGCCGCTCCGTCGAACCGATGAACGAGGCGTTGTCTTTTTCACGAATGAGTATCGTATCATTATGGATATGGTAGGAACGCTTCGTGACGGAGAGAACGCAGCGGTTGTTCTTTTCACGTTAGGGTCTCCTGTCATTACAGATATGGCAGGAACTCCCCGTGACGGGAAGAACCGACCGTTCATATCGTCAAGCTCGCACTCTTCATGGATGCCGAGTCTCCATTCATAGGGAATGTGAACTCTCTTCATGTGGAGCGTGTAGTTTACGAACTTTAAAGTATGTTATTTTTTCATTTTGGCACACAGCCATTAGAGAATAAATACTTTCTCGACGAACGGGTGCTTCATCGAGGAAGAATATGGAAGTTATTCCCATCGGGGAAGATGACTTTTGGTGCATGATTACCATGGCCAAATGGGCTATGAAGGCAATGCACCCCCCTCCCCATGCGGAGGGGGTTGGCTATGGCCAATAACCACCACGGCCACCCCTCCGGCGGGGGTGTGCGGCCAACCCCATGCTAGGGGGTGGCCGGCCATGGCCATATGGGCCATGGCCGGACAAGGCAATAAGGCCATGGCCCGACCATGGCCGGCCCCGGCCAGGGCCAGGGGGCCCTGGCCGAGGCCAAGGCCAGGCCTGGCCGAGGCCAGGCCAGGGCCAGGGGGCCCTGGCCGGCCTCGGCCAAGGCCAGGGGCCGGCCTGGCCGGCCTTGCCGGCCCTGGCAGTGGCCAGGGCCGGCGCCCTGGCCGGCCCTGGCCGAGGGGCCAGGGCCGGCGCCCTGGCCGGCCCTGGCCGAGGGGCCAGGGCCGGCGCCCTGGCCGGCCCTGGCCGAGGGGCCAGGGCCCCTGGCCGGCCAGGGCAGAGGCCCTTGGCCAGTCTCGGCCAGGGCAGAGGCCATGGCCGCCGGGAGGTTGCCAGAATCCATGGTCGGTATTGGTCGACCAATCCGGGATTTTTGGTCGACCAATTCAGCCAGAGGCTTTGCCAGTGGTTTCGGCTCTGGCAACCTGCAAGGGTAGCCCATACGGGGCCGACGGCAGTCGTCTACGGCAAAATTCTCCTATAAGGGGGGGAAGCGCCTGGATCCATACGGGAGCCGGCGACAATGGCTTGCAGAAAAATCCCCAAAGGGGGGATCCGGCCTTGGCACGGCTACGGCTCATCCCCGGCAAATGGCCAGGAAGTGCCGAATATTTCACTAGTATCATAAGGGTACTAGGTTGAAAAATCCCCAAAGTGGGGATCCGGCCTTGGCACGACTACGGCTCATCCCCGGCAAATGGCCAGGAAGTGTCGAATATTTCACTAGTATCATAAGGGTACTAGGTTGAAATATACATTTTTTGAAAAATATGTTTTCATACGTTTTGAAAAATACGTTTTCAAAAACGCTTTTCCGCTGCAAAGTAATATACGAGTACTTCCATTTGATAAAGTGATGGGGAAATATTGAAAGTTACTCTAGATGGTGATTGGAAACGTAGTGACCTTTTCGATTCTAGAGTAACATATTCAATATTTTTCGAAAGTAACTTATCAAATTATAAATGTCATTCCAAGTGGGAGTTGAAATTAGAACTATCCAAATGGGATATTCTATTATCATTTCAAGTGGGAATTATATTTTAAGAATTTTCAATGCAATGTTTTTGATCAAACCTTCGGTTTTGTGTCTTTTTGCAGCATTTTAAAAGTAAAATGTCTTCCGCTTCAAAGAATATCGTCGCTGAGTTAAACAGAGGTGAAAAACTCAACGGTGATAATTACAAACTTTGGTCCATCAAGATACAATACGTTTTAGAGGAGCAAGAAGTGCTCGAAACTCTAAAGAACGTAATGATTGAACCCGAGTTGGGCACTACGGCCCAACACAGACGAGACAAGGAAGCTTTTGATACTTGGTCTCGGAAGAATAAGATAGCTCGCATTACGTTATTAAGCAGTATGGCCGATGACATAATGCGCATCTTCCGAGAGCATGACTTAGCCATGGACATATGGTCCAAGCTTGAGGAGAAGTTTGGTGGCACATCGGTGTCCAAACTTCGTTCTTTAACTATAAGATTTGATTCATACAAGAAACGTCCAGATCATTCCATGGGGAAACATCTGCGACATATGGCGAATCTAATCTCAGAGTTAAAGGATGCAGGTCATGTGCTCACAGATGAGCAACAAATCCAAGCAGTCATACGTTCCCTACCAAATGGGTGGGATCAGATGAAGATGCATCTCACTCATAATGAGAGCATCAAGACCTTCAGCGATGTTTCCAAGCACCTCGAATTAGAGGAAGAGTGGCTTGCGGCTGCCAAGCCAAGTGCAGAAGTGCACATGGTTGCTAGTTCCTCACACGGGGAAACGAAACGTAAAGATCGTTCGAAACCTTCTAATGAACGTAATAAGCAATCTGAGTCTACCAAGGAACCCAAACATAAGGGTGGGCACAAGAAATGGCACAAGAAGAAAGACTTGAAAAGGATCAAGTGTTTCAAGTGCAACAAGCTCGGTCACTATGCTCGTTCGTGTACGAGTGGAAGTGACGAGGTAACTTGTAATACTAGTTACATATGTGTTTCTAGTTCAATATTTCTTGTGGAATCTAAAACACTTTGAAATAATTGATTCAGGTGCCACCGACCACATAACAAGGGACAGACGGTCCTTCGTGGAGTATCACCGGATACCCCAAGGAACGAAGTGGATCTATGTAGGAAACAACACACGTGTTGAAGTGAAAGGCGTTGGGACTTGCAAGCTAGTCTTGGACAATGGCCGCACTCTCCTACTTCGTGATGTCCTCTTCGCTCCAGATATTCGAAGGAATATTATATCTGTGGTCGTGTTAATGGGTCTTGGTTATAACTGGTTCTTTCAAAATTGTAAAGTGGACTTGTTTTTGTAATAATTCCTTAATTGGCACTGGGTATGTATTTAATGGATTTATTGTATTAAATACAATGTATGATTCCTCTGATTGTAATGAAAATTTCCTTGATGCAAATTCTTCGACGTAGGAGTCTGATATAATTTGTTGGCACGCAAGGCTTGGTCATATTGGACCAACGCGTGTGGATAGACTTGCCAAACGTGGCTTTCTATCTAATGTTTCAAAGGTCGATATGTCGACCTGTGAACATTGCCTTGTGGGAAAATCTTGTCGCAAGCCGTTTGGAACCGGCACAAAGGCCGAGGTTCCATTACAGCTCATCCATTCGGACATATGTGGTCCGATGAATGTCAAGACAAGGCGCGGGAAGTCCTATTTCATCACTTTTATTGATGATTTCACCCGATTCGGACATATCTATTTGATATCCCACAAAAGTGAAGCATTAACATGCTTTAAAAACTATATGAGTTTAGTGGAGAATCAATTAGATCGCAAGATTAAGGTCTTGCGAACCGATAGGGGCGGTGAATATCAATCAACAAGTTTTAAGGAACTTTGTGATGAAAAGGGCATAGTACATCAGGTAACTATACCTTATACTCCTCAACAAAATGGTGTTGCTGAAAGGAGGAATAGGACTTTAATGGAAATGGTCCGTTCAATGATGGCGCAAGCTAACTTGCCAATTACCTTTTGGGGTGATGCATTATTAACGACCACTTTCATTTTGAACCGCGTACCCTCGAAATCAGTTAGCTCCGCTCCTTATGAGTTGTGGAACCAAAGGTCTCCTGACTTAAACATTTTAAAACCTTGGGGATGTGCATCCTACGCACATATTTCCTCCCATAAGTATGGCAAACTTGGAACACGGGGAAGGAAATGTATCTTTATACGATACGCAGAGAACTCCAAAGGTTATGTTTTCATTCGTCAGGAAGACAATGGTGGTCTAATTGAATTTGAGTCGAGGGATGTCACTTTCTTGGAAAACGAGTTTCCAAGACAGGGCGAGATAAGTCAGGACTTATCTCTATTTGAGATTAATGATCAAGAAGGATTACCTCATTCGAGTGGGAGAATTCTTGGTGAAGAAGAAAATACGTTTCAAACTTCACCAATGGATGATACGAATGATACTAATCCTATTCCATACGGGAATAATGATCCAAGTGGGAGCATTTCTAACGACATTCCAAATGGGAGTGATATTAGAATTGATCTAAATTCGAGTCAACAAGGACTTGAAAATCTCAAATACGACGTAGTAGTCGTACAAGGTTGGCTCCTCTAAGATTTGAGGAGGAATTTCCGCAAACCTTTATGACTTTACTACAAGATGATGACGAGCCTGCTACTTTCAAACAGGCCGTATCATGCCCTGCAAAAGATAAATGGATGGAAGCGATGAAGTAGGAATTGGAATCCATGAAAGTTAACCAAGTCTGGGACTTAGTTAACTTACCCAGAGGACGTAGAGCAATTGGGAACAAATGGGTTCTCAAGATCAAGCATAAGGCTGATGGCTCTATAGACAGATATAAAGCTCGCCTTGTCGCGAAAGGTTTTACGCAACAGGAAGGGATAGACTACGAAGAGACCTTCTCACCTGTTGTGCGTTTTACCTCGATTCGCCTGATTCTGGCAATGGTAGCTTGCTTAGACCTCGAATTACATCAGATGGATGTAAAGAATTCCTTTTCTCAATGGAGAATTGGACGAGGAGATCTATATGGAACAACCAACAGGGTTTGTAAAAGAAGGAAACAAACATAAGGTTTGTAAACTTCGTAAGTCCATATATGGTTTTAAACAATCCTCGAGGCAATGGTATATACGATTTCAAGAAGTTGTCTTATCAAATGGATTTTCCATGCTTGATGAAGATAACCTTATATATATCAAGAGGATTAAGAGCAAGTACGTTATTATGTCTCTATGACATTTTAATAGCCGGAAATGACAAGGGCTTTGTGATGGATATCAAGGCTTGGCTTTCATCAGTTTTGAGATGAAAGACATGGGAGAAGCCGCATATATCCTTGGAATTAAGATTTCAAGGAATCGTTCGAAGAAACTTCTTTCTCTTTCACAAGAGACTTATATAAAGAAGGTTCTAGAACGGTTTAATATGTAGGACTGCAAGTCCATTGATACTCCTATAAGCAGATGCGATAATTTATGTCTGAAATCATGTCCAAAGAACCAAAAGGAAAAGGAAATTATGGAAAAAAGTTCCATATTCCAGTGCAGTTGGTAGTCTTATGTACGCTATGATGCGTACACGACCGGACATCTGTTTTGCCGTTGGAATGGTAAGTCGTTACCAATCCAACCCAGGGCAAGAACACTGGAAAGCGGTTAACAGGATAATGCAGTATCTTAAAGGAACTGCAGACTTGCAAAAGACTATGATAAGACCAAGAAGGTAGACATAAGGTACATATCTACGCATGAGATGATAATGGATCCGCTTACGAAGGCGATCCCCAGAGATGTGTTTTACAAACACTTATCATCTCAAGAATTGCGTAAGAGCTGAGTTGTACCAATGTAAATTCCCATGTCTGAAAAGAATAAGTTCTTTTCAACATTGCATATGAATTTCTTAAGAAATGTTTGTGTACATTTTTTGAAATCTCAACTGAATTCTAGTATGTCGGACAGATTAAGGTTGGCTCTCTCACATGAGCAACCGCCTTTATTTTATCAGACGGGTAAAATAAAGATGAGACCTGTTTAAAGTCAAAATTGTCAGACGGACGATTTAGAGTCATGACTTAAACAAAATGGTCGTATGAAAGATCTGCATTATATGGATGCTTTCAAAGATCTAAGAGGATTTTGAAATCATATCTGTCTTATGCGGGATGTGAGTCCAGAAGATTATTTGAGTAGTAAAAGGGACTCAAAGTCAGACATTGTGGTGTCTGGTTATCATCCTTACAACATCATTAAGACATACGCTCCGTGGGAAAGGAGTGATGTTGTAATACGTATTCATACTACGTATGCATTTTGACCATTGGGTTAGAATAGTAATTATGTTTACTATTATGTGAGACCCAAAGACCTCATGGGTCTTAACTCGTTACCCTTATGGACTCTAATTGGTTCCTTAAGATTTGACTGGGTGATTGCTATCTTAGCATGTTGCTTATGGACTATGGTTAATTCGGTCCGGTGGGGCATGTTAGAAAAGCGAGTCAAGTCAAGATCAAAAGGATCGCAAGAAGAGGAAGATTAGTTTCATATTCACATTTGGACTTTAAAGATTCAAAGCTGGCCAGCCAATTGTAATCCAGATAGGATTCAATTGTTGAATGTAAAGTATAAGAAATGTGAAGAAATAATCTAGGGTAAAGCATGCGTTGATCTACTCAACTTTTCACCTCGAGGGGTGTTGTGTATCTCTAACAAGTGCACAACAGCGAACTCTATGCGCATGACGGTCACACGGCCTATTTCTCGGTATGATAAACAGAAGAGTTGAAGGAAAGATGTTTCCTTACAATCCCCTCAAGTGTGAGTGGGAGATGTTGGATATGGACGACATGAATACACCCATGAGGGGATGTATGAGGGTATACGGACCTCAGATGTTGCGTGCACGAAGGCGTGCACGAAGGGAACCTTTTCTCGTGTGAAAAGGACCACTCGATAAGTGGAAAAAGCCACTCAATAAGTGGAAAAAGTCACTTTATAAGTGCATAAAGGCACTTGATAAGTGAATGAAGAAGAGGATAAATGAATGTGCTTTTATAGGCTAATAAGCTTATAATTGGTTATTTCCTACAATAACCACCCCTAAAGCCTATAAATAGGACCCAAGGGTAAGGCATTCATTCCACACTTTCCATGTCATAAGTTTGCATAAGGCATCCTTATGTTCTTCTTCTCCCTTCCATTAAAATCCTCTTCTAGTTAGAGATTTAGGCGGTGAAACTCTGCTTCGATCCTCTGTGACGAAGTATCGACCGTTGTGGCGAATCCGAGGGCGAAGTTCCGAGATTACCGTGTCGCGTACGCAAGTGTAAGTCTCTACTTCATTATTCGATCCTAATGACGTTGTTTTGTCAGGATCCAACAGGATGACATCGGAGATCAGGAGCTGTTAGGTCCAGAGATGATAGTGGAAGTTGTGGATGTCGTGAGAGACATCAGGGAGAAGCTTAGAGTTGCACAGGATCGCTTCAAGCATTGGGCAGATGCCAAGAGGAGACCCTTGGAGTTTCAGCCTGGAGATCACGTCTTCCTGAAGATTTCTCCGAACCACGGAGTTATTCGTTTTGGGAAGAAGGGAAAGCTGAGTCCGAGGTATATTGGGCCTTTTGAAGTGCTAGAGCGTGTGGGAGCAGTGGCCTATCGCCTTGCTCTGCCACCATCTTTGGTGGGGGTTCACGACGTATTCCACGTATCTCAGTTACATCGGTACGTCAGTGATCCGTCGCACACGGTTGATTTCTCAGAGATTACAGTTCGCCCGGACCTGACATATGACCAGCAGCCTATGCAGATCCTGGACCGTCGACAGAAGCAGTTGAGGAATAAGATAATCGACCTGGTGAGAGTGATGTGGCATCACGGATCACTTGGAGAGTCCACTTGGGAGCGCGAGGAGGAGATGAGAGAGCGGTTCCCCTTTCTGTTTGCTGATTAGTATTGTTGATTCCGAGGACGGAATCTTTATTTTAGTGGGGTAGAATGTAACGGTCACTTTCCGACCGTGCGTATTTTAGCGCGTATCTTTATTATTTCGTGTGCGTGTTTCCGTATTTGATTTTATTATTATTATTTTTCTCTATAGTTCAGACACGCGACCGAACCCTGTATTCTCAACCCTCTCAGAGGCGCGATCACCCCGGTATCTTCTTTGAAATTTTAAGACGTCGGGAGGACCAACCTGTGTTAACACTTTAGTAATTATTAAAGCCTTTTATAATTTTAAATATGAAGAATGAACCTGTACGTTTCATTTTAAACAAAAATTTCAAGTGCTAATTCATTTTCTTCTAACCACTAACTTTATTATAAGACATTGTAAATAATAGGTCATGTACGTTTTTTTTTGTTCAAACTCATTCATTAATTTCTTTCAACTCTCATCTTTAGAAATGAAATTCGGTGGGAGACCTCAAATCAAAAATTAATTTTTTATTCGTTTAAATCCTAACTGCATCCCACAAAATCAGCCACTTATGGCGCAGATATAGTGTGTTATTATCTGTGTATAGAGCACACTCCCATAGCTTAAGTTCGTATAGCCTGACATTGAAATCTTATGGCGCAGAGACAGTCACGCCTTCCGTTCGACCACGTGAATACTAAAGACTGGTGACAAGACGTTCTGGGAGCTGGAGTCGCGACGCGATCCGCTACCGTTTTCAGATCCGACATCAGACTTGCACGTAATCGTCGAATTAGGTTGGTGTCCCTATACTCGTAGAAACCCCCATAATAGCTGATTGAACCCTAAACTAAAAATCGACAATTTGAACTAAAATTTATTTTCAGCACCAGTAAAACGTTGTACAAATCTAGAAACTCGACGAATGGACTTTGTTGACTGTGCACATAGGATTAGATCGTCGATTAGGCTGAAACATCAAAATGTGACTTTTGACGAATTGGATAGTCCCGATAATCTAGAAACGAACCCTAATAGGATTTGATGAAATTGAGACCTGACACCGTCGCCACGACACTGTTTCAGACGGACTTCCATGGACGAGACGCTTGGGCGAGACGCTTCGAGAGGACGACACACTCGCCATCGCAAGCAAGTGTATCCACTTGCACTTTTGGCCGTGCTCAGGCCCTAGTTGGTTAGAATTGTTAACTGTGAACAAATAGAACTGGACGTGAAATGATAGCGTCCGGGACGACTCCTGACGGCTCAGACTTGACGACGAAGTCTGAGCCTGACAACAACAACTTTTGACATTGTAGGGCTATCATGTGTGTGCGTGCGTGTGGACACCCTAGAATAACAACTCCCTACACTTTTCATGTCGTGTCCTGTTACACAAAAAGCCTTCGGGCGTTTCGGATGCTTTCCTAGCGGAAGTGATCCCTGTTACACAAAAAGCCTTCGGACGTTTCGGATGCTTTCCTAGCGGAAGTGATCCCTGTTACACAAAAAGCCTTCGGACGTTTCGGATGCTTTCCTAGCGGAAGTGATCCCTGTTACACAAACAGCCTTCGGGCGTTTCGGATGTTTCCCTAGCGGAACTGATCCCTGTAAATCTTGTCCTAAGTTCCTGGGTTTGGGGTTGGGTTGAGCGTGCGCACGGCAAGAGGGTCTGATCCCCCTCGAACCGTAATGCGTGAACCCTTTCGTGTCTCACCTGTCTTGTCTCGTCTTGTCCCGTCACGTCCCGACTTGTCATGACACCTGTAGGTTAGTCCCGTAGTTCGTAGCACACGCTACGACTACTACTTGCTGCGTTTTACTTTCCTGCTGCGTTACTTCTGTTTGTTACTCAGTTATAACCTCAGCATGCTAATCAACCAGTAAAACGTTGTCTAAAAGTTGATACACTTGTAGTTTGGTCTAACCCTGTTTGTAGACCTGACCTGACGTACAGTTCCCTCTTTTGGTGATGTACGTCAGGTGTTGAGCCAGAGTACGACGAGGAGGCGGACTTGCCAGCAGACGGAGAGCCGGAGGACGTTGATCCGGAGTACGACCCAGAGGAGGACCAGAGTTAGAGGTCTCTCGTTGCTGATCCATAGTTTCTTTCTCAGTTTAGTCTGGGTGTGTAGCACCTTTTGTTTTCTTGACTAGGTTGGGTGCTTGCACCAGTAGTTTCTTTTTCTGCAGTTGTAGCCCTTCGGGCGTTTTTAGGCTCTCAGTACTTTGGATGTTATTTTTGGAATAAAATGAAATGATATCTCTTTTCAATACTTTTGTTGTTTCCGTACTAACTTGCAGGGACCTGTTTCCTTCGTTTTGGAATACCACAGACGCTTATTGGGTCTGGGCTCTCAGCCCCGGCCTAAGCGGGCCTTAGTCACGCTTCGCCTCCGTCCTTTTTGGGAAGCGGGGCGTGACATTAAGTTTCGGGCCAAGCCGAATGAAATGATCATTGCATCAATTTTAGTCGAGCCTGAAAAGCCTAGAGTGGTTCGAGACTTTGAAGACGTATTCCCGGAAGACATTTTAGGATTACCGCCTGATCACGCTCTCGAGTTCACCATCGATCTTCTGCCGAACATTCAACCTATTTTGAAGGCTTCTTATCATATGGCTCCTGTCGAACTGGAAGAACTTCGAAAACAACTCGACGATCTGTTGCAAAAGAGATTGATACATACCAGCATATTTCCTTGGGGTGCACCAGTTCTTTTGGTCAAGAAGAAGGATGGATCAAGAAAGATGTGTGTGGATTACCGAGAATTGAACAAGGTGACCATAAATAACAAGTATCCACTGCCAGGTATTGACGAAATTTTTGATCAACTTGGCAGATCGCGAGTCTTCTCTAATCTGGATCTCCGAAGTGGTTACCATCAAGTGAAGGTCAGAAGTGAAAACATCCCAAAGACGGCATTCCGGACCAAGTATGGGCACTACGAATTCGTAGTCATGCCATTCGGTATGACTAACACCCCAGCGGTATTCATGAATCTTATAAACCTAATTTTCTTTAAGTACTTGGATAAATTTGTACCGACCTTCAGTGACAACATCTTGGTCTACTCAAGGATTGAAGAAGAACATGCCAAGCATCTGCAGATTGTATTAGAGACCCTGCGACACCATCGGTTATACGCCAAGTACAGCAAATGTGAATTCTGGCTAGACCTAGTCACCTTTCTTGGTCATATGGTATCAGGAGACGGTATTTCTATTGTCCCGAAGAAGGTTACTTCAGTCAGGAATTGGCCGACTTATCGGTCCGCTTCATATATCTGAAGTTTTCTCAGATTGGCTGGCTATTACAGTTGATTCATCAAGGACTTTTCCAAGATTGCTGAGTCCATGACTCGCCTGACGAGGAAGGATATTAATCTCATCTAGTTTGAGGCTTGTGAGAAAGCATTTGAAGAATTGAAGATGAAGCTAACTTTTGCACCAGTGCTAGCTATACCAGATAGAACTGGGGGATTTGAAGTTTTCTATAAGCTCATCTAGTTTGAGGCTTGTGAGAAAGCATTTGAAGAATTGAAGATGAAGCTGACTTCTGCACCAGTGCTAGCTATATGACGTGCGTCTATATTTCATATATTCACGCACGTTTTCTTTTGTGTTTCTCCGTGTTTTCCGCCGTCTCTTGTTCGTTTTCGTATGTTTTCCCGTTTTCTTTCACTTTTCTTTGTTTGTCCATGATTGCAGGAGTTCGACCACGTAGGGGACCTTTTACGATGATATCCCAAGTCCCCGGAGCAACGGGAGAAGTCACGCGTGATCCAGGGGGTCAAACGGCGAAGTACTCATCTTTCTGCCCCTCACCCGGTCGGTTGGTCATCTCCAACCGATCGGGTGATGCACGCGTGCACCAACCGACCGCTACCGTAGCTCACGAAGAAGTCACCCGACCGGTTCACAGACCGGTTCTGCGGGCGGCTGTTCTCTGTCTTTTCGAGCAGAATTCCAACCGATCGGGTGACTCTCACCCGATCGGTTCATCTGTAGCTGAGAAAAAGAGCTGAAGACACGGGCGTCGAACCGACCGGTTCACCCGACTCCTCCAAGATCCAACCGGTCGCTCAAGAACTCACCCGATCGGTTCATGAGATCGGGTGAAAACTCGCCGTTTTCTGCGATTTATCTGTAACGGATCAACCGATCGGTTGACTTGTCACCCGATCGGTTGATCCGAAAATCTATATATAGGACCCCTAGGGTTCCAGAAACGGGGGAGTTGTATTTTTTTACTGTTTTATTTCCTTGTGACGGCTGTAATTGTTACTCTTAAGTAAGTTTTCAGATCTTTCTAATTTTTTAGTATTGTCTTTACTACTCCTTTACTTCCGCATTGCAATTGTCGGATTATGATTCTAACGGTTAAATTTCATTTAGATTGCTTTTTCATGAATTTTTGTGAGTAGTTCCCAAATCTGGGATTTTGGTGGAAACCCCTTCGGGGGCTCTTCCCGATGCGTCCATAGGGTTAGGAAATCGATAGGGAGTAGGAATCTAACGGTTACGCGGGGTGTTTCATTGTCATCGGCGGGAAAAAGACCGCCTTTGACCGTCGGGCCAAGGGGGAATAAACTTGGCGGTTGACTCCCTAGCCAAAGCTCACGCCTTTAGCGTAGACGCCGAATCCTAGCACGCGGGAGCGGCAGGATGAGACGTCGGGAGATATCGTTGCGGACTTAGTGCTCCCGGGATCGATCAGTGTTTATGGACACGGGAGTGCCCACTGATCGAATCCGGGAAGTCCGGTGTATCATCCTGGGCACCGACCGGAATATCGGGCCCATGGGACGCCGGTACCACTTTCAGAGGCAACGTCTCACCATTAGACCCTAATCCCGATCGCTATCCATACCCGTAGGCCGTAGCGGCGAGAGTCTCTCGTCGGGTCGGAAACCAAAGTCCCGGGTTTACTTTCTTTTTGTTCATACGCTTTCATTTCCTTTCGTGACAACCAACCACCGATTCGGGCTAGCTCGCCCCTCGGGGTGATTTAGGTCCTACCTGACCCAAGCACAACCTCGCCTCCCTGAGTTCGATATTCCCGCACCCTACACTAACCGTGAAACTTGCGGTAAACGACACCGCGCCGCCGCGCACATCACGCGGGGCGCCGGTCAAGTTTATGGCGCCGTTGCCGGGGAGGCAACGTGCTTGATATCTTAGGATCTCTTGAACCCTCGTGTCTAGCTCACATCCCTACCCCGCGATAATTTTCGCATTCTTGTTTTTCTTTTTCTTATTTGTTTTTCTTATTTTTATTTCTTATTTTATCTGTTTCTTTCCCACTTGTCGCTTCACGGGTGTCTGTTGTTTTTCATGCGCAGGAGTTCAAGGAGTCTTGACGACTTGATCCCCCTCAATCCAGAGATTAACGCCACCCTTAGGCGTTTGGCCGCCGAGAAGCGAAGAAGGGAAGATCCCGAATCCATGGAGGAGAACACCCCACCTCACAAGTCTCTGCTGGAGTACTCGATGCCATCCATCGAGTCGACTTCTGCCATCCGATCTCCAGCTATTGCGGCCCAAAGCTTTGAGCTGAAGCCGTCTCTAGTGACATGGATCCAGCAGGACCAGTTTGCGGGTGCGCCCATGGAGAGCCCGATAGAGCACTTAGACTCCTTCTTGGAGAAGTGTGACACCTTCAGAATTAATGGTGTCACTACAGAGGCTATCCGTCTGAAGCTGTTCCCTTTCTCTTTGCGGGACAAGGCCAAGCAGTGGTTAAGGGGGAAGGACCACAATACTTTCAACACCTGGGAGAAACTCTCCAATGCTTTTCTGACGAAGTTCTTTCCTCCGGGGAAGACCATGAAGTTGGGGAGTGAGATCTCCTCCTTCTCCCAGGCCAGCCACGAGTCCTTGCATGAGGCTTGGACGAGATATAAAGAGATGCAAAGAAGATGCCCTCATCATGAGCTTCCGAAGTGGCAGATTATCAATCTGTTCTACAATGGGCTGAGGGATGACCTTAAATCTTCTATGGACGCCGCGGCTGGGGGTTCCTTCATGTCCCGAAGCGAGGAAGATGCCGGGAATATTCTGGAAAACATGGCATCAAACAATGAGCGGTGGTGTGACGAGAGAGCCACACCAAGAACTGGGGGTATGCACAGAGTCGAGGACATCGACAAACTTTCGAGCAAGTTTGACTTGCTTTCGACCCAGATCTCTGCACTGATGGTTGGAGCCGGTGGAGCCGGTACACAGCAAGTTTCTGCAGTAGAGTCCGAATTCCTTGGGGAATTCGACGGTGGTGACATCTCACCACCGTTGGATCAGGCGAGCGCACTATTTTACAACCCCACGGGGAATGCGCCATATCCGCCAAGGACAAATTCCAACCCGGCCTACTCTCCCAATAACTGGAACCACCCGAATTTCAGTTACCGGCCACCATTTCAGCCCTCGCCGCCTCAGCGGCCGCAGCAACAAATCTATCAACCGGCTAGACCACCGCAGAATCAGGGTCAGCTGCAACCATTTCAGCAGCAACCTCAGTAACAAACGTACGCTCCCAGGAGTCAGCAGCCGTTCCAGCAGCAGCAGTATGGCCAGCAGAGGGCCGTCTCTCCGGTTGAGTCTCTCTTGACTCAATATATTACCAACCAGGAGAGATTCAACCAAAAGATGGAAATGGGTCAGAGGACCCTCACGGACCAAGTAACCCAGCTGGGGTTACAGGTGGCGAACCTCGCAAGGTCACAAAACCAATTGCCGCCACAACCGGAGGTGAACCCTCGAGGAGCAACACAAACATCGGCACTCGTGCACGAGCACGCGAATGTGTCCGCTATCATTCTGAGAAGCGTGACACAAATTCCTACTAGAGTGCCCCCTAGCAACCCGGAAGCACCATTGGTCGTTGAGAGACCGACTGAAAAATTAAACGACACCGGTGCTTCGTCATTAAATCCCACGACTCCGGAGGGAGCGTCCGAAGAAGAGAAGAAGGAGGAGGAGGAGAGCCCAAAAGTTTATAAACCCGTTGTGCCATTTCCCCAACGGTTGGCTCAAGCAAAAATTGATGAGAAATATGGGAAGTTCTTCGCCATGGTCAAGGACCTAAGCCTGCAAATCCCCTTCTTGGAGGCAATTGAGACAATCCCCTCCTATGCAAAATTCTTGAAAGATTTGGTGACGAAAGGGTCGAGAAAAGAGAAAGTGGTGCTGACGGCAGAATGTAGCGCTCTTATCCAGAGGGATAACCCGCCAAAGCTCACGGACCCGGGGAGCTTCTCTATCCCTTGCACGATCGGGGCTGTGAAGATTAATCGTGCACTCGTCGATCTAGGAGCGAGTGTTAGCTTGATGCCCTTGTCGATGTACAGAAGGATAGGAATGGGTGATTTGGAGCCCACCGGGATGACCCTACAACTAGCTGACCGGTCGGTCAAATATCCGGTGGGAATTGTTGATGATCTCCCCGTGAATGTGAGAGGGGTGCATGTGCCTGTGGACTTTGTAGTCATGGACATGCCCGAAGACGCACACACCCCCATCATCCTGGGACGGCCTTTCATGGCCACTGCTGGCGTTCTTATAGATGTGAAGAACGGAAAACTCTCCTTGAACGTCAGCGGAGAGAAAGTTGAGTTTGACCTGGGACTATCCATGAAGCACCCCGACCCTCCTGATGACCTCCGGTGTAATCTGCTTGAGATAGAAGAAGAAAAAGCTGTAGAGGAGAACTCCTGGGAGATTCTCCTGAGAAACCCCCCCGATGAATTGGGGAATTCTGAAGATGAAGAAGGCCCCGAAGACGAAGAAGCTGCTGGAAAACCAAGTGCAGCGAGAACGACCCCTCCCGGGTTCCCCAAGTTTCCTCCTGTGAAGAGAACGGGGAAAGAGCTCACGGACCTCACTAAAGATGAGGTCCGAATCCTGAAGAAGATGGCGGGAAGCGCCAACACCAAGGAAAAGCCCCCGGATCTCAAGAACAAAGGGAGGGTGGTCGAGCAAGTATTTTTCCAGCCGCTGACTACCCCGAGCGTCTTCAGCTCCAACAAGGAAGAGATGCCTAAGTTTGGGCATCACCCGTATCAGCCACCATGAGCATCTCTTGCGGGCGTCGAGCCAACGACGTTAAACAAGTGCGCTTCATGGGAGGCAACCCATGTTCTAAACTTTTTCTCTAATTTTTAGCATTATTTTTTACTTTACTTTATCTATTTCTATAAATAAAGTCAGCCGCGGGAACATCCGTTAGGGGACTTAATCAGATTTCTTGGTTTTTGCAGGAAACAAGCCCCAACCGATCGGGTGATAACTCACCCGATCGGTTGGGATGTATCAGATACATGCCGAGATCTGTCCCGAGTGAACCGATCGGTTGAGTAATGAAGAGACCGGGTGGCAGACCGGGTGTGCTGGGGAGAACTCTCAGAAAATTTTGAGGAATATCAACCGATCGGTTGAGTTTGAGCGCGATTGGTTGACCTGACCGGGTGAGAAGCCCTAAGTTCTCGGGAAATTTAGTGGAGCGGCCAACCGATCGGTTGACAAGTCAACCGATCGGTTCGCCTGTAGCATTTCTTCGGCAAGATTTTCGACCCAACCGTCAACCGATCGGGTGACAAGTCACCCGGTCGGTTCGACTTAAAATCCTATATAACCACCCCCGACACCCGTTCGTTTTCTCCCTCGCCCGATCGCCCGACCCTCTGCCGTTCCGTCTCCCATCGTGCGCCTTCCTGCTTTCTTCCCCAAGATCAGCCTCGATCTTCTTCCCCAACCATTTCCCTACCCATCCACCATCACTTCTCTCCATTCTCCCGCCATCTCCCTACACACAAACCCTAGATTTCCCCCATTCCCCCCCGTTTCGGAACTTGTCGAAGAGATCGCTGCGGCTTCCAATCAAGCAGCATCGGGGCATCCACGAGCAGCTATCTTCATCTAATTTTGGGTAACCTTGCTCCTTTACTTAATTTTAATCTTTTCCCAAATATTCTGTCTGCTTGTTGTTCGTATTTTGTGTTTGTGTTGAATTCGCTGTATTCTCACACACCCACGCGCACAAACAACACCGACACAATGCCTCCCCGCCGTATTAAACCTACCGACGCTAGCTCTTCGAACCCTAGGCCCACCCGTCGTACCCGTCGCACACAACCTACCACCTCCAACCCATCCACCACACCACGCACCACTTCCCCACCTCCAGATTACGACCCCGAATATGGGATGCAATTCCAATCCGATGACCATGCCGACCGATTCACGGCCATGGTCCTCCTTGCTGGTCAGGGTGGTAGGATAACCCAAGAATCCGTCGACTGTGACCTCCCCTTCCTTCAAAGCTTCGTTCGCCACATCCGCGAAGACCCACCCGACGTCTCCGAGCTCCACACTCCACCCCCCACGACCCCTGGTCCCCAGCGCAGGCCCCCGTCACCACCCCCAGAGGGTGGTGCCCCTGCTTGATTTTTCTCTCCCGCTTTTGCCCCCCCCCCCCCACTTTTGTGCCCATCTGTCTTTTCGGGGCCCTACTTTGTCTCTATCGGAGGGATGGGACTATTTGCGTGATTGTTTTCTTGATTTACCTTTTTCTTTGTTTTGTTTTTGACTCCCCCTTGCACTTATCTGGATTTCATTGATCATATCATTTCGCTAGCACTTTCTGGTCTAGCTTGGGGGACGTCTGTTTTGGTGTGCTGTCGTGTTTTGTTTGTTTTTATCATTTTTGTGTGCGTGCTTGTTTTTCACTTTTTGAGTGTCGTGTCGTGTGATTTTATCTTTACTTTTCTTTTCGTATTGTTTGATTTTGTTCTCAATTTTCCTCTCTTTTTCATTTTCATCTATGTTTTTTTTCCTGGTTTTCATTTCTTTTCGTGTCTGTGCGTATTCCCCCCCCCCCCATTTTCATTGCCCTCCCGTACTCACTCTTATTGCATTGAGGGCAATGCAAGTTTCAGCTTGGGGGAGTCGCACTTCGTGCGTCATTTGTGTTGTTTTTCTACGTTATTTGAGTCGTTTTCCATCGTGTTTTTCTTTTTTCTTTTTCCTTCTTTCTTTAGCTCTTTCTCCTAGAAATGAATCCTATGATGAATCGCCACAAAATCACACACACCTAGCATTGCATCGATAATCACACTCACTAACCCTAGGATTTCGAGTCCTCTTGCATTTCACGCATCGTGGGTCCACTTAGCTTTTTGTGAGTCGTGTGTCGTGACTAGCAATTGGTGTGCTTCTGCCTTGTGATTTTACTTTATATACCTGTCCAGGAATGACCCCTAGATTATCATGCTCCGATATTGAATATGCGGTATTTGCTTCTATATGCATGCTATATATATATCGTATACTTCATTTCACATGCGTCGGGATTCCACAACTAAGGACTAGAATAACCCAATTAGCCTGAGCTCTATTTAGCGAGAATAGTTCCCTTTGCCCAAGTGTTTAGATTTCGACTTCTTTTTTGTTTTACTTGGTGCAAATCCCCTCGTCGTGTACCGTTCTCCCACTTGGGAGAGTACACAAGTGTATAGCCAAAAACCCAAAAATCCAAAAAAATGGGAGAAAAGAAATGAAAAACCCAAAAAGAAAAGAAAAAAATTGTATAGCCAACAAGCCAAAAAAATATGCAAATACCCAAAACCCAAAAAAAATTCCCGTGTGAATATTTTCATACTTGCCAAGAATAAAGTGAAGGCGAGAATTTGCACCGAGTGTTCTTCTCCACATCATCTCAACCCCCGTCGTTATCAAATACACTTGGCTTAGGAGCTATTTAGCTAGTATCTAGGCTATAGTGGCGTGATTTCCTTAACCCTAGTTGTGGAGTCCCCGATGCATGATACGCTCCTATTCTCTCTATTCTCATGCATGCTCGAACTTATATTCGCCGCTTAATTCAATTCGATTCGATATTTGGGTCATATCTTGGATTTGTGTATATCGAGCCTCGTAGCACATCGTAGAAAGCATCACCATTTGCTAGCACACGACCACACTCACTCGCGCTTCACTGCGTGGACCCACGACACTTATTTGGACTCGCTTTCCTAGGTTTAGTGGTGTGATTTGGCGTTTGCTTGCTGGGGTGTGTCGTTTTTGATTTTGATGGCTCTGATGGACGATCTAGGGCTTAGAGTTTTCTTTTTCTTTCTTCCTCTCTATGTTTCCCTTCCGAGCTCCCACTCTCACTCGTCTTCCTCGAGGACGAGGAAGAGTTCAGCTTGGGGGATTTTGACGTGCGTCTATATTTCATATATTCACGCACGTTTTCTTTTGTGTTTCTCCGTGTTTTCCGCCGTCTCTTGTTCGTTTTCGTATGTTTTCCCGTTTTCTTTCACTTTTCTTTGTTTGTCCATGATTGCAGGAGTTCGACCACGTAGGGGACCTTTTACGATGATATCCCAAGTCCCCGGAGCAACGGGAGAAGTCACGCGTGATCCAGTGGGTCAAACGGCGAAGTACTCATCTTTCTGCCCCTCACCCGGTCGGTTGGTCATCTCCAACCGATCGGGTGATGCACGCGTGCACCAACCGACCGCTACCGCAGCTCACGAAGAAGTCACCCGACCGGTTCACAGACTGGTTCTGCGGGCGGCTGTTCTCTGTCTTTTCGAGCAGAATTCCAACCGATCGGGTGACTCTCACCCGATCGGTTCATCTGTAGCTGAGAAAAAGAGCTGAAGACACGGGCGTCGAACCGACCGGTTCACCCGACTCCTCCAAGATCCAACCGGTCGCTCAAGAACTCACCCGATCGGTTCATGAGATCGGGTGAAAACTCGCTGTTTTCTGCGATTTATCTGTAACGGATCAACCGATCGGTTGACTTGTCACCCGATCGGTTGATCCGAAAATCTATATATAGGACCTCTAGGGTTCCAGAAACGGGGGAGTTGTATTTTTTTACTGTTTTATTTCCTTGTGACGGCTGTAATTGTTACTCTTAAGTAAGTTTTCAGATCTTTCTAATTTTTTAGTATTGTCTTTACTACTCCTTTACTTCCGCATTGCAATTGTCGGATTATGATTCTAACGGTTAAATTTCATTTAGATTGCTTTTTCATGAATTTTTGTGAGTAGTTCCCAAATTTGGGATTTTGGTGGAAACCCCTTCGGGGGCTCTTCCCAATGCGTCCATAGGGTTAGGAAATCGATAGGGAGTAGGAATCTAACGGTTACGCGGGGTGTTTCATTGTCATCGGCGGGAAAAAGACCGCCTTTGACCGTCGGGCCAAGGGGGAATAAACTTGGCGGTTGACTCCCTAGCCAAAGCTCACGCCTTTAGCGTAGACGCCGAATCCTAGCACGCGGGAGCGGCAGGATGAGACGTCGGGAGATATCGTTGCGGACTTAGTGCTCCCGGGATCGATCAGTGTTTATGGACACGGGAGTGCCCACTGATCGAATCCGGGAAGTCCGGTGTATCATCCTGGGCACCGACCGGAATATCGGGCCCATGGGACGCCGGTACCACTTTCAGAGGCAACGTCTCACCATTAGACCCTAATCCCGATCGCTATCCATACCCGTAGGCCGTAGCGGCGAGAGTCTCTCGTCGGGTCGGAAACCAAAGTCCCGGGTTTACTTTCTTTTTGTTCATACGCTTTCATTTCCTTTCGTGACAACCAACCACCGATTCGGGCTAGCTCGCCCCTCGGGGTGATTTAGGTCCTACCTGACCCAAGCACAACCTCGCCTCCCTGAGTTCGATATTCCCGCAGCCTACACTAACCGTGAAACTTGCGGTAAACGACACCGCGCCGCCGCGCACATCACGCGGGGCGCCGGTCACTATACCAGATAGAACTGGGGGATTTGAAGTTTTCTGTGAGGCATCTAGCAAGGGTCTTGGATGTGTTCTTCACCAGCATAGTCATGTGGTGTGCATCCTGGCAACTGAAGACTCATGAGAAGAATTATTTAACCCATGACTTGGAGTTAGCCGCTGTCTTATTTGCTCTGAAGATTTGGAGGCACTTTCTATTAAGTGAGCAAGTGAAGATCTACACTGACCACAAGAGTTTCAAGTATATCTTCTCCCAGAAGGAGCTCAATATGATGCAACGTAGATGGTTAGAGCTCATGGCTGATTATGACATCGATCTCCAACATCATCCGGGTAAGGTGAATGTAGTACCAGATGCATTGAGCCGATTACCAGCGATCATGACTCTTTCAGCTCAATGGAGATTACAACAAGCAATGCGAGAGATGGAGATTGAAGTTATCTTGCCCGGGACTCCAGCATCATTGATGAATATGCAAATTCAGTCCACCATCGTGGATCGAATTAAAACTGCTCAGTCTGGAGATGCCAAGTTGCAAAAGATCAGAGAGCAAGTCGAACCTAGACTTCGGACAGACTTTCTTATTCATAAGGATGGTTATCTGAGATATGGTAGTAGGATTTATGTGCCTTCAGGTGATATCAGAGAAGAGCTATTGAATGAACCGCACAAATCTTCTTACTCTATTCATCCTGGTGGCACCAATATGTACAAGGATCTTTGTTTGAATTTTTTGTGGCATGGAATGAAGAGAAGCATGGCTCGTAGTGTTGCCAAGTGCCTTGTGTGTCAGTAGGTGAAGGCTGAACATCATCGCACTGCTGGATTGCTTCAACCTCTATCTATTCCGGAATGGAAATGGCAGCACATCACTATGGATTTCGTAACTGGACTGCCTCGGAGTACTAAACAGAATGATGCGATTTGGGTGATCGTTGACCGATTAACCAAATTAGTGCATTTCATACCATCCCGAATGGGACAATCTATGGAAATACTTGCAAAGAAGTATATGGAGGTAATGATCTATCATATGCCTTTAAAACTTCTTTCTAATATACGTTGTGATGTAATCGATGACCATGCAGGAGATTGTCCGATTGCATGGAGTTCCAGTGAGCATCGTCTCGGACTGAGACACCAGATTCACATCTCAATTCTGGAAGAGTCTATAGACCAATCTGGGTACTAGTCTTAGTTTCAGCACTACGTATCATCTGCAGACTGATGGTTAATCAGAGCATACCATCTATATATTAGAAGAAATGTTACGATCTTGTATGCTGGATTTCAAAGGCTTGTGGGAAGATCATCTACACTTGGTAGAGTTTCCTACAATAATAACTACCAGGCCAGCAATGGCATGGCACCGTTTGCTACACTCTATGGAAGGAAATGTCGATCCCCGTTGAGTTGGGATGACACTGGTGATCCAGAATTATTGGGTCCAGAGATGATTGTTGAAACAGTGGATGTGGTGTGTAATATCAGGGACAAGCTACGCATTGCATAAGATCGGTACAAGCATTGGGCTGATGCCAAGCATTGTCACTTGGAGTTTCAACCAAGAGATCATGTTTTCCTGAAGATATCTCCAAACCAAGGAGTGATACGTTTTTGGAAGCGAGGAAAGCTTAGCCAAAGATTCATTGGACCGTTTGATGTACTGGAGCGAGTTGGAGAAGTTGCTTATTGTTTAGCTCTACCGACATCATTGGAGGGAGTACATAATGTTTTCCATGTCTCTCAATTGCATCGTTACGTTAATGACCTACTCATGCGGTTGACTACTCTGAAATTAGTGTTTGATCAGATCTGACCTACGAGTAGCAGCCAATTCAGATCTTAGACCGAAGACAGAAGACCCTCATGAATACAGTTGTCAATCTTGTTAGAGTGATGGGGCGTCACGAATCACCTGGAGAATCCACCTAGGAACGGGAAGAGGAAATGTGTGAGCGCTATCCTCATTTATTCCATGTACCCTAGCTGATAGAATTCCGAGGGCAGAATTTTAATAAGGTGGGTAGGATGTAACAACCAATATTTATAAGTACGTATTTCGTACGTATTGCTATGAATGTACTGAATTCTTGTCCATGATTTTATTTATTATCTTCACTAGCTCGAACTAGTGATCGGACCCCGTGTCGCGATCCACACGACTTCACGGTCGCGCTAATATTATTTTTATAATTGTCGAATAATATTGAGTGTAGGAGCGATGTCGTAATAAACTGATCATTTTAGCTACATTATTTTCTTAATCTAACTTAAATTTAATAAATCTAAATATCTTAATTGAATTATCCTACTAAACCAAATATTCCTAACTAAAATGATTTCATAATCAAATCAAATCTTAACTAGAGTATTTTCTAAATTAAATCCTAATTTAATTATCCTAACTAATCTAAATATCTTAATTAAATTTATTTTTCCCTAATAAAAATCTGAATTTATTAACTAAATCAAGATATCATCCTAACAACCTCAAAGCCTCAGCACTCTCCCGATTGCTCTCCATGATCCCCTGCAAAAGATCTCAACAATGGATCCCCGACCTCCCCTATATATATCTTGCTCTTCGTTTCCCCTACTCCACAAAACTCACGAAGACCCTACACCCCACGCCACCAACATCCGACCTCACCCTCAACGACGAAACCACACATTTCCCTTTTCGTCCGCCTACGGCAACCTCCATCACCTCCGCAAAGACACCGACAGCATCGCCACCAACTGCACTGCCTCCCCCAAAACCCAAAACTCTGACCATCCTTCCTGCAGCTATGCCCCTGATCTTTTGACTTCGACTGTAATCCAACTAACAGCCCAACCAATCTTCGACTGCACCGTCGCCACCTCCGGCAGCTCTAGCCCCACGACCAACAACCATGCCGCAACCTCATCCACGCAAGCTCCTCCGTCGAACCCTAGCCATGATTGCAAACCCTAACCCAGACACTCTCATCTCTTGGCAGCGTATCCAAACCACGATGACCACTCGAACTCCAACGACACCACTGCAGCAGTGCTGCAGACCCTCGACGATGTGCCCCCTACAGCTCCAGTCGCGAAGGGAAGCCTCGCAAGGCAGTTCTGTTGCTAGCTGAGCCCACCACCACTGCTGCCTGAGCTCACCACCATCGATGCAGCCGCTTGGACTGCCAGTGCCTCGCTCCGACCACCTGCATGCAAACTATTCGGGCCGTTCCTTGCTCGTGCAATTGGGACGATGGTCGAATGTCGTCTTACCGCAAGCGCACTGTATATAAATACGACGGCGAGTGGATATCGTATCCACTGGGAGATGGTTTTCATACTGCCTATCGATCCTAGGCTGACTTAGGCTTCAAACATTTTATTTAGGTGGAGATGGATTATGGAGAGTCGTGATGGCGATGGATGTGGAATACGAGGGTGTCACTATCGGCAGGGCACATCCAAACACAAATGGAAACAAATAGAACAAAGAGAAACAATCAAGGGAAATTTTTACTAAGGTATCGAGAATCCCCGCTACGTCTTTCGGGTTTGGATAACAGGTTAAGAATCATTTTGTTGAATGAGCATCACAATCCATATCCACTCGCGTGATCTACGGACCGTGATACTACACCACGGTTGGTTGTAGCAGATCGGTCTACTCTCGTAGTTATGACTAGCAGATCGGGGGTTAGTAATCATCCCTAGTGTACGAGTCACTCTCGTGAGCGCGAGCCCTAGAAGATGACTGCTAAACCCTAATCGGATTCGTGTGGATTCTCCCTAGGATATGGAGTCGCTTTCGTGATCCTCCGATCCTAAGGCTAATCCCCCAAAACCCTTGTTCAAACTACGACGGAGCAACCATAGATTCATCCAACTAAGGTTAACCTGTCATCCAACCCCTTGGTTTATCCCTAATCCTAGCAATTGATCTACTCAATCATAGGAGAGGATACAGAAACAACATAAATGAACATTACAAGCACATATAAGAAGAACAATAAAAGATTCACCAACAAAATCATATGAGAAAGACAATAAAAGAGATTCAACAAGAAATACTTAGCTATTGAAGATCCAATACACAAATCACCATGGAGGGGCCGATGGCATAGCCTAGACTCCGAAAAGAGTCTCCAAACCCTAGAAACTAGCTTTCCTAACCAAAGAAGTGCATGTAATATACTATCTCATGATAATAACTCAAAATCCATGAAAGATTCTCTAACCTGCATATATGTATCATGATCAAATCAACAAGAATGCATGGCATATTATTATTTGATGTTCATGAAATGAAATAGAAAACTCAGCCAATCAAGGCATCACCACACTAATACCCGTTTCTTGAATCCTAGGAACCCATCAACCTTGTCCATGTCTTTACTCTAAATAGAATAGGAGGTAGAGATATGGAATTTTCTATTTTTATATTTTTGTCCATTTTTGGCTTTTTGTCTTGCAAACTTGCATAAATGCAATCGAGTGCAAGGAGCGGTCTATGCATCCCAGATCAGGCGATCTTAGGGCATCGGGCTACAAGGAACCCTAAATTATTTAGGATATTTGTTTGGTTTTTGTATTATTGGGATTTTTGCAAACTCACATAAACGCGATGGAATGCAAAGCATGATCAAAAATCATTTATTTGGCTATATTCAAAGAAAAAGGAAAAAGCATAGAATTTAGACATGGACTCCTTATCAGAAATATCCTACGCATCAATACTTAGAGTGTCATGGGGTTATCCTATCTCAATTAGATTACTACTCATACATGAAACGTATTTAATTTCTTACACAAGTCATGCAAATTAGTTAAAATTCGGATTTAATACATTTCATTTTCATTTATGCCGTTTCAAGAATATGAATCATGGAAATGTGAGCACTATTATGAAAAGCATATTAAAAATGCTATCATACTCAAGGACTATACTATAAAACTATCACTTTCAATAAAGATTCGGAAAGATAATCCATTCATATACATTTCATAATTGAAGCACAAGAGATTTCAAACATCAAATGATAACTCGCGGTCATACAAAAGGATAATGTGTGTATATGTCAAACATGAATAATGACCATAGAAGGACAATCATTTCTAGCAAAAATAAATAAAGATAAAAAACGACTCATAAGCACACATTATGATGCATGAAACACACAAACAGAGAAAACAAAGATGAAAAGAGAAATGGAAAATTTTGAAAATTTTTGAAAATCCTACAAATAAAGTAAAAAAAATGCAACCTAATGCAACTAAATGACATGGAAATGCAATCCCCCAAGCTTAAACGACATATTATCATCAATGTGATCATAAAAATAATAATAAGGAACACCGATAAAATATATAGGGGGCGAGTGAAATATGATGACATGAATTCCTAATGCAAATAAATGCTAATACAATGATGCGTGGAGCGCCTTCCCCCAAGCTAAACCAAACAATCTTTTTCATTTGATTCAATCAATAATGTCACGGCTTTGAAAAGCGTGATCAAATCAAATGAATAGGAAAGTAGGATTTGGCATGAAAGAAGTGCTCGATGGTGAGCAAATGGATGGGACACATGAAAATATGAAGAGGATAGCAATCAATATAGCATATAAAGGGTTGGGTGTAAAAGATAATTGAGCAATCAAAGGGGTAAATTTATTAAACTAAGAAAGCATATAAAATCCTATACGGTCCTCTCGCTACTGAGAGGATTCGTGTTTATTTAAAGCATAAAATTCTATACTATAGCTACACTATTAGATCGGTACCACCTGTAGCAAAAGGCGGATCTAGTATCTTTGCATGTGCAGGCAATTGCTCCAGCTGCTCCTTCTATGGCTCGGCCAGGTGCATGTCTCCACGGATACCAACGAACTCTAGAAAAGCAGCCCCTAGCATCTCCCCAAGGATTCCACATGTACCCTGTATGAGATGAGCTACATCAGTTCGTCTCTAAAATCTTTCCCCCGTGACATATGTTTTCCAAAGAAGGTCATCAAATGGAATATGTAAGATAAAAAAAGGTTGACGACACTTCCCTGAAAATGTATATCTGCTCTCATATACCACGATAGGCAATTCCTCGTCGCCCTCATTAGATTTGTCAGGTGACGCTTCCTCGTGGTCTACTTTAGGCTCTTCGATGGTGGACACATCCCAATGTACCGGCAACTCCTCGATGTCCTCCTCAAATGCATCCCAACGCACCTCCTGGTCATATACGCATAGGTCCTGTAGAAAATGTGGTGTGTCAGGGACATCTGAATCAAGTATAGGATAATTATCAAAAATAGAAGGGGACTCAAATGTAACTAACGAAGGTGTTGAAGATTCTCCCTGAGTGGGAGCAGTAAACTCCGGTGGATGGTCCTCAGCAGCAGTGAATGATGGAGGTGGCTACGGAAGATAAACTAAAGGTGGGCAATACTCGGGCTCCATATGAATATCAGTATCCTCATCCCGAATAGAGTCCTTCTCAACGGTCTCCTCCGGCTCCGCTAGCACGGCTTCCTCAACTATATCCTCTGGTGCTGTAGGCTGCTCTATGGGCTCGGGTATCGCTTCCACGGTATAAAAATAGATTTTGTCCCCCTCGACTTGAGCGTGAACTCCATCATCAATGGTACCTGCAGAAGAGATGTGATGGATAATAAAATTATAAAATTTATGCTCAGAAGGATCACCTGCAGTTAATGACATTGGACTAGTGGACCGAACCATGTCCACTATGGTACTCAATAGGTCCAGGAACATGTTTTCCTCTGGCAGCACAAATGTCTCTAATTGTAGAGTGTTGATGGTGTAAAAGCGGAGGTAATTGCTCTCAGGCAAAATGTACAATTTGTCTACGATAGTACCTGCATCAGAGATATTAGCCAAGACAATATCGATGAATACTTGATCGGATGGGTCACTTACCATAAAGGTTAGCAAACCGGTAGATCGAACCGCATCTATCATTTTTTCCATGGCTACTGCTTACTGCAGATCACCGTATTTTTCCACGTGCATCCTCCTCAAATACTCACGTGAGGGTTCCTTTAGCCCTTCAGTAAAGCGATGAAATAGCTCTCCATCATGAAAAAAAGCGCGGAACGGATACACACTGAATAAGTCGTTGAACTTCCCACAAGCTTGGTTGAGGCTATCTCCTTCAACTTGGGTAAAGGCTAGGACCGAGCTAAATACTTGGTCTATTAGAGCGGACTTCCCCCACATCTTTGGACAAATAGAGCCTGAAAAATCACAAAAATGAACAACCTGGAAATGACGTCAGTGGTACAAGAAAAAGAGATGATAATAAAGCATGTGGCAGGGAAAAAATATATCTCTTTGTTTCTTTTTATAAATTTTTATTTTTATTCGAAGTCTAGCAACCTAATTGTGATAAATAGGTAATATGGCGGAACGCCTCCCCGACAACGGCACCAAAAACTTGTTCGGGCCGTCTCTTTGCTCGCGCAATCAGGATGGTGGTCGAATGTTGTCTTACCGCAAGCGCACGGTATATAAATATGTCGGCAAGCGGGTATCATATCCACAAGGAGGCAGTTGTCACACTACATATCGATCCTAGGCTGACTTAGGTTTCGAACATTTTATTTAGGTGGAGATGGATTATAGAGAGTCGTGATGGCGATGGATGTGGAATACGAGGGTGTCACTTTCGGCGGGACACATGTTGGATCTGGATCTAAGCATAGAGGGTGTGAATAGGCTATTAAAAATTCTCGTGCAACCCACGAGTAATCACAAGCAGTTATAGCAGTTTCAGAGTAAATAAAAAGCAATCACAGATGCACAGCAGATTTACCCTGGTTCAGTCGTCACCACGACCTACGTCTAGCCCCCAAAGCAGATACTAGATTAATAATGTAACAGGTACAACCCTAATAGCTAGAGCACCAATGTCTCTACACTCATCAGGCTCTCAGTACCTCACTCACCGTGTTCAACAAAATTAATCCTAGTCTAAGCTTTCTATTGGCTAGTTCAACTAGCCAAGTCCCTCTTGTTTAGCACCCACTAGACAAGACCTCAAAACATCAATGGTAAAGTTTCCCCAATTGAGATCTATACAACTACACAAATATAATAATAAAGAGGTTAGATAATTTCAGTTTGTGTAGCGGCAGTCATCTCTATTAATCAGCTCAGGTCAGATCGTATCTGACAGGATGTCGTCGCCAACGTGTCACGCCCGGCTTCCCAGAACGGGTGCAAGGACAAGATGAAGATCCGCATGGGCCGGAGCTGTGAGGCTCGGGCCCAATAAGCGTCTGTAGGGATACCAATAAATTGCAGGTTCTTGCATATAAAAGTTCATAACAATAAGATAAGAGTACTCGAAAGGAAATTGCATTCATTTAATAAAAGAGATAATATCCAGCATTAAATCAAGTCTAATAAAAGAAGCCCAGCATGGCTACAACTGCAGAAAGGGAAACTAAGGGTACAAAGCACCCAACCTAGACAGATAGTAAAGTGGTGCTATGCACCCAAACTAGAAAGAGGTAAACCTCTGGAAGACAACAACGGTGAGGAACCTCTAAGTCTGGTCCTCGTCTGACACGTACTCCGGGTCAACGTCCTCTGGCTCCAAGTCCTCAAGTAAGGCCGGCTCGTCTGTGTACTCTGTCTCGGTGCCT
Organism: Scilla litardierei; assembly: GCA_030789695.1. Classification (NCBI taxonomy): domain Eukaryota; kingdom Viridiplantae; phylum Streptophyta; class Magnoliopsida; order Asparagales; family Asparagaceae; genus Scilla; species Scilla litardierei. The sequence goes on along the minus strand of CM061135.1, from coordinate 91,956,288 downwards.
GACGTACAATACCCAAGAGAAAAGTAGCTGTACGTCAGGTAATGTCTACAAGGAAAGGTGAGAAGACTCTACTGCAAGTGTAAAGGAAATTAAAGATGACATTTTACTGTTGATTAAAAAGAGGGATGCAACAGCATGACTTTATACATATAAGTAAGGAATGTAAAGACGGTGCAGAAAGTAAATGTGGCAGATAAAAGTCGTAGCATAAGCTACCAAGACAAGACTAGACTAGACTGTGTGACACCAAGCGACTCGACACCAAGCGACTCAACACCAAGAGGGTTCACGCCTTCAGCTTAGAAAGTGGCCAAACTCTCTAACCTGGTGGCCGCTCAACCCTACCCCACCCCAAGTACTCAAGACAAGACTGTATAGGACCACTCACTCTAGCTCGGTGAGTGCCTCTGTCTCCACGGTCTGCAGGGCCACTCACTCTGTCCTGGTGAGTGCCGAGCTTCCTGTAGGCGATTTTGTACCACTGTATAGGACCACTCACTCTAGCTCGGTGAGTGCCTTTATCACCATGGTCTGTAGGGACACTCACTCTGTCCTGGTGAGTGCCGAGCTTCCTGTAGGTGATTTTGTACCACTGTATAGGACCACTCACTCTAGATCGGTGAGTGCCTCTATCCCCATGGTCTGCGGGGCCACTCACTCTGTCCTGGTGAGTGCCGAGCTTCCTGTAGGTGATTCTGTACCACTGTATATGACCACTCACTCTAGCTCGGTGAGTGTCTCTATCCCCACGGTCTACATGGCCACTCACTCTGTCCTGGTAAGTGCCGAGCTACCCGTAGGTGATTTTGTACCAAGGATCACTCTCTCTGTCTTGGAGAGTGTCCTTACTCCCTCCATGTTCCAAGGTCACTCACTCTAGCTCGATGAGTGTCGAGTTCCCGTAGGTTATCCATACAATGGGTCACTCTCTCTGTCTTGGAGAGTGCTCTATTACCTGCAGGCTGTGTAAGACATGACGTGAAAGATGTTACATGGCATGGCATGAGTATGATATGCTATTTTCTTTCTAGAGGGTCCACACGCACACATACACAGATAGTTTCCTAGCATGACATTTATAGCAATTTCTATGCCTAGACTTCGTCGTCAAGTCTAGGCTCTCGTAAGGGGGTCCTGGACGCTATCATTTCACGTCCGGTTCTCTTGTTCAACTATTTACAGTTCTAAGAAAGACGAGTGGCCTAGACGTGGCCGTAACTACGCAAGTGGGGGCACTTGCCTGCGATGGCAAGTAGAACGTCCGTCGGAAGCGTCTCGTCTCTGGCAGCACGTCGATCAAGGTCTGCTGTCACAAGTCAACGGTGGGTGTCAGGACCGGTTTAGAAAACCTATTATGTTGTTTTTAAGTTGACCGGGGTTATCCTATCAGTTTCAAGTCAAAACTGAATGTTTAGCCTATCCGACGATTGTACCCTATGTGCATAGTTAAAAATGTCCGATCGTCGATCTACGGTTTCACATCGTTTTAAAGGAGCGTAAATTAAATTTAGTGAATTAAGTTGCCGATTTTTAATTAGGTTTTGATGTCTTACAGTGTGGTTACTACGAGTGAGGGGAACCAGCCTAGTGCGACGAACGCGCACGAGTCTGACGTCAGGTTTGGAAGCCGTGCTGGATCACGTCGTCTCCGGTTCCTCGACTGCCGGTAGCACAGTAAGGAAGTCGTCTTGGGATCGTTTCGGCTGCGGGTAGCGCAGCAAAATGGTAACGGTGTCTGGGTCACCTCGATTGCGAGTAGAGCAACGAGACGGCAACTGCAACGGTAAGGGTAGCGACGTTAAGAGGCCGAAAGATCTGCGTCGTGTGTGAGCTCCTAGGGACGCAAGGGGCTACCAGGATGAAGGGGGCGGCCGAAACAAAGGGGGCCGACAGCGAAGGTTGCGCTGGGTTGCTTCAAGGGAGGGGCCGGCTGTTTTGAGGGTCGAGGTGTCCGAGCAACACGGGGGAAGGGAGGCCAAATCTGTCGGGATGTGAGGGCTGAAGCGAGGGGGAAAGGGGGCCATGGGCTACAGGGGTTGCGTGGACTGCGAGGAGGGGATGGCCGGCAAATCCAAGGGTGGTCGGTGGTTCAATGGGGAGAAGAGGAGAGATCCGGCGGCCAGTCAGGTCAAGGGGCCGGAAGTTTTTGGGGTCCTGTGGCTGGGCTGTGCGGTGGTTTAAGGGCCTGCTGTCGGAGCAGCTGCGCACGCGAGTGGCCGAAGCAAGGGCTGAGGCCGGCGAAGAGGAGGGCATGCCGTGGGTTGGAGGGCTGGCACCTCGCTGGTTGAGGGGAAGCGACAGTTCGGGTGTCCTCAAGGGAGGGAGAGAAGAGGGAGGAGGTAGGCCGAAGCCTTAGTGGTTGCGGGGAGGAGAGGAGGCCGGAGTATGGGGAGGCCGATGGTGAAGGAGGTGGCCAGAGCAAGGAGCGTGGAGATGGAGGCTGGGTTGAAGGGAGAAACCCTAGGGCTGTGCGTGATAATAAGAGGAGGGTAGTTTGCTAAAGAGGGCAGGAAAGAAGTGGGTTTAAGGTTGATTGGAGAGAGAGTATGAGAGGGGGAGAGAGTAGACTGAGGGTGCAAATAGCTAGGAGAATAATTGAAATGATACGTAGGATCCCATTAGGTTTATATTTGATTTAGGGTTAGGGTTTTGAAATTTGAATTAGATAGGGCTAATTGTGTATTAAAGATAATTAGGGTGAACGATCAGTCTAACGATGTCTGAAAAATACGAGAAAAATATCGGAACGACCGTGATGACGAGATGATCGAGGGTATGGTGATCGGTCATGCGCTAGGTTCACGAAAAACGATAATAAAAATAAAAAGCCAAACGTCGAAGTCTAACGGTTGAGACACCTCTTCATTCAAAGCTGATTTGTGGGAGAATGACCCGTGAAATGACGTTCACAAAAAATTCCACAAATAACTACTCTCTCTAGGGTCACAACGACATATAACTTCGTGCGTTTGGGATACAAGAGGAGGTCAAAATAAATATGCGTACAAAAAAGAAAATACGCGCAGAAATACACACGGTCGAAAAATGACCATTACATCCTACCCACCTTAAGAAATTATTCCGCCCTCGGAATCTACATCAACTACTGCTCAGGAAATAAATGTTGGTAGCGCTCTCTCATCTCTTCTTCGCGCTCCCACATGGACTCTCCAGGTGATCTGTGACGCCACATCACTCTCACCAGGTCGACTACCTTGTACCTCAACTGCTTCTGTCGACGGCCCAAAATCTGCACTGGTTGCTGATCATAAGTCAGTCTGGTCGAACTGTGATCTCTGAAAAATGCACAGTGTGCGATGGGTCACTGACGTATCGAAGTAGCTGAGATACATGGAAGACGTCGTGAACTCCTTCAAAAGATGGTGGCAGAGCAAGGTGATAAGCCACTGCTCTCACACGCTCCAGTACATCAAACGGTCCAACAAACCTCAGACACAGCTTTCCTTTATTCTCGAAACGAATGACTCCGCAGTTCGAAGAAATTTTCAGGAAGACATGATCTCCTGGCTGAAACTCCAAAGGTCGTCTCTTGGCGGCTACCCAATGCTCGCCTAGTAGCTGTTGTTGTAGGAAAATTCCACCAAGTGGAGATGATCTTCCTACGAACCCTTCAGATCGAGCGTACAAGCTCTCAGCATATCCTACAGTATCTGAATAGTCCTATCTGACTGGCCATCGGTCTGCGGGTGGTACGCCGTGCTAAAACTTAGACTCGTACCATGATTCTCCTGCAAACTCTTCCAGAACTGAGATGTAAATCTCGAGTCTCTGTCAGATACGATGATCATCGGTACTCCATGTAAGCACACAATCTCCTGCACGTACACGATCTACATCACGATCTAAACTCAAGGAGGAACTATGAATATGGAAGTAAAATATCTTTACCTCTAAATACTTCCTCTCCAAGACTTCCATGGACGGTCCCACTCGGAAAGGTATGAAATGCGCAAACTTGGTCAATCGGTCAACGATCACCCAAACTGCGTATTTCTGCTTCGGGCTCCGAGGTAGGCCTGTCACGAAATCCATCGTGATGTGTTGTCACTTCCACTCCGAAATAGGAAGCAGTTGTAGCAATCTTGTTGTCCGATGGTGCTCCGCTTTCACTTGCTGGCATACCAAACACTTTGCAACGCTCCGTGTCATACTCCTCTACATGCCAATCCACTAATAGTTCAGACGGAGGTCCTTATACATCTTCGTGCCTCCAGGATGTATGGAATAAGGCGAGTATGAGCCTCCCTCAACAAATCCTCTCTAATGTCACCTACAGGTACGCAGAGTCTATTGTCGTACCTCAGCGATCCTTCCTCATGAATGATGAACTCCGTCCGAAGTCCAGCTTCTACCTGCCTTCTGATCCTCTGTAGCTTCGTATCTCCTGCTTGAGCTGCCTTGATATGATCCACGATCGTTGACTAAATCTGCAAATTCATCATCGAAACGATCACTCCTGGTAGGACAACCTCAATGTTCATCCCTCTCAGATCCTGTTGTACTCTCCAGTCGACAGTATGCATTATCACTGCGGGGAGTCTGCTCAAAGCATCTGGCACTACATTCATCTTCCCCGGGTCATACTACAGATCTATCTCACAGTCTACCATCAGCTCCAACCATTGTCTCTGACGCATGTTGAGCTCCTTCTGCGAAAATATGTACTTCAAGCTTTTGTGATCGGTGAAAATCTTCAAGCTCTCACTCAGCAAGAAGTGTCTACAAATCTTCAACGCAAATATCACCGCTGCTGACCCCAGATCGTGCATCGGGTAGTTCTTCTCATGATTCCTCAACTGCTGAGAAGCGTATGCGACCACATGACCAGGCTAATGTACGACACATCTGAGACCCTTGCCAGATGCATCACAGTAAATCTCGAAGCCTTCGATCTGATCTGGTACAGCCAATGCCAGTGCTGTGGTCTAACTCTCCTTCAAAATATTGAAGGTCATCTCACAATCCTCTGACCAAACGAACTCCACATTGTCACGCCCCGCTTCCCAAAATGGACGGAGGCGAAGCGTGACTAAGGCCTGCTTAGGCCGGAGCTGTGAAGCTCGGACCCAATAAGCGTCTGTAGGGGTACCATTTTAAAGTTTTCAGGTTCTTGCATTAATAAAGTTCGAAACAACAGAAGTACAGAAAGGAAGTTGCATTCATTAAATTAGAGATATAATATCCAACTGGTACAAAGTCTAAAAGAAGCCTAAGCATGGCAACAAAATATCTAAAAGAAATCTAAAAGCAGTAACCTCTGAAAGTGACGACTAAAAGACCTCAAGGTTTGGTCCTCGACGGGCACGTACTCTGGGTCGACGTCCTCGGCTCCTCGTACTCCAGTGAGTCTGCCTCGTCCACGAACTCTGGCTGAGCACCTGACGTACAGCACCCAAGAAAAAGGAACTGTACGTCAGGTAAAGTCTACAAGAAGGGTTAGACTTTACTGCAAGTGCACCGAACTTTAAACAACGGTTTACTGGTTGATTAGCATGCTGATGTTCTTTTACACAACAGTTTACTGGTTGATTAGCATGATGTGGTTATAACAGAGTAACACGACAGGAAGTAACGTAGCAGGAAAGTAAAACGGGACAAGTAGTAGTCGTAGCGTGTGCTACCAACTACGGGACTAACCTACAGGTGTCAAGACGAGACAGGATAAACAGGACGGAACAAGACGAAACGTGGCAAGACAAGACAAGACAGGACAATTGTGACATGAAGGGTTCACGCCTTACGGTTCGAGGGGGATCAGACCCTCTTGCCGTGCGCACGCTCAACCCTACCCCAAACCCCATAACTCCGGACAAGACAATATAGGGCCACTCACTCTGCTAGGTGAGTGCCTCTATCCCTACGGTCGGTAGCGTATCGCTCACTCTGCTAGGTGAGCGACTAACGCCTCGTAGGTGAAACCGTACAACTGTATAGGACCACTCACTCTGCTAGGTGAGCGTCTCTATCCTCTCGGTCTGCTGGGACACTCACTCTGCTAGGTGGGTGTCGAGCTTCCCGTAGGCTGTGAATCAGTACAAGGGATCACTCTCTCTAGCTTGGAGAGTGCCCTATTGCCCAGCGGGCTGTGCAAGACGGGACGGGACGTGACAAGACGGGAATGGTTATTCTAGGGTGTCCACACACACGCACACACATGGTAGCCCTACGATATCAAAAGTTGGTGTTGTCGGGCTCAGACTTCGTCGTCAAGTCTGAGCCGTCAGGAGTCGTCCCGGACGCTATCATTTCACGTCCGGTTCTATTTGTTCACAGTTATCAATTCTAACCAACTTAGGCCTAAGCACAGCCAAAAGTGCAAGTGGATACACTTGCCTGCGGTGGCGAGTGTGTCGTCCGTCCAGAGCGTCTTGTCCAGGCGTCGCGTCCGCGGTAGTCCGTCTGAAATAGTGTCACGGCGACGGTGTCAGGTCGCGTTTTCAGTAAATCCTATTAAGGTTGTTTCTAGGTTGGACATGGCTACCCTAACAGTCCCATGTCAAAATGTCCGTTAAGCCTATCCGACGATTCTATCCTATGTGCACAGTCGAAAAGTCCGATCGTCGATCTACGGTCCCACATCATTTTAAAGGAGCAGAAAGTAAATTTAGTTATTTAGGTTGATGACTTTTAATTAGGTTTTGATGACTTAAAGTTTGGGTTGCTACGAGTAAGAGGGCTAACCTGGTGCGACGAAAGTGCACGAGTCTGACGTCAGGTCTGGAAACGGTGGCGGTTTGCTGTAACAAGGCAATCGGGACGATGTCAGGATTGGTTCTTCATTCCCAAAGAGTTAAATAATAAAACATTTGTTTCTATTAGGTTCAAAATACTAGGATTTAAGTATAACTAACATTATTTACTTAATAACCTACTGACATTATCCCACTAACACTCTTAAAAACTTTAAATTATACCTTCTTGACTATTATTAATCACATATGCAGACAGTACTAGCACCATTTAACAATCCATTTCATAATGGCACCAAACTGACGGTACATATCCTATAAATACAATGTCATACTTATTAGTAAGAGTTTTATATGTAGAGAGCACATGCCCCAAACATTTGCATAAAGACTCCAACCTACAGTTGCAAGACCCCATATTCTTAAAAAAACCCCAGGCTTACGTGAAAGTGGTTGCCGTTGCTCCGGCAGACCAAGATCGGATGACGGCGCGGACGTGGGGATTGGCGAGCCCGGTGGAAACTAGTCGGAGTACGTGGAGAGACTGGTTGTGGTGGCTGTGCCCGTGGCATGAGCGACGGGGAGTGACGCGCGGCGTGAGCTCATCGGTATCGAAATGAATGTTGCGGCGAGGGTGTTGGGTGGTTGTCGAGTCGACCCATCGGAAAAGAGCGCTTGCCTCTGTTGCAGCACCTCGCGGCTACGAGCGAAGTCCCGGTGTTGGCACCGGCGTGGGGTAGGCGAGGTTAAAGCAGCTGGAGTTGAACGGGGTGCGGGGCGGAGGAGGAAGGCGAGGAGAGAGGAGGCGCGGACGCGAGGTCCGTCGGAGTGACCGGCTGGTAGGTCGCCCGGCTCTTGTTTTCGGTTGGAGGGAAGGGCTGGAAGCATGGCGTGGGCGGCTGCTTCGAAGGCTGAGCGGCGAAGGGCATGAGCGGATGAGGGTTCCGCCGGAGCTTGGGGTTCAGCAAGGTGGCGTCGGTTCGGTCGGGACGGCGGAGCATCTAAGGGGCGGTGTCGAGCAGAGGGCGAGAGGGAGGAGGTGGGCTCAGGCGCTGGGAGAGGTTGATGGCCGCGAGGCCTGCGGGAGCCGCGGGGAAGGCGGAGGAGCGAAGATGAAGGGTTCGCTGCTGCTCGTGGGGAGAGAAATGACTTAGGGATACAGTGTAGGTTAAAAGTAGATATATATATGTAGGCTAATAAAGATAAGGCTGCTGGCCACTATTTTTATTTCTCAATTTCCATAGGGTTCAGTTAATAAGTGGGGAGAGAGAGTAGAAAACGTGGGGGATAGGGGATCACGTGGGTTCGGTTGGGATTTAGAGGGGAGAAAATAATGGGTGGCATGTGAGAGAGGGTTGAGGGATAAAGGGGAGTGTCTGTTACGATTCCTTAGAATAATATTAATAGGATTTGGTTCTATCAGATTGATTTGGAATTGGCTTTCTTTACAGTTTTAGGTGTTATTTGTTAAAGTGTTTTTTCTTAAAAAAAACTTAGTGCCCCTGGCATTTCGAGTAGAAGTTTCAAAATTTTTTACATTGGGTTTGTTAAAAAAATACAAACGTGAACATTAAAGTTTAAAAATGAAAAAGAAATGTTTAAAAAAACAATATATGAAAAAGAAATGTTTAAAAATATATCATGTGTTATTGCAGATAGGTCCATCGACGTCCTAAAATTACAAAGAAGATATCCGGGCGGCCGCGCCTCCGAGATGATCATGAATACATGGTTCAGACACGTGTTCGAGCTACGGAAAGTAATAATAATATCAAATACGGTAACATGCACACACAAACAACCAAGGATACGCGCTAAAAAAAATTCGGTCGGAAAGTGAACGTTACATTCTACCCACCTTAGAAATGATTTCGTCCTCGGAATCACTTCTACTAATAATAATAATATCTATATACGCTATGCCTACAACTCTCTCCTATTCCACACAATAATCGCTAATTCTATAACTTATAATCAGTGTTCCACAACAATTCGTCATAACTCGTCCTCCACTGGATAACGCTACAACTAGAACCACATCTATCCTTAGCCCTATCATCTTATCTCCTAATCATACCAAATCCGTCTACCTAACCTTCCATTCATATCCACGCGTCGTGTTACTTCCAACGTCTTCTCACGCCAACCTAACATTCAGGTCTTGATGTTTTAAATGTTCTACTCATTCTCATGATCACTCTAAATCATACCATACCTCATAGCTACTCCTATCTACCACTCGTCCAAGCCTCAAATCTGATAAGTTCTCATCTTCACGCACATAACCTCATTCAACCAGAATTCTCCATTGAGTCCGTCACACTTCGGTTTTATAAATAAGTCTTGGTCAACCCATTCTTTTCATCCGAAAGAAATCTATTCCAATACCCTATCATTCCTAAATCGGTTAATCAGTGCTATAACAAATCTCATCTCTCCCTGAGTCTATCCGCAATAAAATCCTACGACAATAATAGCTAGTCCCAATAGTACAACAACCACAAACACCAAAAATTTCCAAGGAAGAAAGAAGAGAAGAGAAATTTAAGGCCAAAAACATATTTTAAAACGTTTTGTAAAACCGTGTGGAGCTGCGGTAATGGATGAGGAAGGATAATTTATTTGTGATCTTATGAGCTAATTTCAAAAAAAAAACTTTAAAGGTTTGGTTTAAAAGAAAAACAGAGTTTTGATACAATCGCATGCAGTCAAAGATAAGCTATTCTATAATCGTGAAAAACTACGTCTAAGGAAATTGCCTGCTATGACCTTATTCATATACGTATGAATACCGTCATTCAGACAACTTCAATCATATCATGGTTAACACTGAGTACACCTTCGAGACACAAAAGGCAATTATCAGAATCCTAAAGATGACACACTCATACAAGTCTACACACTCTACATATACTCATGCACTATGACGACATCACAAACCAATGGGCTCACTACCAACTAGAGATGACATAAGCAACTACAGGCGCTGATGTCTACATACAAAAGGGAGGCCGGAACCAAAAACGTCACGAAACAAGGTCGAAAGAACGAAGTCAGGTAAGGCGAGGATAAGAAGATAATCGGATGGACGGGACAAAAATAATGCTAAAAATGATCAAACGATGGAAGAAGGATTTTGTGCAAAACATGGTATCATATACCTTTAAAATATATATATGTATACTTAAAAGTGAGCAGACGAAGCAAATTAAAATTTTGGAAAGAGTAAGACTACGGAAGGGTGGATAGGGTGAGAAACGATCGTTTTGCAAATGAAAATAAGTTTACACAAAGATTCTTGAAGTATGCGCACGATGAACATAGGGCTGTTTACACATATACGAGAAGAAATTTAAAGTTCTCTTTGGTTTAGAAAATATTCTAAAAGTATATAAGGTAAGTGGTTAGAAATAAGTTTTGTAGTCTAGAAAAAGAATAATATATATGTTGAATTATCAAAATGATAACAAGGTTTTATTTTTTTTAAACGGAAGTACGGAAAATACCGGTTAGAAATAATTACAAGATAGTAACTTGAAAATTTATAACTAATGAAGTTTTATAATCCAAGGAGGAATTTTAATTTAACCGAAAAGCAAGAAATTTTAAATATATATATAATAATAAAGGGTTTTTAAAGAATTTAAGCTAAGCGAAAAAAAAAACTTAATACGGAATTTCGAAAATACTTTTAGAGAAGACAAAATTGGCAAAGAGAAAAAAATTCGGAGGATCTACGATGTTCGTCAGGAAACGATCGCGTGAATCGGGAGACAAGAAAATGATCGCTTGAAGAATATGTGTAGGATACAAACCGTGAAGAGTTACAATGGAACATTACGGTCGATAACATGAAATGGTAATGATCAGGAAGACGCTAGGAGTCAAGGATTCAATTTTATTTTTTTTCGGGTCGCCTAAGATCAGGAGAGCTCGGCACTAAGATTTCCTATGAGCTAGACTGTAACTAGGATTCTAATGGGAAGGTTCCTCAGAGAATCAAGGTTAGTTCTGCTGGGCCCGAAGTCGATGGAGCTGGGCGAGCGACTAAAAGAGAGTGGCTCTAGAAATTCTAACACGGTCAGAATCAAATGGGGATGCTAAGGTATTCTGGAACAAGGATGACTAAATCTTAACTAAGGCGCCTGACTATCAACCTAGGTGTCTATCTAAGTCTTCCTACCATCTAAGACAAAGGAACCTAATTCAGACTTGTACGTGGATATTAAATGAATACGGTACTTTTATTGTTCCGAACTCTTGCATGACCTGCATGGGCCACCACTAAAACCTGTCACGCCCCGCTTCCCAAAATGGACGGAGGCGAAGCGTGACTAAGGCCCGCTTAGGCCGGAGCTGTGAAGCTCGGACCCAATAAGCGTCTGTAGGGGTACCATTTTAAAGTTTTCAGGTTCTTGCATTAATAAAGTTCGAAACAACAGAAGTACAGAAAGGAAGTTGCATTCATTAAATTAGAGATATAATATCCAACTGGTACAAAGTCTAAAAGAAGCCTAAGCATGGCAACAAAATATCTAAAAGAAATCTAAAAGCAGTAACCTCTGAAAGTGACGACTAAAAGACCTCAAGGTCTGGTCCTCGACGGGCACGTACTCTGGGTCGACGTCCTCGGCTCCTCGTACTCCAGTGAGTCTGCCTCGTCCACGAACTCTGGCTGAGCACCTGACGTACAGCACCCAAGAAAAAGGAACTGTACGTCAGGTAAAGTCTACAAGAAGGGTTAGACTTTACTGCAAGTGCACCAAACTTTAAACAACGGTTTACTGGTTGATTAGCATGCTGATGTTCTTTTACACAACAGTTTACTGGTTGATTAGCATGATGTGGTTATAACAGAGTAACACGACAGGAAGTAACGTAGCAGGAAAGTAAAACGGGACAAGTAGTAGTCGTAGCGTGTGCTACCAACTACGGGACTAACCTACAGGTGTCAAGACGAGACAGGATAAACAGGACGGAACAAGACGAAACGTGGCAAGACAAGACAAGACAGGACAATTGTGACATGAAGGGTTCACGCCTTACGGTTCGAGGGGGATCAGACCCTCTTGCCGTGCGCACGCTCAACCCTACCCCAAACCCCATAACTCCGGACAAGACAATATAGGGCCACTCACTCTGCTAGGTGAGTGCCTCTATCCCTACGGTCGGTAGCGTATCGCTCACTCTGCTAGGTGAGCGACTAACGCCTCGTAGGTGAAACCGTACAACTGTATAGGACCACTCACTCTGCTAGGTGAGCGTCTCTATCCTCTCGGTCTGCTGGGACACTCACTCTGCTAGGTGGGTGTCGAGCTTCCCGTAGGCTGTGAATCAGTACAAGGGATCACTCTCTCTAGCTTGGAGAGTGCCCTATTGCCCAGCGGGCTGTGCAAGACGGGACGGGACGTGACAAGACGGGAATGGTTATTCTAGGGTGTCCACACACACGCACACACATGGTAGCCCTACGATATCAAAAGTTGGTGTTGTCGGGCTCAGACTTCGTCGTCAAGTCTGAGCCGTCAGGAGTCGTCCCGGACGCTATCATTTCACGTCCGGTTCTATTTGTTCACAGTTATCAATTCTAACAAACTTAGGCCTAAGCACGGCCAAAAGTGCAAGTGGATACACTTGCCTGCGGTGGCGAGTGTGTCGTCCGTCCAGAGCGTCTTGTCCAGGCGTCGCGTCCGCGGTAGTCCGTCTGAAATAGTGTCACGGCGACGGTGTCAGGTCGCGTTTTCAGTAAATCCTATTAAGGTTGTTTCTAGGTTGGACATGGCTACCCTAACAGTCCCATGTCAAAATGTCCGTTAAGCCTATCCGACGATTCTATCCTATGTGCACAGTTGAAAAGTCCGATCGTCGATCTACGGTCCCACATCATTTTAAAGGAGCAGAAAGTAAATTTAGTTATTTAGGTTGATGACTTTTAATTAGGTTTCGATGACTTAAAGTTTGGGTTGCTACGAGTAAGAGGGCTAACCTGGTGCGACGAAAGCGCACGAGTCTGACGTCAGGTCTGGAAACGGTGGCGGTTTGCTGTAACAAGGCAATCGGGACGATGTCAGGATTGGTTCTTCATTCCCAAAGAGTTAAATAATAAAACATTTGTTTCTATTAGGTTCAAAATCCTAGGATTTAAGTATAACTAACATTATTTACTTAATAACATACTGACATTATCCCACTAACACTCTTAAAAACTTTAAATTATACCTTCTTGACTATTATTAATCACATATGCAGACAGTACTAGCACCATTTAACAATCCATTTCATAATGGCACCAAACTGACGGTACATATCCTATAAATACAATGTCATACTTATTAGTAAGAGTTTTATATGTAGAGAGCACATGCCCCAAACATTTGCATAAAGACTCCAACCTACAGTTGCAAGACCCCATATTCTTAAACAAAAACCCGAGGCTTACGTGAAAGTGGTTGCCGTTGCTCCGGCAGACCAAGATCGGATGAGGGCGCGGACGTGGGGATTGGCGAGCCCGGTGGAAACTCGTCGGAGTACGTGGAGAGACTGGTTGTGGTGGCCGTGCCCGTGGCGTGAGCGACGGGGAGTGACGCGTGGCGTGAGCTCATCGGTATCGAAATGAATGTTGCGGCGAGGGTGTTGGGTGGTTGTCGAGTCGACCCATCGGAAAAGAGCGCTTGCCTCTGTTGCAGCACCTCGCGGCTACGGGCGAAGTCCCGGTGTTGGCACCGGCGTGGGGTAGGCGAGGTTAAAGCAGCTGGAGTTGAACGGGGTGCGGGGCGGAGGAGGAAGGCGAGGAGAGAGGAGGCGCGGACGCGAGGTCCGTCGGAGTGACCGGCTGGTAGGTCGCCCGGCTCTTGTTTTCGGTTGGAGGGAAGGGCTGGAAGCATGGCGTGGGCGGCTGCTTCAAAGGCTGAGCGGCGAAGGGCGTGAGCGGATGAGGGTTCCGCCGGAGCTTGGGGTTCAGCAAGGTGGCGTCGGTTCGGTCGGGACGGCGGAGCATCTAAGGGGCGGTGTCGAGCAGAGGGCGAGAGGGAGGAGGTGGGCTCAGGCGCTGGGAGAGGTTGATGGCCACGAGGCCTGCGGGAGCCGCGGGGAAGGCGGAGGAGCGAAGATGAAGGGTTCGCTGCTGCTCGTGGGGAGAGAAATGACTTAGGGATACAGTGTAGGTTAAAAGTAGATATATATATGTAGGCTAATAAAGATAAGGCTGCTGGCCCCTATTTTTATTTCTCAATTGCCATAGGGTTCAGTTAATAAGTGGGGAGAGAGAGTAGAAAACGTGGGGGATAGGGGATCACGTGGGTTCGGTTGGGATTTAGAGGGGAGAAAATAATGGGTGGCGTGTGAGAGAGGGTTGAGGGATAAAGGGGAGTGTCTGTTACGATTCCTTAGAATAATATTAATAGGATTTGGTTCTATCAGATTGATTTGGAATTGGCTTTCTTTACAGTTTTAGGTGTTATTTGTTAAAGTGTTTTTTCTTAAAAAAAACTTAGTGCCCCTGGCATTTCGAGTAGAAGTTTCAAAATTTTTTACATTGGGTTTGTTAAAAAAATACAAACGTGAACATTAAAGTTTAAAAATGAAAAAGAAATGTTTAAAAAAACAATATATGAAAAAGAAATGTTTAAAAATATATCATGTGTTATTGCAGATAGGTCCATCGACGTCCTAAAATTACAAAGAAGATATCCGGGCGGCCGCGCCTCCGAGAGGATCGTGAATACATGGTTCAGACACGTGTTCGAGCTACGGAAAGTAATAATAATATCAAATACGGTAACATGCACACACAAACAACAAACAACCAAGGATACGCGCTAAAAAAAATTCGGTCGGAAAGTGAACGTTACACACATCCTTCCTCGTCAGCTTCGTCATCGGCTCTGCAATCCTCGAAAAATCCTTAATGAACCGACGGTAGTAGGCCGCTAGTCCAAGAAAGCTTCTGATATCTGATGCTGACTGCTGGGTTGGCCACTCGCTGACTGCTCTGCATTTCTCCGGATCTATAGATATGCCACCATCAGACACCACATGTCCCAGGAATGTGACTCTGTCCAACCAGAACTCGCACTTAGTATACTTGGCATACAGCTAATGACGTCTCAGTGTCTCCAACACTGTCCTCAGATGACGGTTGTGCTCCTCTTCAGACTTCGAGTAAATAAGTATGTCGTCGATGAAGATGACGACGAACTTATCCAGGAAGTCGTAGAAAACCAAATTCATCAGGTTCATAAACACTGCTGGAGCGTTGGTCACACCAAACGGCATGACTACGAACTCATAGTGTCCGTACTTTGTCCTGAAGGCCTTCTTCGGTATATCGTCCTTCTTCACCTTCAGCTGATGGTACCCACTCCTCAAATCCAATTTCGAGAAACCCCTCAAACCTCCAAGCTGGTCAAAAATATCATCAATCCGGGGCAGCAGATACTTATTCTTCACGGTCACTGCATTTAGTCCTCTGTAATCCACACACATCCTGCATGATCCATCATTCTTCTTCACCAACAGAGCTGGTGAACCCAAGGTGACACATTAGGGTGTATGAAACCCTTCTGCAACAATTCGTCCAATGGCTTTCGCAACTCCTCAAGCTCTGTAGGAGCCATCTGATACGGCACCTTCGAAATAGGTTGCGCTCCCGGCATAAGATCTATGCTGAACTCCAAAGCTCTGTCGGGTGGCAACCCTGAAATTTCATCCGAAAAGACGTCGTCGAAGTCTCTGATGACTGCTGGTCTAATGGTCTCCATCTGCAAGGCGACAACGATCGACTCCTCCGGCTTGGCCCGAATCTGATGGGCCCAAGCGATCGCTCTCTGCTGTAAAACTCAAACTCCGGGTGGCCTGGAATCCTGAACACCACTTTCTTGCTGTAGCAATTGACCGAAGCATCAGAATCTCCCAACCAATCGATGCCAAGAACAACATCGAAATATGGTAGGTCATGGACAATGAAATCGGCATAAAGCTCGTGTCCACTGATCACCAACGGAATTGATCGGCATCCCAAATTAACCATCACCACTCCATTCCCTGTAGTGATGTCCCAACACTTAGGAAGTGTATGGGTGGGAATGGAGTGCTCTGTTACGAATCTCTGGGTTATGATGCACATAGATGCACCGAAGCCGAACAAGGTTAAATCCGGGTAAGACGACACTAAAATGGTGACAAAGATAAGAGATCATAACTAAGGTCAACAAGGGTCACTAATCTAACTAGGAATTATTAGACTTTCCACATGTTAACTGGATATTAAATGAATGCGAGTAGTTTTATCATTTTGAACTTTCTGCATGACCTGCATGGGCCACCACTAAAACATGTCACGCCCCGCTTCCCAGAACGGGTGCAAGGACGAGACGAAGGTCCGCATGGGCCGGAGCTACGAGGCTCGGGCCCAATAAGTGTAAATATGGATACCAATAAATTATAGGTTCTCACATATAAAAGTTCATAACAATAAGATAAGAGTACTCGAAAGGAAATTGCATTCATTTAATAAAAGAGATAATATCCAGCATTATATCAAGTCTAATAAAAGAAGCCCATCATGGCTATAACTGCAGAAAAGGAAACTAAGGGTGCGAAGCACCCAACCTAGACAGAAAGTAAAGTGGTGCTACGCACCTAACCTAGAAAGCGTTAAACCTCTGGAAGACAGCAACGGGGAGGAACCTCTAGGTCTGGTCCTCGTCTGACACGTACTCTGAGTCAATGTCCTTCGGCTCCAAGTCCTCAAGCAAGGTCGACTCGTCTGTGTACTCTGTCTCGGTGCCTGACATACAACACCCAAGAGAAAAGGAGTTGTACGTCAGGTAAAGTCTACAAGGAAAGGTGAGAAGACTCTACTGCAAGTGTAAAAGAAGTTAAAGATGACATTTTAATGTTGATTAAAAAGAGGGATGCATCAGCATGACATTTATACATATAATTAAGGAAAGTAAATATGGTGCAGAAAGTAAACGTGGCAAGTAAAAGTCGTAGCGTAAGCTACTAAGACAAGACTAGACAAGACTAGACAAGACTGTGTGACACCAAGCGACTCGACACCAAGCGACTCGACACCAAGAGGGTTCATGCCTTCAGCTTAGAAAGTGGCCAAACTCTCTGACCTGGTGATCACGCCCCGGATACACACCCGGGACGGGACTCGCTAGTCTTACTGCAAGCGCACGGTGTAGCGGCGAGCGGGTATCGAACACGAGGAGGGCAAATGACGGTGTCTTCTTCAATTCACCTGGCTATAAGAACAGTCGAGAAATATTCGCAATAAAGCGGTCACAGTCGTTCAATTGTATAAAGAAAATATCCAATTAATAAAAACGCCTAGGGATAGGGAATCCCCGCTACAAACTGTATCTCGTCATTGTGATTCGTAGGTTTCACAATTGCTAGATTTGAAATTCAGGTGAATTAGTTGCAACTAAATGTAGAACCAAACTCACGCTCTCGCGCTATTGCCGGTCTATAGCAAACCTAGGGTAGGGTCCAATCTCTTGAAAACCCTAACCTAGGCAAGCTAGCGTGAAGAACAACATCATCGTTCAATCGTATCTCGAGCCCACTCTCGTGCAAACTCGAGCTACGACCTAGGTTGGGATAGTTCCTACCCGTCCAATCTCTTGCAAACGGGTATTGGTACAGAATTGCAATCGAAAACCCTAGTTTCGGTCCAATCTCTTGCAAACCGATTCCAGAGAAACCCAATTGTAACCCAATTCGAATTTCTAGGGCTTCCTATCGATTTGGGATCCAATCTCTTGCAAATCCCAATCGGTATGAATCCCTAGCTATTTGTATTAAATCAATCCCAAACTAACCCTAATCAATTCTAGCAAGAATTTCACCAATTCATCACAAATTAGAAATAGGGTTCGTAGGATTCATCCCTACACCCTAAGATGATAAAACTACTCACAATTCATAATGCAAATCATTAGAAATTCAATAATAAAAACAATAGAATTCATTGCAATAGACAATATATCAATAAAAATGAGGTTTTTGATAGAAAGAGAGACAAACCAATGAAGATTCAATAGCATCCAACAAAATAGAACTTTTTCTCTCTCTCCAAAGAACTAAATCTAATCTCCTAAAAAGTAATCAAAAAAGGGCTGCCAAAAGTATGAAAAAGCTCTGAAAAGCCCCCTAAACTAGGTTAAAAACTGTGGTTAAATACCCCCCAAAATCGCCCAAAAAACTGTGACAAAATTGCCCCTGCGTAGCTTGAAAATCGCACTTTACGCTACAGGCAGCACGGCTCACTCGGCCGAGTGACAAATGTCACTCGGCCGAGTGACGGACCCTGACGGATTCCAGTAAGTCTGGACTTTTTGGGGGTAATCTCCTCGGGAGTCGCTCGGGCGAGCGTCTTTCTTCACTCGGCCGAGGGCGGATTTATTCACTCGGCCGAGTCGGAACTCGGGAGCTGACTGACGGATTACAGTAACTTCGGGATTTTTGCTTGCCGTCGTCGTGATGCCACTCGGGCGAGTGGTGTCTCCGTGCTCGGCCGAGTGGTCTGGCGATGCTCAGCCGAGTGCACGCTGATATTCAATCTACTGCGTGTCCGATCTGGCCGGCCGAGCGAGCTGTCGATGCTCGGCCGAGTGACTCCTTCACTCGGCCGAGTGGCATGCTGAAAATGACCAATCTTCTTATTTTTGCTTCATCATCGCTCCTACGACGTTCTTTCTTCTTCCACTCCTCTCCAATCGCAGGATTCCCCTCAAAAGAGTCACGGGTGACACTCCGGAGTGGGTGCATCTCAGAATCACTACAAATCGCTCCAAATCTCCTGAAATACGACAAAAATAAGAAATCGTGAAAAGCATCGCAATATTGTCGAATAATCGTGAAAAACGCGATATGGGCGATCTAAATGGCATGCAAACAAGCAGAAAAAAGGTGTAAAATATGGAGTGATCAAAATCCCCCAAGCTTACCTCTTACTCGTCCTCGAGGAAGAAGAGTAAAAAGCGAACCCGGTGGATAAAGATAATGGAAACGATGGAAAAATGGAAAATGAAAAATGGAAAACAAAATAGAAAACGAAGAAGGAAGTTGCTAGATCATTTTTCTCAGGACGTGGGTTTTGCTTTCTCATATAGCACGCATCGAATATAAAGCTCATGTCAAAGACTTTTATCTCGATATCATAGTATAATGGTGCATTTCAAATAGAAAACCCAAGAATGTCAATATAGCATGAAAAAATGGAATAATTCTAGAATTAACATCGTCTGAAGCATCTAAAGCGGTATACAAAATCGTAGATCACACACTTTTCAATTGAATGCTTTCTATAAGGAGTATAAGAGATATCATACAATAGAGTAGTAAGAATAGAAAAGTGTGGTTTTCATGATATGAATGCTAAGCGTAGATTTCTGGATTTCGTGAAACTTTTAGCAATCTCACCGAGTAAAAAAATATTACTTAGCCTAGGTTGTCATGCACCGTCAAGTAGTCACTCTCTCACACATCATTGGATCCTCTCCCCCAAGCTTATCCATAAGCGTGGTGGCATAAACAAAACAATATTTACATTCCCCGTTTCTTTTGAAACTCCAAAAGTAAAAGAAATAAAAATAAAAATAAAAAGAGGGAAGAAAGAGAGAAAGGGTATGAGATGGGATCGTTTTTGAACTTCTTTTCTCTTTTCTTTTCTTTTTCTCAAATCTTTTTCTTTTCTTTTCTTTTCTTTTTTTTTCTTTTTTTGGTTTTGGGGAATTTGGAGCATGGGATATAATAACGGGGGAGATGCCAATAATAGAATTGCTAAGGGGAGATTCACCAATGAATTTAAAATAGCGAAATAATGTTCAAGATATGTGGAGAAAGAAATAAATGTATCTCTCAGTTCACTCTATAGGACGTGCATGACAACTTCAGCAGGGTAATTTAATCTACTCAGTTTAATCTCAAAAAGCAAACTAGTCCAGATTCATCAATGCTAGCAAACATTCAATCAACCTGAAGTGAAGCGTACAAATCATGCAATAAGAAGTGATATGAGAAAAGAAAGCAGTACTCCAGATATAAGCAAACAATGCGTGAATCTTGGCGTGTTTTCTACGATAGCATACATATGAATTATCAGACATCAGCTAATAATAGAATTTCATCCATTTTCATACGGAAAAAGAAGTGGGTTACTATTTCTAAATGCAAAGCAGAACATAGCATATGATATCAGAAACAAAAGCTATAACATGACAAAATTAGCATGCATATAGAGAAAAGCTAACACCACGTCATCGTCATCACAGAAAAATCATCTCTAGCAAAAGATGAAAGAAATAAAGATAAAAGAAAACAGAACTATTTACAATGCAGCACACAAAGAGAATAAGAAAAACGTGATGCATGGTAAAGAAAATGAAAAAGTGATGAAAAATGGGTGCAAAAGCGGAAAAAGCGTGAAAAAAACTTAAAATAAAGGCGATAAAAGCAAAAAGTGTGAGAACTCACTCCCCCAAGCTAACGTGCACAGTGTCCTCAATGTGCAAAGTATGGCACACCGAGAGACGTGAAATGGGTGGGGCGGGTGAGGATGCATGCATGATAAGAAAAAGAAAAATAAACAGAAAATATGATGCGGATGTGATGCATGCAAAGATCAGAGTGATGCAGGTAATGTGTCACCAAAAATACTCTCCCTCTCTCCCAAAAAAAGATATAAAATGATGTGATCAGAACAGGGACCAAAATAGTGAGGGGAGGAGGTGGGGGCAAAAATCTCCAGGACCGACAGAAAATGGGCAGCATAACGACAAAAAAGATCAATGGCATCAAGAGTGTGCCTAAGCTGGTGATGCTGCACCATCTCCGTCCTGTGGCGGAGGTGGAGGAGGAGGAGGTGGTGGTGGTCGAGGTGTCTGCTGGGTGGGTGGGTGTAGTGGAGGCAGTCGCGCCAGGATCTGATTCAGGCAAGCCTGAATATCGGGAAGCATGGCGACGCAGGACTGGATGGTGCTGACCGTGGCAGACAGAGCCCTAAAGTCGCCTCTAAGTCCATTCACCGCCCCCTCAAGAGCATGAATGCTCTGAAGTAGAGTGTCGGGGGGAGGTGGTGCAGAGGGACACACAGGTCTAGGCTGTGAAGGACGGGGCTGTCTGACACGGGCCGTGTAAATAATCGGACCAGCAGGTATGTGCGGAAAAGGTGCTGTGCTCACTAGTGGATGCCCAGCCTCAGTGTGAGGCTGGGACGAGGGCTGGGTCGAAATGGCAGCAGCAGCAGCGGCAGAAGTGGAGGGTAAAATGTGCGACGAGGAAGCAGGAGAGGTCAGTGACACAGAAGCGGGGATAGACATCACGACACTCTTGGTGAGGACAGCTGAGGTGGAGACAGAAGGGTCAACCACTGGGGAGGAAGTGTAGGTCCCAAAAGGTGACACCCCAGCGGAGATCAAACTGGATAGGGTCTCTAAGACGACAGAGAAGGAAGACTCGCCGCTCTCTAGTATGGTGGGTGGACGCTCAGGAAGAAGTGAGGAAATAGGCTCAACCGAGATAGGCACAGTAGTGGTGGGGGTGATGGTAGACGTGGTAGACGTGGTGGACGACTCAGCAAGGGTACTCCCGACACCGACAGAAGTGTGGACGGAGGTGCCGGGAGGTGCAGACAGTGCAGGCTCAGGCTGAGGGATCATGGGGTCGACGGGTGCAGGTGGTGCCTGCTCAGCTCCCTCGGCCTCTAGCATGTAGGCGGCGGGGATCAGGAGATCCATCGCCAAAAGCCAGTCCCCGTGTGCCAGTCCTATATGTGTCCAAGCGGGGCTCGGGAGGATCATGTAATCGGCACTAAGGGACCGTGTAACCATACCCAGTGCCGCTGGCCGTGGGGATGAAGCATCTTCATCCGGGCCATAACGTCTATCGAAAGTGCAGTGGGGCCCAGGGCTCGTCGAAGGTCGTCAGGGAGGTCCACGCCGGTCATAAGGGCTAGAAGCGTGATCAGACCGCCGCAGCAAATAGGTGAGCATGCGCTCACCGAAATGATGATGCGGTCTAAAAACCAGCTAGCAATATCAATCTCAACAGTGGGGACCGGGTCGTCGCTACCCCTATCCAGAACTGTATGGCGAGTCATCGCATAGAGCATGTAGAGCTCAGGCGTAGACATCGTCCCAGGCTCGTACCTCGCTAGGAAAGTGGTTGCCATGAGGCGCTGTGCAATCCAGAGGCAGGGGTGCAGGATGGCTGAGGCCTTGGCCCTACTAGGGTCAAAGCCAAGATGGGATCCCGTGATCCGTGTCCAAAAGGTGGAAGCGTCGAACGACGGGGGTGGGATGTGCGTGGGTGCGTAGGCTCGGTCGGGGACAGGGACAGCGGGCCACTGGAAGAATGCACGAAGCATGTCAAGAGTGACCTCGCACTCTCGATCCATCAGGCGGACTGTGCATCCTCCAGGGGTCCGGTCAATCGCGCTCAGGACCTCAAGTGTCAGACGGATGTAAGTATCCGCCGACACCGCAAGAAAATCACGCCATCCCACATTGTCGTACAACGTGAGAATTCCCTCTAGTACCCCTAGGCAGTTAAGGTCTGCTAAGTGTGCGAACCTAGAGGGCACTATCGAGCGCTGGGTGATACGCTCAAATCGGACGCGCTGTGCGTCGTTTCTGAACGTGATCCCCAGCGGCCCGACGGCGGGAGCCGGTGGAGGGACAGGGTCGGCAGGAATCGGCTGTGTGGGTGGTTATGGCGGTGGCGGGCTAGGTGGTGGGGAGCCCTCCCTAGCGTGAGAGGGACCGGGATCATCGGTCCTCTTTCTCTTGGAAGAGGCTCTCCGCGTGCGTGGCCTAGTGCGGGGCGGCATGTGTGCTGCGAGTGCTCACCCAAAAAGAATAATATGCGGCGTGCTAAAAAGAATGGAACGAATGTACCTGAACACGCCGCGAGAGCAAATCAGCAAGTGCATGTGAAGAGCGTCGCCTCCATGTAGCCAAAAGCGCATCCAGAAGCTCTCCAAAGCTCCCCCAAGATAGCCTGCAAATCAAACAACGATATCAACGGATAATATTCAAAATACATGGGGGAGATGGGGTATAATAGATAGATATAGGAATTAATTTGGGTTAGGGGCTCAACGGGTCTACGGATCAAGAGAAACAAGGAGAAAAATGGGTTTTTGGGGCAAACCGAGGCTAAACAAGGCAAATCGAGGTTGGGGCGGCCGGCGCTGGCGAGGTGGGTGACCGCCGACCGTCGGCGAAGTCGGATCCGGGGATCGCCGGACGGAGGGACACGATTCGGGCACGGGGGTGCATAGCAGCGGCCGAGGGAGGCGAAGGAGCGAAGAGCTCGGGCGAAAATGGAGAAATTTGGGGTTTTCGAAAATCGCGCCCGTCTCTCAGTTTATATAGAAAATGTTACGACTCGGCCGAGTAGAAACGTCACTCGGCCGAGTGCGTAAACGAAAAAATTTCGAAAAAATCTCATTCCCACTTACGACTCGGCCGAGTGGCTGTGTTCCACTCGGCCGAAGGGAGAATCTCTGGTCGGCCGAGTGGCTCCGCCACTCGGCAATTTTTAGGCTAGGAGGGTATCTGTTTCACTCGGCCGAGTGGCTAAATGTGCTCGGTCGAGTGGCAATTAATACTGAAATGCACAAAAAAGACAGAGAGTTGGTTCCGCAGACTTCCCTGGTTAGTGTCCCACTCGGCCAAGTGGGGTCCTTTGCTCGGCCGAGTGGCATATGATACTCGGTCGAGTGGCATGCTGTTTTCTGCTTCGGGGCTCCGTTTTTGCTCTACTCTCTGTTTTTCTTCCTCCAGTTGGTTTCTTCCTCCTCCTAAGCCTTGAGCGCATTCCTGGAGCTCTCTTCCTTGCCTTGGTCATCCTCCATTTGATAGATCTCCTTTTCTCCTCTCCTGTCATAAGAATTAAGACCCGTTGTCACGATTTTTATGGGCAATTGACTCAAAACACTAATAAAAGTCTAAAACAAAAAAAGAAAACCAAAATAAAAAATAAAAATAATGCAAAAACCATCGGGTTGCCTCCCGACAAGCGCTCGTTTAAGGTCTTGAGCTCGACCCCTTTGGATTTTCAAATTAATGTGTGATGTTGGGTGCATATGAGATGCACCCGTCGAATTTACCGGGAAGACCGCTCGGATTTGGATCGTGGTGGTGTGTGGCCTTCCTCAGTGCCCCTTCATCATGGGCAATGTTGGGGGATGGCTCCCCCAAGCTTGAGCTTGTTCTGGTCCTTGACTTTGCCGGTGACACCAATCTTCGAATCTGTGGAGCTTTCTTCGGATTCTTCAACGTCGAGAGCTTGCAAAGCTCCCGTATTCTTGCGACATCAGCGTCACCATCATCATTCGCCGTGGAGCTATTGGGAGAGTCCTCTAATGTCTCTTCTTCACTCAAATCTTGGCTTTCTTCAAAGCCATCAACGTGGAGTGCACCGATGGAGTAGGGGATAGCCTCTTCTATAACCTCGTCGAGGAGGTCCACATAATCTAGCTCCTCATGATATGGCATGTGATTCATAGCCTTTGGTATATGGAGCTCGACTTCAATGTTGTCGACGTTCAAGGTAAGAGTCCCCTCCCGTACATCGACGATTACACCGGCGGTGGCGAGGAATGTGCGTCCAAGTATGAGCGATGTGTCACCCTCCTCCTTGATATCCATAATCACAAAATCACAAGGCAAGCATATGCCTCCCAGAACTTGGAGTGGGATGTTCTCTGCGATCCCAACCGGCCTAGTGATCCGACCGTCCGTGAGTTGAATCCTCATGTCGGTCGGCTTTAAATCGGTGCCGGTGTTCAACTTCCGGAACATGGTGAGAGGCATGAGGCTCACACTAGCACCTAAATCAACCAATGCTTTTTGTAAGGGGACGCCTCCTAGTGTGCAAGGAATCTGGAAGCTCCCGGGATCTTTAAATTTGGCTGGCTCCTTTTCCTTACTAGTGAACCAAGTTCCTTGTTCCACGAGCATGATCTTCTCTTTCCTTTTCCTTCCCTTAATCAAGTCCTTTAAGAACTTCGCATAGGATGGGATTTCCACTATAGCATCAAGGAAAGGGATATTGAGGCTCACCACTCTCAAGTATTCGAGGAACTTGGCTAGCCTCTTCTCGATCTTGGCTCTAGCTAGCCATTGAGGGAAAGGCACCGGTGGCATGAATCAGCGCTCATCAATAGGTTCCTCCACTCTAGATTTTGCTCCTTCTTGCGGCTCCTTCTCTTTTTCCACCTCAATTGCCGGCTCGCTCTCTTCTAGAATTTCCACCACGAGTCCCTTGGCTTGAGTCATGACGGGAGTGGTATCCTTCCCGCCTCTTGTCGTAACCGCAACCACCACATTGATATGGCCGGTGTTGCCCCGTGGATTTGGCTCGGGTTGAGCCGGCAGTTGTTGGTTGTTTCTATTGAGCAACGCAAGTTGCTCCCCAATTTGAGCGACGAAGGTGGTAAGTGAATCTTGCCCCGCCTTCAACGTTGCGTTGATCTTTCTCTGCTCCACCATAAACTCCTCCACCTTGGCTTCAAAATCCGAACGTGGTTGAGCTTGCGGAGGGTTGGGATTTCTCCAACCTTGATTATACCCGGGTGGCCTATAAGGTCCCACTTGTTGCCTAGGTGGGAAGTTTTGTTGCGGTGGCCCCCTTGATTGATAATTCGGTTGTGGTGGTGGAGCCCGAGCTTGAGGAGGTTGTTGTGGCGGGGGGTTCAAGGCACCATCATTATTAGCATAGGAAAAACCCGGATGGTTTCTGTCACGCACCGCTTCCCAAAAACATGGAGGCGAAGCGTGAGAAGGTCCGCTCAGACTTGAAGCTACAAAGCTGCAAGTCCGATAAGCGTCAATCACTTTAAACTGCAGGTCCTTGCAACACGAAACGAAACAAAGATAATAATAAGGAAATGAGACAAAGAATAAATCCCAGAATATCCATAATAATACATTTCAACATCGCAGAAAAGCCACCAGGCTCATATAAAAGAGTCTAAAAGAGGCCCCAGCATGGCCAACAAAAGTACAAAGTACGAAAACAAAGTAATGGTGCAAGCATCGACAACTAACAGCAACCTAAAGCAAAAACAACTCAACAGTCACTAAGACTGGTCTCCGGTGTCCTCGAACTCCTCGACGAACGTAGGCTCAGGCTCAGCGTCAGTAAACACCTCGTCCTCAACAACTGTCTCTGGCTCAGGGTCTAACATGTGACACCCAAAAGAGCAAGGGGCACATGTCAGCAAGTCTACAAGAGATTTGTGCAAGGAAACTGAAAGTAGGCACAAGTAAATCAACCTAGCAGTTCTAGCATGATGCGATGACATGGCAGTTAAAGTATGAGTGCAACAGGTAAAGTAAAGTAAAGTAAAGTACGAGCATGGCATTTAAACATGGCATGGATGACAAGTATTACATGAATCTTTCACAAGACAAGTACAAGACAAGTAAGCACCTCGTGCACAGAGATTACGCCTTTTGGCTGGAGTGGCTGCGCGGGCCAACTCCTAAGCTCAAGTGATCGCTTATCCCTACCCCTCCACGTGTATCGGGCATTGGCTTTTGACCAACACATGAGGCCCGCTTCTGGATCACGAGCCAGAAAGTGTTTTTAACATGATGGCATAGGGGTGCACCTAGCCGGACATGGAAGTACAAGTACAAGTATTGTAGTGTGTGCTACTAATGCAACAATCAGCTTGATGACATGTAAAATACAATGCATGGCAGTTACAAGGGCGTACAGTTAAGGAATTTAAACATGACAGATATCAATGCATGCATGACAAAGCAGGGTGACGGATCTAGCTTCGTTGTCAAGCTAGACCCTGAAATTACGTCTAGACAGCTATCATTTCATTGTCTAGTCTCTTTTACGCTAAAAATAAGGAAGTGGCCTAAAAACATGGCCCTACACAAGAGTTGGTAAGTTTCACTTGCCTGCAAGTACAACGTCTGAGAAACACCGTACAACGAGTCCAAAGTCAAGGAAGTGGCCTAAAAACATGGCCCTACACAAGAGTTGGCAAGTTTCACTTGCCTGCAAGTACAACGTCTGAGAAACACCGTACAACGAGTCCAAAGTCACGATATCCTACGTGCTCAAGTCCACCGGCCTACATCCGTTTTATTAATCTTGATTAGTGAATTGTAAAACATTTAAAATACTTTAAAAATGTTGATTTTAATCTTGATTAGCCTGCAATTGGGTTGGGGGGTCCTAGGGGTGCAAAGCGTTACCTTAACACGATGCGAAAGCAACATTGGCGTCGGGTAGCGACGCTAGGGGTTGGAATAAGAGAACGTGCTCCAAGTCCTGATTCCAATATAGATTCCTCGCTGGAAAGTTCAGAGCATCAACAGGAGCAACGAATCCAGATTCCAAAGCTAGCACGTGCGACGATGGCCTACGACGTGTCGCAACGTCGTACACGGCGAATCATCGGAGAGAAAGCACCTAGGTGGGGCCCACAGTAGTCCTAGGGATCTATGGGGGACCCATAATACCTCTGGAGAACTTGGGGGGCCCACGGTGGCAAGTGGTGCAACGGGTGCGGGGTTGCGACGAATGGCTCTCGGTCGTACAGCCTTGGTGCGGGGAGTTCTCTCGGTCGGGCACGCTCGGTGCGGGGATTGCAGCGCAGCGGCTGCAACAGTGCGGGCGGGGGCTTGGTGCGGAGGAATTCGTCGGTCGGTGTGGGGGACAGCACTGGTCGGGCGCTGCGAATGCGGGGCTTGCAACGTTGCAACGTTGCGGCTTCGGTCGGTGCGGGCGATCCGCTCGGTCAGATACGGGCGGAGGCGGGGCGACAGAGCGGCTTGGTGCGGGGTCGGTGCGGAGCGGGGATGCGGGATGTGCTCTCGGTCTAACTGAGAGCTTCTCTCGGTCGGAGTGGGCGAACAGAGCGGGCGACAGCAGCGGGTCGGTGCGAGGCTTGGTTCGGGCAGCTGCAGCGGTCGGTGTGGGGTTTTTGGCCATGTTTCTTCGGTCGGTGCGGGTGAAGTTCATCGCAACGTTGCGACGATTCGTCGCAACGTCAAATTTGGGTTTTGGAAACGGCTGGGGTTAATTTCTTGCGAAAATAGGTCTTCCTAAATGTTGTTTATATAGTGTAGATGGGTTGACTAGGTCTAGGGCTAATCCTAATGGGATTAGGAGTATAAAAACATTTAAAATTCAAATCTCACCATCTCCAACTCACCCAAGGCTAGGGTGCGGCCCAAATGAGCTGGAATTCGGCTCAAAAATTATTTAAAACGTTTAAAACTCAAATAAATTTTATTTGGCAGAAAATAATTTAAAACTTAATTATTAAAAATATTTTAAACCTTGCTAAACATATAAAAGTGGTCAAATAAACTCCAAAAATTATAAAATAAATATCGGGATGATCGTGATGACGAAAGTGAGCTAACTAAGAAGACGGATCTTAATTTCGACGTCGGACGACAAAACTAAAAATATAAACGTATCCCGTCAAAAGTGAGAATCGCAACGTCTCATCGAATAAGATTAAATTGTGGGAAAACGACTCGAGAAACGTCGTTCCAAATTAGTGCCACTATTTAATACTTTCAGAGACGTTCACAACGGCATATCACAACAAAGCGTTCGCAAACAAACAAAGTCTAAAATAAGCACATGCACGGCCAAAAGCACGTGCACGAACAAAGTACAACGAAAAGTGGTCGTTACATCCTCCCCACCTTAGAAATGATTCCGTCCTCGGAATCAACATCAAGCACTGCTCGGGAAAAGGTGCGGGAAGCGCTCTCTCATCTCATCTTCACGCTCCCAGGTGGACTCCCCAGGGGAACCGTGACGCCACTGCACTCGAACCAAGTCGACGGTCTTATTCCTCAGTTGCTTCTATCGACGATCCAGAATCTCAACGGGCTGCTGATCATAAGACAGATCCGGACGAACCGTAATCTCCGAGAAATCCACAGCGTGGGATGGGTCACTAACGTATCGACGTAACTGAGATACGTGAAATACGTCGTGAACTCACACCAGCGACGGCGGCAACGCCAAGCGATAAGCCACAGCTCCAAGTCTCTCCAGGACATCAAACGGTCCAATGTACCTCGGACTCAGCTTGCCTCTCTTCCCAAATCAGATAACTCTGCGGTTCGGAGAAATCTTCAGAAAGACATGATCGTTAGGCTGAAACTCCAAAGGTCTCCGTTTAGCATCGGCCCAATGCTTGAAACGGTCCTGCGCAATCCTCAGCTTCTCCCGGATGTTCCTCACAACATCCACGGCCTCCATAATCATCTCCGGTCCCAATAACTCCCGATCTCCAATGTCATCCCAGCTCAGTGGCGATCGACATTTCTTTCCATATAGCGCGGCGAAAGGCGCCATTCCAATACTCTCCTGGTAGCTGTTATTGTAGGCAAACTCAATGTGATGGAGATGATCCTCCCAAGATCCCTTGAAGTCCAACATGCACGCTCTCAGCATGTCCTCCAAAATCTGAATCGTCCTCTCGGACTGGCCATCCGTCTGCGGGTGGTACGCCGTGCTGAAACTCAGACTCGTACCCAAGCTCTTCTGCAGACTCTGCCAAAACTGAGATGTGAATCTCGTGTCTCTATCCGACACGATACTCAAAGGGACTCCGTGAAGTCGTACGATCTCTTGCACGATTCACGTTACTTCACTATCTAAACTAGGAAAAGGAAATAGAAACTGAGTGTAAAAGAATTTACCTCCATATATCTCCTCGCTAGCGTCTCAGTAGACTGTCCTACTCGGAAGGGGATAAAGTGCGTGGATTTGGTCAATCGGTCTACGATCACCCAAATCACGTCATTCTGCTTCGGACTCCGAGGTAGTCCAGTCACGAAATCCATAGTGATGTGCTGTCACTTCCACTCCGGGATCGGAAGCGGTTGTAGCAACCCTGCCGTACGCTGATGCTCCGCCTTTACTTGTTGGCAAACCAAACACTTGGCTACACTCCGAGCCACGCTCCTCTTCATACCATGCCACCAAAAGTTCAGACGAAGATCCTTGTACATCTTGGTGCCACCAGGATGCATAGAATACGGTGAACTGTGTGCCTCCACCAATAATTCCTCTCTGATATCTCCAGCTGGCACACACAACCTGGCTCCAAATCTCAACGAACCATCCTCGTGAATCAAAAAGTCAGTCCGCAGACCAGCTTCCACTTGCTCCCGAATCTTCACCAGCTTAGCATCTCCAGCCTGTCCAGCCTTGATCCTATCCACGATCGTCGACTGTATCTGCATACTCATCAGTGAAGTAGTCACTCCAGGGAGAACAACCTCGATACCAGTCTCTCAAAAATCATGCTGCAATCTCCACTGTGAAGTCAACATCATCACCGCTGGAAGTCTGCTCAGCGCATCCGGAACCACATTCACCTTGACAGGGTGATACTGCAAGTCAATCTCGTAGTCTGCCATGAGCTCCAACCATCGACGCTGTCGCATGTTGAGCTCCTTCTGCGTAAAGATATACTTCAAGCTTTTGTGATCAGTGAAGATCTTCACTTTCTCACTCAGCAGGAAGTGCCTCCAAATCTTCAGTGCAAACACGACAGCAGCCAACTCCAAATCATGTGTCGGGGAATTCTTCTCATGAGCCTTAAGCTTACGAGAAGCATACGCAACCACATGCCCATGCTGATGCAACACACAACCAAGACCTCTGCCAGAAGCATCGTAAAAGATCTCGAATCCTCCACTCCGATCAGGCACAGCAAGTACAGGGACAGTCGTCAATCTCTCCTTCAGAATACCAAAAGCCTTCTCACAATCGTCGGACCAAACATATGGTACATCCTTCCGCGTCAGTCGAGTCATCGGCTCAGCAATCCGGGAAAAGTCATTAATGAAACGTCGATAATATCCTGCAAGTCCAAGGAAGCTCCGGATCTCAGACGCCGACTGCGGAACCGGCCACTCTCTGATAGCCATAATCTTCTCGGGATCCACAGAAATTCCATCACCAGACACCACATGCCCGAGAAAAGCAACTCTATCCAGCCAAAACTCACACTTGGAATACTTAGCATACAAACGATGCTTCCTCAAGATCTCCAACACTGTCCTCAAGTGCGATGCATGCTCTTCCTCCGACTTTGAATAGATCAGGATGTCGTCAATGAAGATAACGAAAAACTTGTCCAGAAAGTCGTAGAAGATCAGATTCATCAGGTTCTAAAAACTGCGGGTGTGTTGGTCACACCAAAAGGCATAACCATGAACTCGTAGTGACCATACTTCGTCCTGAATGCTGTCTTCGGGATGTCCTCCTTCTTCACTTTAAGCTGATGGTAACCACTCCTCAAATCCAACTTAGAGAACACCCTCGATCCTCCGAGTTGATCAAAGATGTCATCTATCCGAGGCAAGGGATATTTATTCTTGATAGTCACAGCATTCAGTTCCCGGTAATCCACACACATGCGACACGAACCATCCTTCTTCTTTACCAGCAACACCGGTGCTCCCCACAGAGACACACTAGGATTGATGTAACCCTTCTGTAGAAGCTCTTCCAGCTACCTACGCAACTCTTCCAACTCTGCTGGAGCTATCCGATACGGCGCCTTCGAAATAGGCTGTGCTCCCGAAACAAGATCGATCGAAAACTCGAGAGCTCGATCGGGTGGCAGTCCAGACATCTCCTCAGGGAAGACGTCGTCAAATTCACGTACCACAGCTGGTCTACTCTACTCCATCTGCATAGCAACAACCTCCACCGGCTTGGCCCGAAACCTGACAGGACCAAGCGAACTGCTACCACAACTGAACTCAAACACCGGATGTCCAGGGACCTCGAACACCACCTTCTTCCTCCGACAATCGATCGTAGCATAGAAGCTCGCAAGCCAATCCATTCCAAGCACTGCATCATAGTTGATGATGTCGTGGACAATAAAGTCAGCGTAAAGCTCATGTCCACAGACCACCAAAGGGTAAGAATTGCACCCACGATGCACCGAGATCACGCCATTTCCTGTAACGATGTTCCAACTCTTGGGAAGAGGGGAAGTCGTCAAGAAATGCTTCTCCACGAAGCTCCGTGAAATAATGCACATCGATGCACCAGAGTCAAAGAGAACTCATGCGGGAAATGTGCAAACCAAAATCACACCTAACAAACAATCTAACAATCAAACCCTATTCTAACAAACAATCATATGCAACCAAACAATCATAAGCTAACAATCAAAACTATCTAAGGAAGGAAACAACTAGATCGAGAGTTACCTGCGATAACCTCATCCACAGCCTCGCTCTCCACTGCCGTCATCAGATAAGCCTGCTTCCTCGGCTGCATGGCCTGCTGAAAAGCCTGCCTCTGTGGAGTGAGGGCTACTCCACGACCTGCAGGAACAGGTGATCTCTGCTGCAACGGCTGTGCGGCAACAAGTTCCTTCCAATGTAGCTTAGACTTCGGGCACTCCTTCATAGCATGAGTAGGATCTCCACAAATCAGGCACTGTCCCAACATCTTCCTACACTGCTCCTTAACATGCCCGGTCTTGCCATAAAAATAGCAAGTCTTTTGAGGTGGCACACCTGGCCTCTTGAACTGCACTGGCTAATTAGGCCTGGACCCAGGCCTAACCACTCCTCTTACCTGCTCCATAGGCCTCTTCCCAGCTCCAGAAATCTGTCCTCTCTTCTGCCTCGCAATCAGCTCATGTCTCCGAGCATCTACCCGTAACTTCTGATATGACTCCATATCCGTCGTAGACATCAGGCTCTGCAAGTCTAGGGAAAGACCCTGCAGAAACCTCTGAGCCTTCTCCTCATCATCCTCTACCATCTTCGGCGTGAAGCGACTCATCCTAGTAAACTCCTGGTGGTACTGGTCCACCGTCAGATTTCCCTACTTCAGCTCAATGAAGCGCTGCAACATCT
This sequence comes from Scilla litardierei, assembly GCA_030789695.1. Classification (NCBI taxonomy): domain Eukaryota; kingdom Viridiplantae; phylum Streptophyta; class Magnoliopsida; order Asparagales; family Asparagaceae; genus Scilla; species Scilla litardierei. The sequence goes on along the minus strand of CM061135.1, from coordinate 91,923,674 downwards.
CCCTCCTAGCAGCCTTCGGAAAGTACTCCTCATCGAACCTAGACTTGAAAGTAGCCCAAGGTATAGTGCTCACCAACAACTCCTCATCTGCATCCCACCAGTTGCGGGCATTATCCTTAAGCTGCTTCTTCACCAGATCAACCCATCCAGCCGGGTTGACCTTCGACATCTTCAGATTATCCTCGGTATTCCTGATCCACTCCTCGGCAGCCAACGGTCCCTCAGATCCATCAAAGTAAGTCGGGCCCAGCTCCTGAAACTGCTTCGCTCCCGGCTCGTGGCGAGGAGCACTCTGGGTATTCTGGGTATTCTGGAGCATGCCCTGCTACACCTGCATCATCTGATGCATCATCCTCATGATCTCAGCATTGGTGGGCTCTCTATCTGGTACCTCAGCACGATTGGGCCTACTGCCAGATCGGGTCTGTCGTCGTCCAGCCATCTAATGACATAGAAAACGAACAAACAAGTTAGACTCAAAGCTTAATGACTTAGATGTTGCAATTTATTTAATGGACATTCTGTTATTATCGTTGTTCCGTAGGTTCGCAATTGCAAGAAGAGGACCTGCATGGGCCACCAACAAAACATGTCACGCCCCGCTTCCCAAAAACGTGGAGGCGAAGCGTGAGAAGGTCCGCTCAGACTTGAAGCTACAAAGCTGCAAGTCCGATAAGCGTCAATCACTTTAAACTGTAGGTCCTTGCAACACGAAACGAAACAAAGATAATAATAAGGAAATGAGACAAAGAATAAATCTCAGAATATCCATAATAATAAATTTCAACATCGCAGAAAAGCCACCAGGCTCATATAAAAGAGTCTAAAAGAGGCCCCAGCATGGCCAACAAAAGTACAAAGTACGAAAACAAAGTAATGGTGCAAGCACCGACAACTAACAGCAACCTAAAGCAAAAACAACTCAACAGTCACTAAGACTGGTCTCCGGTGTCCTCGAACTCCTCGACGAACGTAGGCTCAGGCTAAGCGTCAGCAAACACCTCGTCCTCAACAACTGTCTCTGGCTCAGGGTCTAACATGTGACACCCAAAAGAGCAAGGGCCACATGTCAGCAAGTCTACAAGAGACTTGTGCAAGGAAACTGAAAGTAGGGACAAGTAAAGCAACCTAGCAGTTCTAGCATGATGCGATGACATGGCAGTTAAAGTATGAGTGTAATAGGTAAAGTAAAGTAAAGTAAAGTACGAGCATGGCATTTAAACATGGCATGGATGACAAGTATTACATGAATCTTTCACAAGACAAGTACAAGACAAGTAAGCACCTCATGCACAGAGATTACGCCTTTTGGCTGGAGTGGCTGCGGGGGCTGTGTCACGCCCCGCTTCCCAAAATGGACGGAAGCGAAACGTGACGAGGCCCGCTTAGGCCAGAGCTTTAGAAGCTCGGACCCAATAAGCGTCTGTAGGGGTACCATTTTAAAAGTCTTTTCAGGTTCTTGCATTATTATAGTTCGAAACAACAAAAGTACGGAAAGGAAATTTGCATTCATTTACATTAGAGTTATGATATCCAACAAGTACAAAGTCTAAAAGAAGCCTAAGCATGGCAACAAAAGTTTAAAGACAAACCGAAAAGTAGTGACCTCTGAAGTGGCGACTAAAACACCACAAGGTCTGGTCCTCGTCAGGCACGTGCTCTGGGTCGACATCCTCGGCTCCTCGTACTCCAGCGAGTCTGCCTCGTCCACGAGCTCTGGCTAAATACCTGACGTACAGCACCCAAGAAAAAGGAACTGTACGTCAGGTAAAGTCTACAAGAAGGGTTAGACTTTACTGCAAGTGCACCTAACTTTAAACAACGGTTTCCTGGTTGATTAGCATGCTGAGGTTCTTTTACACAACAGTTTACTGGTTGATTAACATGCTGTGGTTATAACAGAGTAACACGACAGGAAGTAACGCAGCAGGAAAGTAAAAACGGGACAAGTAGTAGTCGTAGCGTGTGCTACCAACTACGGGACTAGCCTACAGGTGTCAAGACAAGACGTGACGTGACGGAAGCAAGGCAGGACAAGACAAGTGAGACACGAAAGGGTTCACGCCTTACGGTTCGAGGGGGATCAGACCCTCTTACCGTGCGCACGCTCAACCCAACCCCAAACCCCAAGACAAGACAAGACAAGATATCCGTACAAGGGATCACTCGCTCTAGCTTGGCGAGTGCCCTATTGCCCGCAGGCTGAGAATCCGTACAAGGGATCACTCTCTCTAGCTTGGAGAGTGCCCTATTGCCCTCGGGCTGTGTATCCGTACAAGGGATCACTCTCTCAACTTAGAGAGTGCCCTATTGCCCGCAGGCTGTGCAAGACGGGACGTGACAAGACAAGACGGGAAGGGTTATTCTAGGGTGTCCACACACACGCACACACATGATAGCCCTATAGCATGAAAAAGTTGTTGTTGTCAGGCTCAGACTTCGTCGTCAAGTCTGAGCCGTCAAGAGTCGTCTCGGACGCTATCATTTCACGTCCGGTTCTATTTGTTCACATTTAACAGTTCTAGCAACCTATGACCAAAGCACGGTCAAAAACGCAAGTGGGTACACTTGCCTGAAACGGCGAGTGCGTCGTCCTCTCGAAGCGTCTCGTCCGAGCGTCTCGTCCAAGCGTCTCGTCTGCAGAAGTCCGTCTGAAATATCGCCACAGCGACGATGTCAGGTCTCAAATTCATCAAGTCCTATTAGGTTTCGTTTCTAGGTTTTCGGGACTATCCTATTTGTCAAAAGTCACTTTTTGATGTATCAACCTAATCGACGATCTATCCTATGTGCACAGTCAAATTAGTCCGTTCGTCGATTTTCTATGTTCGTACAACGTTTTACAGGAGCTGGAAAGTAAATTTAGTTCAAGTTGACGGTTTTTAGTTTAGGTTTCAGTCAGCTATTGTGGGGGTTTCTACGAGTTTCGGGGAACCAACCTGAACCGGAGTTTGTCGTAGAATGGATGTCGTGACTGATCGGAGCACTCCACAACTTCAGATCTGGTCCTCGCACGATTCTCCAAAAGTCCAAACTTGCGACGAAGGCCTACGACGTGTCGTAACGTCGTAGACGGCAAATCCGCGAAGTAGCACGTCCAAGTGGGGTCCACAGCAGTGCTAGGGGTCCAAGGGGGCCCACAACACCTCAGGAGCACTTGGGGGGCCCACCACAGGAGTTGGTGTGGGAGAAACCAACTTGCGACGAAGTTTGGTCGGTCGGACACCGTCGGTGCGGAGAGTTCCCTCGGTCAGACCGAGGGGAGCTCTCGGTCGGACGCTGATGCAGCGCAGCGGGGTCGGTTGCAGCGGGGGTGCGAGGAGAACCGTCGGTCTGACCGACAGATCCCATCGGTCGCAGCGGGCGGGCCAAGTTGCAACGTTGCAACTTGCAACGAGGCGGTGCGGAGAGCGGGTGCGGGGCGGCCACTCGGTCGGAGCGGGGAGCGGCTTCGGTCAAGCGCTAGCGGGGTGCAACGGAGCGGGCCAAGCGGCTGTGCGGAGCGGGCGCTCGGTCTGACCGAGCGGTGCTCTCGGTCGGAGCGGGCGACAGCGGGGGAGGCGATGCAGCGGGCGCTGCAAGCGGCGATGCGGGGGCTTGCTCCGGTCGTGCGCTGGGAATTGCGGGGGTGGCCGTCGGTCGTGCACGTTGCGATCGTCGCAACGTTGCGACGAACGTCGGGAGGGGTTTTTGACGGCTAGGGTTTGTGTGGCTGCGAAAATAACCTAGCCTAGGGTTTATATAAATATAAAAGATTTAGGGTTAGGGTTTGGGTTAAGAAAATCGTAATTAAAATAATTAAAATAATTAATATAATTTAAAATTGCTCTCCTCTCCCTCACGCAAGATGGGTGCGGCCAAAAATTCTGAAACTTTGCCAGAAAATTCTTTAATACGTTATTATAATATAGAAATTTTATCGTAATTAAAAATTTTATAAAAATAGGTTTTAAAATTATTTAAAGCTTTCAAAAAAATAGAAAATAGGTCAAATTAAGTCCAAAAATTATAAAATAATTCTGGGGTGTTCGGGACGACTAAAGAAAGAGTGTGGAGAACACGGATCTAAATTTCGACGTCGAGGGACGAAACTAAAAATAGAAACGTCACGCATCAAAACAGAAAGTCGCGACGTCACGTCAAATAAGTTAGTATCGCTGAAGAGCGACTCGAGATATGTCGTTCCCAAGTTATTCCACAATCTAATATTTTCAGAGACGATCACGACGACATATCACACAAAAACGTTCAAAAACAAATAAAGTCTAAAATAAACACGTGCACGATCAAAAGCACGTGCACGAAGAAGGTACGATAGAAACAGGCCGTTACATTCTACCCACCTTAGAAATGATTCCACCCTCGGAATCACTCACACTAGTAATAATATTACCCATATAACCTTATACCCGCAACTATCATATCTGCTCATAAAGATTTCTAATCCTGTAACTTCGAACAACGTTCCTCAATAATCCATCATATCCCATCTTTCCACTGGGCAAAGCCACGACTAAACTCACCTCCTAATAATATAGATCCATCATTACTGTTCCAATTTCCAACTCCAAGTTCTCATAGAAATAATAACATCTTCTGATATCGTACCACTCCACTAAGCATCATCATCGCTCATTAATATCTTTTGAATTTCTAAATATTTTCCCAACATTAATAAATCTCCAAAAAAATGCGATTCTAGTCATCCACCAATCCAAGACAAAACATTTGTCTATACTATAATACCTTCACCAATCAGCAATCGTCGTGTCTTCAATACATTTTCGTCATATCTCCCCATAAATTCATCCACCAAATATTTTGATCTGTCAGAATTACCCCTCATCCTACTCACTATAACTAATCCCAACTAACATTAAGTCCGACTGCCTAATCATCCATTTATCTCCACACGTCGTATCATTCTCAAAGCCTTCTCACGTCAACTCGACAACCAAGTCTTGATGCTTACAAAGTTCTACTAATTCTCGTGATCATCCTAACTCATACTATACTCTGCAGTTACTCCTATCTACTACCCGTCTAAGCCTCAAGTCTGATGAGTCATCATCTCCTCGCATATAATTTCATTCGACCAGAATTTCCCATTGTGTCTGCCACACTCCGGTTTTATAAATAAGTCTTTGGACAGTCCATTCTTTTCATCCAAAAGATATTCTAATCCATCATCCTTGTGTTCCCAAAATCAATTAATCATTGACATAATAAATTTCATCTCACTCCAAGCCTACCTGCAAACAAAATCCTATAACGATAATAGCTAGCCCCAATTAATATAACAACCATAAACACGAAAATTTTTGTTTAAGGAAGAAAGAAGAGAAGAGAAGTAGAGACTTTAAGGCCAAAGGAATATTTTAAAACATTTGGAAAAACGTGTGGCGTTGCGGTAATGGATGAGGGAAGTTAAGTGATTTGTGATCTTGTGAGCTAATTTTAAAACTTTAAAGATTTGGTTTTTTTTTTAAAAAACAAAGTTTTGATATGATTCACATACAACCAAGATAAACCATTCATTAAAATTAAAACTCAGTCTATGGATCTGCCTGCGATGACACCATTCATATAAGTATGAATACCGTCATTCAGACAACTTCCAGCTTACCATGGTTAACGCCGAGTACTCATTCAAGACACAGGAGACAAACATCAGGATCCTAAAGATGACACACTCATACAGGTCTACACACTCTACCTATACTCAGGCACTGCAACGACATCACCTACCAGAGGGCCTACTCCTAAACTGGAGATAGCATGAATAACTACAAGGTCTAATGTCTAGATAAAAGAAGGAAGGAAAACTAAATCAAAAGCGGAACGAAATGAGATCGGAAGGAACGAGTTCAAATAAGGCAAGATAAAGAGGTAGTTGGTTGGGTGGTAAACGATTGTTTTGCAAATGGAAATAAGTTTTCACAAAGATTTTGAAATGTGGTCACGAGGAACATAGATCAGATATGATAATAATAATAAAAATAATTGAAGTTCCACCTAGTCCAGAAAATATTTTAAAAGTATGAACTGTAAGTGATTTAGAAATAGATCTGGTAGCCCAGAAAAATATAAATTAAATTATCAAAATGTTAACACGTTTTTTTTTTAAAAATGAAAATATGAAAAATACCGATTTGAAATAATTTCCAGATAGTAACTTGAAAATTGACGACCAAGGAGATTTCAAAATCTAAGAAGGAACTTTTAATCGAAAAGCAATAAATTTTAAATATATATAATAAAGGGTTTTCAAGGGAGTTAAACCGAAAAAAAGAATTTAATAATGGGTTTTGAAAACAAGAAATAAAAGGAATAAGAGTGGGATGAAAAAATGATATATTGAATTCCCGAAATGATAACAAAGTTTTAAAACTAAAATTCGATGGATACTGATTCGAAAATAAGTACGAGGTCGTAACTTAAAACTTTTACGACCGAAAGGTTTTAAAATTCGCGAAAGAATTTTAACTTAACCGAAAATAAGAAATTTTAAATAATTAATAAAAGTTTTCAAAGAAGTCAAATTCGGCGGAGAATTTACTAATGAATTTCGAAAATACTTTTAAAGGAAGCAGGTTTTGGGAAAAGGGGAAATTTTGAAAATAAATACAAGATAGTAGAAATATATTGTGTAGTTTATAAAAGTAATATATATATTTTGGAAACAAGGCAAATAATAACTGAATTTGAGGAATAATGATTTAAAACGAGTGCGAGATATTGACTTAAAATTTTTTTTTTTTACGTCCAAGAAAGCTCAAAGTCAATTAAAAGTTTTAACTCGATCCAAAACAGCAAATTTTAAATATATAATATAGGGGTTTTCAAAGAAATCAGGCTAGAGCGAAAACTAAATAAGGAAAGTCGAAAATAATTTTGGGGAAGGTAGAATTTGTCAAGGAAGGGATTTGAAAGATCGATGATGATCGTCAGGAAACGATCACGAGAATCGGGAGGAAGGAAAAGTGATCACATGAAGATTATGCGTAAGATATGAATCGTGAAGAGCTACGATGGGACTCCATGGTCGATAGCACAAAATTTGCAAGGATCAGAGGGATGCTAGTGGACAAGGGTTCTAATCATCGGGTTGTCTAGAGATTTAGGATAACTCAGCTCTAAGACTTCCTAATGAGCTAGACTATAATCAGGATCTAAAGGGAAAGTTCCTAAGAGAAACAAGGTTACGTTCTGCTGGGCCCGAAGTCGATGGAGTTGGGCGAGCGACTAACTAAAAGAAGGACTCTAAATATCTAATACGATCAGAATCAAATGGGGATGCTAAAATAGTCTAGGACGAGGACGACTAAATCTTAACCAAGGCATCCGACTATCAACCTGGGACGTCTACCTAAGTCTTCCTACTATCTAAGTCTGGGAAACTAATTCAGACTTGTACGTGGATATCAAATGAATGCGGTACTTTTATTGTTCTGAACTTTTGCAAGACCTGCATGGGCCACCACTAAAACATGTCACGCCCCGCTTCCCAAAATGGACGGAAGCGAAACGTGACGAGGCCCGCTTAGGCCAGAGCTTTAGAAGCTCGGACCCAATAAGCGTCTGTAGGGGTACCATTTTAAAAGTCTTTTCAGGTTCTTGCATTATTATAGTTCGAAACAACAAAAGTACGGAAAGGAAATTTGCATTCATTTACATTAGAGTTATGATATCCAACAAGTACAAAGTCTAAAAGAAGCCTAAGCATGGCAACAAAAGTTTAAAGACAAACCGAAAAGTAGTGACCTCTGAAGTGGCGACTAAAAGACCACAAGGTCTGGTCCTCGTCAGGCACGTGCTCTGGGTCGACATCCTCGGCTCCTCGTACTCCAGCGAGTCTGCCTCGTCCACGAACTCTGGCTAAATACCTGACGTACAGCACCCAAGAAAAAGGAACTGTACGTCAGGTAAAGTCTACAAGAAGGGTTAGACTTTACTGCAAGTGCACCGAACTTTAAACAACGGTTTCCTGGTTGATTAGCATGCTGAGGTTCTTTTACACAACAGTTTACTGGTTGATTAACATGCTGTGGTTATAACAGAGTAACACGACAGGAAGTAACGCAGCAGGAAAGTAAAAACGGGACAAGTAGTAGTCGTAGCGTGTGCTACCAACTACGGGACTAGCCTACAGGTGTCAAGACAAGACGTGACGTGACGGAAGCAAGGCAGGACAAGACAAGTGAGACACGAAAGGGTTCACGCCTTACGGTTCGAGGGGGATCAGACCCTCTTACCGTGCGCACGCTCAACCCAACCCCAAACCCCAAGACAAGACAAGACAAGATATCCGTACAAGGGATCACTCACTCTAGCTTGGCGAGTGCCCAATTGCCCGCAGGCTGAGAATCCGTACAAGGGATCACTCTCTCTAGCTTGGAGAGTGCCCTATTGCCCTCGGGCTGTGTATCCGTACAAGGGATCACTCTCTCAACTTGGAGAGTGCCCTATTGCCCGCAGGCTGTGCAAGACGGGACGTGACATGACAAGACGGGAAGGGTTATTCTAGGGTGTCCACACACACTCACACACATGATAGCCCTATAGCATGAAAAAGTTGTTGTTGTCAGGCTCAGACTTCGTCGTCAAGTCTGAGCCGTCAAGAGTCGTCCCGGACGCTATCATTTCACGTCCGGTTCTATTTGTTCACATTTAACAGTTCTAGCAACCTATGACCAAAGCACGGTCAAAAACGCAAGTGGGTACACTTGCCTGAAACGGCGAGTGCGTCGTCCTCTCGAAGCGTCTCGTCCGAGCGTCTCGTCCGAGCGTCTCGTCTGCAGAAGTCCGTCTGAAATATTGCCACAGCGACGATGTCAGGTCTCAAATTCATCAAGTCCTATTAGGTTTCGTTTCTAGGTTTTCGGGACTATCCTATTTGTCAAAAGTCACTTTTTGATGTATCAACCTAATCGACGATCTATCCTATGTGCACAGTCAAATTAGTCCGTTCGTCGATTTTCTATGTTCGTACAACGTTTTACAGGAGCTGGAAAGTAAATTTAGTTCAAGTTGACGGTTTTTAGTTTAGGTTTCAGTCAGCTATTGTGGGGGTTTCTACGAGTTTCGGGGAACCAACCTGAACCGGAGTTTGTCGTAGAATGGATGTCGTGTCTGATCGGAGCACTCCATAACTTCAGATCTGGTCCTCGCACGATTCTCCAAAAGTCCAAACTTGCGACGAAGGCCTACGACATGTCGTAACGTCGTAGACGGCAAATCCGCGAAGTAGCACGTCCAAGTGGGGTCCACAGCAGTGCTAGGGGTCCAAGGGGGCCCACAACACCTCAGGAGCACTTGGGGGGCCCACCACAGGAGTTGGTGTGGGAGAAACCAACTTGCGACGAAGTTTGGTCGGTCGGACACCGTCGGTGCGGAGAGTTCCCTCGGTCAGACCGAGGGGAGCTCTCGTTCGGACGCTGATGTAGCGCAGCGGGATCGGTTGCAGCGGGGGTGCGAGGAGAACCGTCGGTCTGACCGACAGATCCCATCGGTCGCAGCGGGCGGGCCAAGTTGCAACGTTGCAACTTGCAACGAGGCGGTGCGGAGAGCGGGTGCGGGGCGGCCTCTCGGTCGGAGCGGGGAGCGGCTTCGGTCAAGCGCTAGCGGGGTGCAGCGGAGCGGGCCAAGCGGCTGTGCGGAGCGGGCGCTCGGTCTGACCGAGCGGTGCTCTCGGTCGGAGCGGGCGACAGCGGGGGAGGCGATGCAGCGGGCGCTGCAAGCGGCGATGCCGGGGCTTGCTCCGGTCGTGCGCTGGGAATTGCGGGGGTGGCCGTCTGTCGTGCACGTTGCGATCGTCGCAACGTTGCGACGAACGTCGGGAGGGGTTTTTGACGGCTAGGGTTTGTGTGGCTGCGAAAATAACCTAGCCTAGGGTTTATATAAATATAAAAGATTTAGGGTTAGGGTTTGGGTTAAGAAAATCGTAATTAAAATAATTAAAATAATTAATATAATTTAAAATTGCTCTCCTCTCCCTCACGCAAGATGGGTGCGGCCAAAAATTCTGAAACTTTGCCAGAAAATTCTTTAATACGTTATTATAATATAGAAATTTTATCGTAATTAAAAATTTTATAAAAATAGGTTTTAAAATTATTTAAAGCTTTCAAAAAATAGAAAATAGGTCAAATTAAGTCCAAAAATTATAAAATAATTCTGGGGTGTTCGGGACGACTAAAGAAAGAGTGTGGAAAAGACGGATCTAAATTTCGACGTCGAGGGACGAAACTAAAAATAGAAACGTCACGCATCAAAACAGAAAGTCGCGACGTCACGTCAAATAAGTTAGTATCGCGGAAGAGCGACTCGAGATATGTCGTTCCCAAGTTATTCCACAATCTAATATTTTCAGAGACGATCACGACGACATATCACACAAAAACGTTCAAAAACAAATAAAGTCTAAAATAAACACGTGCACGATCAAAAGCACGTGCACGAAGAAGGTACGATAGAAACAGGCCGTTACAGGCTGTAACGACTGGTTTCATGTATCTGGATTTATTATATTATATTATATGTTTTGGTGGATTTTCTCCTTATATGTGGTTTTCGTCTCCGTAACTTTCATTTTCGATCGTATCGTCGTGTTTTCTAGCTTCTTTCTTAGAATCGTAGATTTCGGAGTAAGTCATTCGTGACGGGCTTCGTATCGGTCATATCTTATTGTTAGATCAAGCCTAGGAGTCTTAGAAATCGATCCCGGAGCTCCGCGCTCCATATCGGAACTTTTGGTGCTAATTAGCCGGTGTAAGAAGGGGCACCGACCGACTAGATGACGATCCAGTCGGTCGGCAAGCCTTCTTGAACCGACTAGTTGGCTTTCTAAATTATTCAGGAGTTACTGTTTATCGTTAGTCAGTCTAAGAACGTTGGTTGACCGACTAGGTTGCAAACTAGTCGGTCGGCAATGCTTCTTTAACCGACTAACACATCATCTAATTTTTGGTATCAAGAACGTTCATCGACCGACTAGATGTTAAACTAGTCGGTCAGCAGTTGTTCTTTGACCGACTAAATCTAAACCCTAATTCTGTACAGGAGTTACTGTTTACACTTAGTCGGTCTGCGTTGGTCGACCGACCGACTAGTTCCCAAACTAGTCGGTCAGTGGTTGCTCTTTGACCGACTAATCTGTGTTAAAACCCTAATTTCTGGGCAGCCGCCAGCCCATCCTATTTAAACCCCTCCCAAACGATTTCTTCTTCCTCCACTCGACCAAAAACCCTAGTTTCTCCCCCATTGAGCCCCTTCTACATCAAACCCTTATTCCTTCATCCCAAGCCCAAGATCCATCATCCAAACCATCCCTCAACACATTCTACCTCTCATCTTCCCCAAATCTCCATCAAATCCCCAAAATCACCCAAAAACCCTAGTTCTCCAAACTTCTCCATTCGTTTCCAGATCTGGTCCTTAGGTTCTCCAGAGTGTTTCTTCCGCCTCCTCACGGTAAGAAATCGATCTCTTGATGTTTTCATAACCCGTATGTTTTATGAAACCCTAATGAAATTACATGTTGTTTGATGATTGTTTCTCCATAACAGCGACCTCCCAGTAGATTAGCATCCGCGAGACGAACCTTCGTGATCGTCATCCTCGGTGCTAGGCAAGTGAAACTTGCCACTTAGGGTTTAGGCCATGTTTTAGGCCATTTGCTTGTTGTAGGTGTAAAAGAGGCTAGGCGACGAAATGATACTCGCCTAGGCGCAAATTGGGGAACTAGCTTGACAACGAAGCTAGTTCCGACATATATCATGTTGCACAATTACCATGTCATGTTTAAATTCCATTAACGGTACGCAAATTAATTGTCATGTCATTGCATTCTTTGAGTGATCCCGTGATTGCGTAGCATCGCTACAATACTTGTGTTTCCTGGTTCGTGACCAGAAGCGAGCATAATGAGTTGCTAACCCCAACGCTCGATATTGAGGCTAGGTGCACCCCTATGCCAAATGCTTATGAATCGTGAATTAGAATGCGAGCTCCCGTACGGGGCAACCCTGGCTCATTTACTGAGCTCGTGTGCGGGGACCCTGGCTCGTCATCATGTGGGTATTGGGGGTAAGAGTTAAGCGGCCATTCAATTGGGAGTCTGCCCGATCAGCAACTGCAGTGGTAAGGCGTAAACTCTGGGTTTGGGGTAGTGTTAAGCGGCCAATCAGCGTGAATGTTATACCATTCAGCTGTAAGGCGTAAACATCTACAAACAACGTGAAACGTGACTAGTGAATTGATTGAGATTGTTAGTAGCTTGGCTACTCTTGTCTTGTCCCGATAATTGTTCTCTTGTACTTATTGTCTCGCCATGTCTTGCTTGTGCACTCATGATATAACTGCCATGTCATGCATACTATAACTGCTAGGTTGCTAGTTGCCTTACTTTCAGTTTCCTTGCCCAAGTCTTTTAGACTTGCTGACATGTTCCCCTTTACTCTTTTGGGTGACACATGTTAGATCCCGAGCCTGAATACCTTGTTGAGGACGAGGTGTTTGCTGACGCCGAGCCCGAGCTTGTGTTTGACAGGGAGTACGTGGACACTGGGGACCAGTCCTAGTGTCTTCGTTGAGCTTTTCCTTTTGTTTAGACTGCTATTTTGTTGTCGGTGCGTAGCACCTATACTTTATTACGTTGTTGCTTTTGTTGGCCTTGTTCTGGGCCTTTAGACTCTTTCTTTTAGCCTGGTGGCTTTTCTGGATGTTGAACTTAATTTTCAAGTTGGACAATATATGAGATATGAGAATTCTATTTCTGTCTCTCCTTGTGTTATTATTGTTGTTTCGTTTATGGTTACATGGACCTGCTTATGTTTTATTGACGCTTATTGGGTTTGGGGCTTCACAGCTCCACTCTCGTGCGGACCTTTTCACGTCTCGCCTCCATTTTAGGGAAGCGAGGCGTGACAGGTTTTGTTGGTGGCCCATGCAGGTCCTCTTCTGTAACTGCGATTGTCGGAATAAATATAATAATATTAGAATGTCCAATAAACTAAGTTCGACGTCCGAGTCATAGGCTATGAGTCTAATCTGCTTCGTTTTCTGTGTCATTAGATGGCAGGAAGGCGATTCACCCGTGGTGGGGGTAGTGGTGCGCTCCCTCATGATGAGGAGCCTGAGCGGGAACCCACCAACGGAGAGATGATGCGGATGATGCTCCAGATGATGCAAGTGCAGCAGGGCGTGCTCCTGCAAGTCCATAATGCTCCACTTGCTCGAGCTGCCTGGGCTCTTCCAGATGTCCCTCGCTCCGAGCCAGGAGCGAAGCAATTTCGGGAGCTGGGTCCCGCATATTTTGATGGGTCTGAGGGTCCTCTGGCTGCCGATGAGTGGATTCGGAACATTGGGGATAATTTGAAGATGGCCAAGATCACCCCGGCTGGATGGGTTGATTTGGCGAAGAGGCAACTTAAGGATAATGCTCGGAACTGGTGGGATGCGGAAGAGAAGATGCTGGTGGAGCCGATAGCTTGGACTACCTTTAAGTCCAGGTTTGATGAGGAATTCTTTCCGAAGGCTGCTAAGAAGGAGATGCTGCAGCGTTTCATTGATCTGAAGCAAGGGAGCTTGACGGTGGACCTGTACCACCAAGAGTTCACTAGGCTGAGTCGGTTCGCACCGAAGATGGTGCAGGATGCTGATGAGAGGGCTCAGAGGTTCCTGCAGGGACTTGCTTTGGAGCTCCAGAGTTTTGTGTCTTCCTCTGATCTGGACTCTAATCAGAAGGTTCTGGTCGCTGCGAGGAGGCAGGAGCTGAACCTGAGTCAGAGGAGGGGGTCTATTGTTGGTGCTGGGAGGAGGCCTATGGAGCAGGCCAGGGCGGTGGTTAGGCCTGGTTTCAAGCCTAATCAGCCAGCTCAGTTCAAGAGGCCAGGAGGGCCTGTTCAGAAGACTTGCCATTTCTGCGGTAAACCTGGCCACATCAAGGATCAGTGTCGGAAGTTTTTAGGCCAGTGTCTGGTTTGTGGTGATGCTTCTCATGTCGCGAAGGATTGTCGGCATGCGAATCAGCTGCGGAGGACACCTGTTGCAGCACAGCCGTTGCAGCAGCGAGCGTCTGTTCCTGCTGGACGTGGAGCAGCACTTGTTCCGCAGAGGCAGGCTTTCCAGCAGGCTGTTCCGCCGAGGAGGTAGGCTTTTCTGATGACCGCTGTGGAGAGCGAGGCTGTGGATGAGGTTATCGCAGGTAATCCTCAATCTAGCTGTTACTTTCCTAGCTGGTTTTGATTGTTAGATTGTGTTGTTTGCTTGAACATGGTTGTTTGCTAGACTAGGGTTTGATTGTTAATTGCTTGTTAGGTGTGGTTTTGGTGTGCACATTTCCTGCACGAGTCCTCTTTGACTCTGGTGCATCAATGTGCATTATTTCTCGGAGCTTCGTGGAGAGGCATTCCTTGTCGACGTCCCCTCTTCCCAAGAGTTGGAACATCGTTATAGGGAATGGCGTGGTCTCGGTGCATCGTGGTTGCAATTCTTGCTCGTTGGTGGTCTGTGGACATGAGCTTTTCGCTGATTTCATTGTCCACGACATTATCAACTATGATGCAGTTCTTGGGATGGACTGGCTTGCGAGCTTCTATGCTACGATCGACTGTCGGAGGAAGAAGGTGGTGTTCGAGATTCCCGGACATCTAGTATTTGAGTTCAGCCGTGGTAGCAGTTCGCTTGGTCCTGTCAGGTTTCAGGCCAGGCCAGTGGAGGTTGTGGCTTTGTAGATGGAGTTGGAGTGGCCAGCCGTGGTGCGTGATTTCGATGATGTCTTCCCCGAGGAGATGTCTGGTTTGCCACCTGATCGAGCTCTAGAATTTTCTATTGATCTTGTTCCGGGAGCGCAGCCGATTTCGAAGGCGCCGTATCGTATGGCACCCGCTGAGTTGGAGGAATTGCGGAAGCAGCTGGATGAGCTTTTGCAGAAGGGTTATATCAACCCTAGTGTGTCTCCGTGGGGAGCACCGGTGCTGCTAGTGAAGAAGAAGGATGGTTCGCGTCGCATGTGCGTGGACTATCAGGAGTTGAATGCGGTGACCATCAAGAATAAATACCCGTTGCCTCGCATCGATGATATTTTTGATCAGCTTGGAGGTTCGAGGGTGTTTTCTAAATTGGATTTGAGGAGTGGTTACCATCAGTTGAAGGTGAAGAAGGGAGATGTTCTGAAGACAGCGTTCAGGACGAAGTACGGACACTACGAGTTTGTGGTTATGCCTTTCGGCGTAACTAACGCACCCGCAGTTTTCATGAATCTGATGAACCTGATTTTCTACGACTTTTTGGATAAGTTTGTCGTTATCTTTATTGACGACATTCTGATCTATTCGAAGTCGGAGGAAGAGCATGCCTCGCACTTAAGGACGGTGTTGGAGATTTTGAGGAAGCATCGTTTGTATGCTAAGTTTTCGAAGTGCGAGTTTTGGCAGGACACAGTTGCTTTTCTGGGGCATGTGGTGACTGGAGGTGGAATTTCAGTGGATCCCGAGAAGATTAGGGCCATCAGAGAGTGTCCTGTTCTGTCGTCTGCGTCTGAGATTCAGAGTTTCCTTGGACTTGCTGGTTACTATCGGCGTTTCATTAAGGACTTTTCACGTATTGCTGAGCCGATGACCAGGTTGAAGCGGAAGGATGTACCTTTTGTTTGGTCGGGTGATTGTGAGAGTGCTTTTGGTGTTCTGAGAGAGAGGCTGACGACTGCCCCTATTCTTGTTGTGCCTGATCGCAGCGGTGGATTTGAGATCTTTTGCGATGCTTCTGGCAAGGGTCTCGGTTGTGTGTTGCATCAGCACGGGCATGTTGTGGCGTATGCGTCTCGTCAGCTTAAGGTTCATGAGAAGAATTACCCGACGCATGATTTGGAGTTGGCTGCCGTTGTGTTCGCTCTTAAGGTTTGGAGGCACTTCCTGCTGAGTGAGAAAGTGAAGATTTTCATCGATCACAAAAGCTTGAAGTATATTTTTACTCAGAAGGAGCTCAACATGCGACAGCGTCGATGGTTGGAGCTCATGGCGGATTGTGATATTGATTTGCAGTTTCACCCTGGCAAGGTGAATGTGGTTCCTGATGCGCTGAGTAGGCTTCCAGCGGTGATGATTTTGACCTCGCAGAGGAGATTGCAGCAGGATTTTTGTGAGTCTGGTGTGGAGATTGTTCTTCCTGGGGAGGCTTCTTCGTTGATGTACATGCAGGCTGGCCAGGCTGAGGATCCGAAGCTGGTGAAGATTCAGGAGCAGGTGGAAGCCGGTCTGCGGACTGACTTTTTGATTCATGAGGATGGCTCGCTGAGGTTTGGAGCCAGGTTGTGTGTGCCAGCTGGGGATATTAGAGAGGAGTTGATGGTGGAGGCACACAGTTCACCGTATTCTGTGCATCCTGGTGGCACCAAGATGTACCAGGATCTTCATCTGAATTATTGGTGGCATGGCATGAAGAGGAGTGTGGCTCGGAGTGTAGCCAAGCGCTTGGTTTGTCAGCAAGTGAAGGCGGAGCATCAGCGTACGGCCGGGTTGCTACAACCGCTTCCGATTCCGGAGTGGAAATGGCAACACATCACTATGGATTTCGTGACTGGACTACCTCGGAGTCCGAAGCAGAATGACGCGATTTGGATGATCGTAGATCGATTGACCAAATCCGTGCACTTTATACCATTCCGAGTAGGACAGTCCACTGAGGCGCTAGCGAGGAGATACATGGAGGAGATCGTGCGACTTCATGGGGTCCCCGTGAGTATCGTGTCGGACAGAGACGCGAGATTCACATCTCAGTTCTGGCAGAGTTTGTAGAAGAGTTTGGGTACGCGTCTGAGTTTCAGCACGTCGTACCATCCACAGACGGATGGCCAGTCCGAGAGGACGATTCAGATTTTGGAAGACATGCTGAGGGCGTGCATGTTGGATTTCAAGGGTTCGTGGGAGGACCATCTACATCTGGTAGAGTTTTCTTACAACAACAGCTTCCAGGTGAGTATTGGCATGGCGCCTTTCGCCGCTCTTTATGGGAGGAAATGTCGATCGCCATTGAGTTGGGATGACGTTGGTGATCGGGAGTTGTTGGGACCTGAGATGATCGTGGAGGCCGTGGATATTGTCAGGAATATTCGGGAGAGGTTGAGGATTGCTCAGGACCGTTTTAAGCATTGGGCGGATGCTAAATGGCGTCCTTTGGAGTTTCATCCTGGAGATCATGTGTTTCTGAAGATTTCCCCGAATCATGGTGTGATTCGTTTTGGGAAGCGAGGGAAGTTGAGCCCGTGATACATTGGACCGTTTGACATTCTGGAGAAAGTTGGCGAGGTAGCTTATCTCTTAGCCTTGCCGCCATCTTTGGAGGGAGTTCACAATGTTATCCATGTGTCGCAGCTTCGTCGATACATTAGCGATCCATCTCATGCTGTGGATTTCTCGGAGATTACCGTTCGCCCCGATTTGACGTATGACCAGCATCCGGTGCAGATTCTGGACAGGCGTCAGAAGTCACTTCAGAACAAGATTGTCAATCTTGTGAGGGTGATGTGGCGACACGGCTCACCTGGAGAGTCTACTTGGGAGAATGAGGATGAGATGCGAGAGCGTTTCCCACTTTTGTTTCCGGACACGTGAGTGTTGGGAAATTCCGAGGACGGAATTTTCTTAAGTTGGGGAGGATGTAATGACTGGTTTTCATGTATCTGGATTTATTATATTATATTATATGTTTTGGTGGATTTTCTCCTTATATGTGGTTTTCGTCTCCGTAACTTTCATTTTCGATCGTATCGTCGTGTTTTCTAGCTTCTTTCTTAGAATCGTCGATTTCGGAGTAAGTCATTCGTGACGGGCTTCGTATCGGTCATATCTTATTGTTAGATCAAGCCTAGGAGTCTTAGAAATCGATCCCGGAGCTCCGCGCTCCATATCGGAACTTTTGGTGCTAATTAGCCGGTGGAAGAAGGGGCACCGACCGACTAGATGATGATCCAGTCGGTCGGCAAGCCTTCTTGAACCGACTAGTTGGCTTTCTAAATTATTCAGGAGTTACTGTTTATCGTTAGTCGGTCTAAGAACGTTGGTTGACCGACTAGGTTGCAAACTAGTCGGTCGGCAATACTTCTTTAACCGACTAACACATCATCTAATTTTTGGTATCAATACTGTTCACTCTTAGTCGGTCTAACAACGTTCATCGACCGACTAGATGTTAAACTAGTCGGTCAGCAGTTGTTCTTTGACCGACTAAATCTAAACCCTAATTCTGTACAGGAGTTACTGTTTACACTTAGTCGGTCTGCGTTGGTCGACCAACTGACTAGTTCCCAAACTAGTCGGTCAGTGGTTGCTCTTTGACCGACTAATCTGTGTTAAACCCCTAATTTCTGGGCAGCCGCCAGCCCATCCTATTTAAACCCCTCCCAAACGATTTCTTCTTCCTCCACTCGACCAAAAACCCTAGTTTCTCCCCCATTGAGCCCCTTCTACCTCAAACCCTTATTCCTTCATCCCAAGCCCAAGATCCATCATCCAAACCATCCCTCAACACATTCTACCTCTCATCTTCCCCAAATCTCCATCGAATCCCCAAAATCACCCAAAAACCCTAGTTCTCCAAACTTCTCCATTCGTTTCCAGATCTGGTCCTTAGGTTCTCCGGAGTGTTTCTTCCGCCTCCTCACGGTAAGAAATCGATCTCTTAATGTTTTCATAACACGTATGTTTTATGAAACCCTAATGAAATTACATGTTGTTTGATGATTGTTTCTCCATAACAGCGACCTCCCCGTAGATTAGCATCCGCGAGACGAACCTTCGTGATCGTCATCCTCGGTGCTAGGCAAGTGAAACTTGCCACTTAGGGTTTAGGCCATGTTTTAGGCCATTTGCTTGTTGTAGGCGTAAAAGAGGCTAGGCGACGAAATGATACTCGCCTAGGCGCAAATTGGGGAACTAGCTTGACAACGAAGCTAGTTCCGACATATATCATGTTGCACAATTACCATGTCATGTTTAAATTCCATTAACGGTACGCAAATTAATTGTCATGTCATTGCATTCTTTGAGTGATCCCGTGATTGCGTAGCATCGCTACAATACTTGTGTTTCCTGGCTCGTGACCAGAAGCGAGCATAATGAGTTGCTAACCCCAACGCTCGATATTGAGGCTAGGTGCACCCCTATACCAAATGATTATGAATCGTGAATTAGAATGCGAGCTCCCGTGCGGGGCAACCCTGGCTCATTTACTGAGCTCGTGTGCGGGGACCCTGGCTCGTCATCATGTGGGTATTGGGGGTAAGAGTTAAGCGGCCATTCAATTGGGAGTCTGCCCGATCAGCAACTGCAGTGGTAAGGCGTAAACTCTGGGTTTGGGGTAGTGTTAAGCGGCCAATCAACGTGAATGTTATACCATTCAGCTGTAAGGCGTAAACATCTACAAACAACGTGAAACGTGACTAGTGAATTGATTGAGATTGTTAGTAGCTTGGCTACTCTTGTCTTGTCCCGATAATTGTTCTCTTGTACTTATTGTCTCGCCATGTCTTGCTTGTGCACTCATGATATAACTGCCATGTCATGCATACTATAACTGCTAGGTTGCTAGTTGCCTTACTTTCAGTTTCCTTGCCCAAGTCTTTTAGACTTGCTGACATGTTCCCCTTTACTCTTTTGGGTGACACATGTTAGATCCCGAGCCTGAGTACCTTGTTGAGGACGAGGTGTTTGCTGACGCCGAGCCCGAGCTTGTGTTTGACGGGGAGTACGTGGACACTGGGGACCAGTCCTAGTGTCTTCGTTGAGCTTTTCCTTTTGTTTAGACTGCTATTTTGTTGTCGGTGCGTAGCACCTATACTTTATTACGTTGTTGCTTTTGTTGGCCTTGTTCTGGGCCTTTAGACTCTTTCTTTTAGCCTAGTGGCTTTTCTGGATGTTGAACTTAATTTTCATGTTGGACAATATATGAGATATGAGAATTCTATTTCTGTCTCTCCTTGTGTTATTATTGTTGTTCCATTTGTGGTTACAGGGACCTGCTTATGTTTTATTGACGCTTATCGGGTTTGGGGCTTCACAGCTCCACTCTCGTGCGGACCTTTTCACGTCTCGCCTCCATTTTAGGGAAGCGGGGCGTGACAGGTTTTGTTGGTGGCCCATGCAGGTCCTCTTCTGTAACTGCGATTGTCGGAATAACGATAATAATATTAGAATGTCCAATAAACTAAGTTCGACATCCAAGTCATAGGCTATGAGTCTAATCTGCTTCGTTTTCTGTGTCATTAGATGGCAGGAAGGCGATTCACCCGTGGTGGGGGTAGTGGTGCGCTCCCTTATGATGAGGAGCCTGAGCGGGAACCCACCAACGGAGAGATGATGCGGATGATGCTCCAGATGATGCAAGTGCAGCAGGGCGTGCTCTTGCAAGTCCAGAATGCTCCACTTGCTCGAGCTGCCTGGGCTCTTCCAGATGTCCCTCGCTCCGAGCCAGGAGCGAAGCAATTTCGGGAGCTGGGTCCCGCATATTTTGATGGGTCTGAGGGTCCTCTGGCTGCCGATGAGTGGATTCGGAACATTGAGGATAATTTGAAGATGGCCAAGATCACCCCGGCTGGATGGGTTAATTTGGCGAAGAGGCAACTTAAGGATAATGCTCAGAACTGGTGGGATGCAGAAGAGAAGATGCTGGTGGAGCCGATAGCTTGGACTACCTTTAAGTCCATGTTTGATGAGGAATTCTTTCCGAAGGCTGCTAAGAAGGAGATGTTGCAGCGTTTCATTGATCTGAAGCAAGGGAGCTTGGCGGTGGACCTGTACCACCAAGAGTTCACTAGGCTGAGTCGGTTCGCACCGAAGATGGTGCAGGATGCTGATGAGAGGGCTCAGAGGTTCCTGCAGGGACTTGCTTTGGAGCTCCAGAGTTTTGTGTCTTCCTCTGATCTGGACTCTTATCAGAAGGTTCTGGTCGCTGCGAGGAGGCAGGAGCTGAACCTGAGTCAGAGGAGGGGGTCTATTGTTGGTGCTGGGAGGAGGCCTATAGAGCAGGCCAGGGCGGTGGTTAGGCCTGGTTTCAAGCCTAATCAGCCAGCTCAGTTCAAGAGGTCAGGAGGGCCTGTTCAGAAGACTTGCCATTTCTGCGGTAAGCCTGGCCACATCAAGGATCAGTGTCAGAAGTTTTTGGGCCAGAGTCTGGTTTGTGGTGATGCTTCTCATGTCGCGAAGGATTTTCGGCATGCGAATCAGCTGCGGAGGGCACCTGTTGCAGCACAGCCGTTGCAGCAGCGAGCGTCTGTTCCTGCTGGACGTGGAGCAGCTCTTGTTCCGCAGAGGCAGGCTTTCCATCAGGCTGTTCCGCCGAGGAGGCAGGCTTTTCTGATGACCGCTGTGGAGAGCGAGGCTGTGGATGAGGTTATCGCAGGTAATCCTCAATCTAGCTGTTACTTTCCTAGCTGGTTTTGATTGTTAGATTGTGTTGTTTGCTTGAACATGGTTGTTTGCTAGACTAGGGTTTGATTGTTAATTGCTTGTTAGGTGTCGTTTTGGTGTGCACATTTCTTGCACGAGTCCTCTTTGACTCTGGTGCATCGATGTGCATTATTTCTCGGAGCTTTGTGGAGAGGCATTCCTTGTCGACGTCCCCTCTTCCCAAGAGTTGGAACATCGTTACAGGGAATGGCATGGTCTCGGTGCATCGTGGTTGCAATTCTTGCTCGTTGGTGGTCTGTGGACATGATCTTTTCGCTGATTTCATTGTCCACGACATTATCAACTATGATGCAGTTCTTGGGATGGACTGGCTTGCGAGCTTCTATGCTACGATCGACTGTCGGAGGAAGAAGGTGGTGTTCAAGATTCCCGGACATCCAGTATTTGAGTTCAGCCGTGGTAGCAGTTCGCTTGGTCCTGTCAGGTTTCAGGCCAGGCCAGTGGAGGTTGTTGCTTTGCAAATGGAGTTGGAGTGGCCAGCCGTGGTGCGTGATTTCGATGACGTCTTCCCCGAGGAGATGTCTGGTTTGCCACCTGATCGAGCTCTAGAATTTTCTATTGATCTTGTTCCGGGAGCGCAGCAAATTTCGAAGGCACCGTATCGTATGGCACCCGCTGAGTTGGAGGAATTGCGGAAGCAGCTGGATGAGCCTTTGCAGAAGGGTTATATCAACCCTAGTGTGTCTCTGTGGGGAGCACCGGTGCTGCTAGTGAAGAAGAAGGATGGTTTGCGTCGCATGTGCGTGGACTATCGGGAATTGAATGCGGTGTCCATCAAGAATAAATACACGTTGCCTCGCATTGATGATATTTTTGATCAGCTTGGAGGTTCGAGGGTGTTTTCTAAATTGGATTTGAGGAGTGGTTACCATCAGTTGAAGGTGAAGAAGGGAGATGTTCTGAAGACAGCGTTCAGGACGAAGTACGGACACTACGAGTTTGTGGTTATGCCTTTCGGCGTAACTAACGCACCCGCAGTTTTCATGAATCTGATGAACCTGATTTTCTACGACTTTTTGGATAAGTTTGTCGTTATCTTTATTGACGACATTCTGATCTATTCGAAGTCGGAGGAAGAGCATGCCTCGCACTTAAGGACGGTGTTGGAGATTTTGAGGAAGCATCGTTTGTATGCTAAGTTTTCGAAGTGCGAGTTTTGGCTGGACAGAGTTACTTTTCTGGGGCATGTGGTGACTGGAGGTGGAATTTCAGTGGATCCTGAGAAGATTAGGGCCATCAGAGAGTGGCCTATTCCGTCGTCTGCGTCTGAGATTCGGAGTTTCCTTGGACTTGCTGGTTACTATCGGCGTTTCATTAAGGACTTTTCCCGTATTGCTGAGCCGATGACCAGGTTGACGCGGAAGGATGTACCTTTTGTTTGGTCGGGTGATTGTGAGAGTGCTTTTGGTGTTCTGAGAGAGAGGCTGACGACTGCCCCTATTCTTGTTGTGCCTGATCGCAGCGGTGGATTTTAGATCTTTTGCGATGCTTCTGGCAAGGGTCTCAGTTGTGTGTTGCATCAGCACGGGCATGTTATGGCGTATGCGTCTCGTCAGCTTAAGGTTCATGAGAAGAATTACCCGACGAATGATTTGGAGTTGGTTGCCGTTGTGTTCGCTCTTAAGATTTGGAGGCACTTCCTGCTGAGTGAGAAAGTGAAGATTTTCACCGATCACAAAAGCTTGAAGTATATTTTTACTCAGAAGGAGCTCAACATGCGACAGCGTCGATGGTTGGAGCTCATGGCGGATTATGATATTGATTTGCAGTTTCACCCTGGCAAGGTGAATGTGGTTCCTGATGCGCTGAGTAGGCTTCCAACGGGGATGATTTTGACCTCGCAGTGGAGATTACAGCAGGATTTTTGCGAGTCTGGTGTGGAGATTGTTCTTCCTGGGGAGGCTTCTTCGTTGATGTACATGCAGGTACAGTCAACGATCGTGGATCGGATTAAGGCTGGCCAGGCTGAGGATCCGAAGCTGGTGAAGATTCAGGAGCAGGTGGAAGCCGGTCTGCGGACTGACTTTTTGATTCATGAGGATGGCTCGCTGAGGTTTGGAGCCTGGTTGTGTGTGCCAGCTGGGGATATTAGAGAGGAGTTGATGGTGGAGGCACACAGTTCGTCGTATTCTATGCATCCTGGTGGCACCAAGATGTACCAGGATCTTCATCTGAATTATTAGTGGCATGGCATGAAGAGGAGTGTGGCTCGGAGTGTAGCCAAGTGCTTGGTTTGTCAGCAAGTGAAGGCGGAGCATCAGCGTACGGCCGGGTTGCTACAACCGCTTCCGATTCCGGAGTGGAAATGGCAACACATCACTATGGATTTCGTGACTGGACTACCTCGGAGTCCGAAGCAGAATGACGCGATTTGGATGATCGTAGATCGATTGACCAAATCCGCGCACTTTATACCATTCCGAGTAGGACAGTCCACTGAGGCGCTAGCGAGGAGATACATGGAGGAGATCGTGCGACTTCATGGGGTCCCCGTGAGTATCGTGTCAGACAGAGATGCGAGATTCACATCTCAGTTCTGGCAAAGTTTATAGAAGAGTTTGGGTACGAGTCTGAGTTTCAGCACGGCGTACCATCCGCAGACGGATGGCCACTCCGAGAGGACGATTCAGATTTTGGAAGACATGCTGAGGGCGTGCATGTTGGATTTCAAGGGTTCGTGGGAGGACCATCTACATCTGGTAGAGTTTTCTTACAACAACAGCTTCCAGGCGAGTATTGGCATGGCGCCTTTCGCCGCTCTTTATGGGAGGAAATGTCGATCGCCATTGAGTTGGGATGACGTTGGTGATCGGGAGTTGTTGGGACCTGAGATGATCGTGGAGGCCGTGGATATTGTCAGGAATATTCGGGAGAGGTTGAGGATTGCTAAGGACCGTTTTAAGCATTGGGCGGATGCTAAACGGCGTCCTTTGGAGTTTCATCCTGGAGATCATGTGTTTCTGAAGATTTCCCCGAATCATGGTGTGATTCGTTTTGGGAAGCGAGGGAAGTTGAGTCCGCGATACATTGGACCGTTTGACATTTTGGAGAAAGTTGGCGAGTTAGCTTATCTCTTAGCCTTGCCGCCATCTTTGGAGGGAGTTCACAATGTTATCCATGTGTCGCAGCTTCGTCGATACATTAGCGATCCATCTCATGCTGTGGATTTCTCGGAGATTACCGTTCGCCCCGATTTGACGTATGACCAGCATCCGGTGCAGATTCTGGACAGGCGTCAGAAGTCACTTCGGAACAAGATTGTCAATCTTGTGAGGGTGATGTGGCGACACGGCTCACCTGGAGAGTCTACTTGGGAGAATGAGGATGAGATGCGAGAGCGTTTTCCACTTTTGTTACCGGACACGTGAGTGTTGGGAAATTCCGAGGACGGAATTTTCTTAAGTTGGGGAGGATGTAACGACTGGTTTTCATGTAACTGGATTTATTATATTATATTATATGTTTTGGTGGATTTTCTCCTTATATGTGGTTTTCGTCTCCGTAACTTTCATTTTCGATCGTATCGTCGTGTTTTCTAGCTTCTTTCTTAGAATCGTCGATTTCGGAGTAAGTCATTCGTGACGGGCTTCGTATCGGTCATATCTTATTGTAGATCAAGCCTAGGAGTCTTAGAAATCGATCCCGGAGCTCCGCGCTCCATATCGGAACTTTTGGTGCTAATTAGCCGGTGTAAGAAGGGGCACCGACCGACTAGATGACGATCCAGTCGGTCGGCAAGCCTTCTTGAACCGACTAGTTGGCTTTCTAAATTATTCAGGAGTTACAGTTTATCGTTAGTCGGTCTAAGAACGTTGGTTGACCGACTAGGTTGCAAACTAGTCGGTCGACAATGCTTCTTTAACCGACTAACACATCATCTAATTTTTGGTATCAATACTGTTCACTCTTAGTCGGTCTAAGAACGTTCATCGACCGACTAGATGTTAAACTAGTCGGTCAGCAGTTGTTCTTTGACCGACTAAATCTAAACCCTAATTCTGTACAGGAGTTACTGTTTACACTTAGTCGGTCTGCGTTGGTCGACCGACCGACTAGTTCCCAAACTAGTCGGTCAGTGGTTGCTCTTTGACCGACTAATCTGTGTTAAAACCCTAATTTCTGGGCAGCCGCCAGCCCATCCTATTTAAACCCCTCCCAAATGATTTCTTCTTCCTCCACTCGACCAAAAACCCTAGTTTCTCCCCCATTGAGCCCCTTCTACCTCAAACCCTTATTCCTTCATCCCAAGCCCAAGATCCATCATCCAAACCATCCCTCAACACATTCTACCTCTCATCTTCCCCAAATCTCCATCAAATCCCCAAAATCACCCAAAAACCCTAGTTCTCCAAACTTCTCCATTCGTTTCCAGATCTGGTCCTTAGGTTCTCCGGAGTGTTTCTTCCGCCTCCTCATGGTAAGAAATCGATCTCTTGATGTTTTCATAACCCGTATGTTTTATGAAACCCTAATGAAATTACATGTTGTTTGATGATTGTTTCTCCATAACAGCGACCTCCCCGTAGATTAGCATCCGCGAGACGAACCTTCGTGATCGTCATCCTCGGTGCTAGGCAAGTGAAACTTGCCACTTAGGGTTTAGGCCATGTTTTAGGCCATTTGCTTGTTGTAGGCGTAAAAGAGGCTAGGCGACGAAATGATACTCGCCTAGGCGCAAATTGGGGAACTAGCTTGACAACGAAGCTAGTTCCGACATATATCATGTTGCACAATTACCATGTCATGTTTAAATTCCATTAACGGTACGTAAATTAATTGTCATGTCATTGCATTCTTTGAGTGATCCCGTGATTGCGTAGCATCGCTACAATACTTGTGTTTCCTGGCTCGTGACCAGAAGCGAGCATAATGAGTTGCTAACCCCAACGCTCGATATTGAGGCTAGGTGCACCCCTATGCCAAATGCTTATGAATCGTGAATTAGAATGCGAGCTCCCGTGCGGGGCAACCCTGGCTCATTTACTGAGCTCGTGTGCGGGGACCCTGGCTCGTCATCATGTGGGTATTGGGGGTAAGAGTTAAGCGGCCATTCAATTGGGAGTCTGCCCGATCAGCAACTGCAGTGGTAAGGCGTAAACTCTGGGTTTGGGGTAGTGTTAAGCGGCCAATCAGCGTGAATGTTATACCATTCAGCTGTAAGGCGTAAACATCTACAAACAACGTGAAACGTGACTAGTGAATTGATTGAGATTGTTAGTAGCTTGGCTACTCTTGTCTTGTCCCGATAATTGTTCTCTTGTACTTATTGTCTCGCCATGTCTTGCTTGTGCACTCATGATATAACTACCATGTCATGCATACTATAACTGCTAGGTTGCTAGTTGCCTTACTT
This sequence comes from Scilla litardierei, assembly GCA_030789695.1. Taxonomy (NCBI): domain Eukaryota; kingdom Viridiplantae; phylum Streptophyta; class Magnoliopsida; order Asparagales; family Asparagaceae; genus Scilla; species Scilla litardierei. Next base: position 91,896,857 of record CM061135.1, on the reverse strand, counting down.
TCAGTTTCCTTGCCCAAGTCTTTTAGACTTGCTGACATGTTCCCCTTTACTCTTTTGGGTGACACATGTTAGATCCCGAGCCTGAATACCTTGTTGAGGACGAGGTGTTTGCTGACGCCGAGCCCGAGCTTGTGTTTGACGGGGAGTACGTGGACACTGGGGACCAGTCCTAGTGTCTTCGTTGAGCTTTTCCTTTTGTTTAGACTGCTACTTTGTTGTCGGTACGTAGCACCTATACTTTATTACGTTGTTGCTTTTGTTGGCCTTGTTCTGGGCCTTTAGACTCTTTCTTTTAGCCTGGTGGCTTTTCTGGATGTTGAACTTAATTTTCATGTTGGACAATATATGAGATATGAGAATTCTATTTCTGTCTCTCCTTGTGTTATTATTGTTGTTCCGTTTGTGGTTACAGGGACCTGCTTATGTTTTATTGACGCTTATCGGGTTTGGGGCTTCACAGCTCCACTCTCGTGCGGACCTTTTCACGTCTCGCCTCCATTTTAGGGAAGCGGGGCGTGACACAGGCCAACTCCTAAGCTCAAGTGATCGCTTATCCCTACCCCTCCACGTGTATCAGGCATTGGCTTTTGACCAACACATGAGGCCCGCTTCTGGATCACGAGCCAGGAAGTGTTTTTAACATGATGGCATAGGGGTGCACCTAGCCGGACATGGAAGTACAAGTACAAGTATTGTAGCGTGTGTTACTAATGCTACAATCAACTTGATGACATGTAAAATGCAATGCATAGCAGTTAAAAGGGCGTACATTTAAGGAATTTAAACGTGACAGATATCAATGCATGCATGACAAAGCAGGGTGACGGATCTAGCTTCGTTGTCAAGCTAGACCCTGAAATTGCATCTAGACAGCTATCATTTCATTGTCAAGTCTTTTTTACGCTAAAAACAAGGAAGTGGCCTAAAAACATGGCCCTACACAAGAGTTGGCAAGTTTCACTTGCCAGCAAGTACAACGTCTGAGAAACACCGTACAACGAGTCCAAAGTCACGATATCCTACGTGCTCAAGTCCACCGGCCTACATCCGTTTTATTAATCTTGATTAGTGAATTCTAAAACATTTAAAATACTTTAAAAATGTTGATTTTAATCTTGATTTGCATGCAATTGGGTTGGGGGTCCTAGGGGTGCAAAGCGTTACCTTAACACGACGCGAAAGCTACACTGGCGTCGGGTAGCGACGCCAGGGGTTGGAATAAGAGAACGCGCTCCAAGTCCTGATTCCAATATAGATTCCTTGCTGGAAAGTTTAGAGCATCAACCGGATCAACGAATCCAGATTCCAAAGCTAGCACTGCGACGACGGCCTACGACGTGTCGCAACATCGTACACGATGAATCGTCAGAGAGAAAGTACCTAGGTGGGGCCCACAGTAGTCCTAGGGACCTATGGGGGTCCCACAATACCTCTGGAGAACTTGGGGGGCCCACGGTGGCAAGTGGTGCGACGGGTGCGGGGTTGCGACGAATGGCTCTCGGTCATACAGCCTTGGTGCGGGGAGTTCTCTCGGTCGAGCACGCTCAGTGCGGGGATTGCAGCGCAGCGGCTGCAGCGGTGCGGGCGGGGGCTTGGTGCGGAGGAATTCGTCGGTCGGTGCAGGCGGGGGCTTGGTACGGAGGAATTCGTCGGTCGGTGCGGGGGACAGCACCAGTCGGGCGCTGCGGATGCGGGGCTTACAACGTTCTAACGTTGCAACGTTGCAGCTTCGGTCGGTGCGGGCGATCCGCTCGGTCAAACACGGGCGGAGGCGGGGCGATAGAGCGGCTTGGTGTGGGGTCGGTGCGGAGCGGGGATGCGGGCTGTGCTCTCGGTCTGACCGAGAGCTTCTCTCGGTCGGAGCGGGTGAACAGAGTGGGCGACAGCAGCGGGTCGGTGCGAGGCTTGGTGCGGGCGGCTGCAGCGGTCGGTACGGGGTTTTTGGCCATGTTTCTTCGGTCGGTGCGGGTGAAGTTTGTCGCAACGTTGCGACGATTCGTCGCAACGTCAAATTTGGGTTTTGGAAACGGCTGGGGTTAATTTCTTGCGAAAATAGGTCTTCCTAAAGGTTGTTTATATAGTGTAGATGGGTTGACTAGGTCTAGGGCTAATCCTAATGGGATTAGGAGTTTAAAAACATTTAAAATTCAAATCTCATCATCTCCAACTCACCCAAGGCTAGGGTGCGGCCCAAATGATCTGGAATTCGGCTCAAAAATTATTTAAAACGTTTAAAACTCAAATAAATTTTATTTGGCCGAAAATAATTTAAAACTTATTTATTAAAAATATTTTAAACTTTGCTAAAAATATAAAAGTGGTCAAATAAACTCCAAAAATTATAAAATAAATATCGGGGTGATCGTGATGGCGAAAGTGAGCTAACTAAGAAGACGGATCTCAATTTCGACATCGGACGATGAAACTAAAAATAGAAACGTCTCCCGTCAAAAGTGAGAATCGCAACGTCTCATCGAATAAGATTAAATTGTGGGAAAACGACTCGAGAAACGTCGTTCCAAATTAGTGCCACTATTTAATACTCTCAAAGACGTTCACAACGGCATATCACAACAAAGCGTTCACAAACAAACAAAGTCTAAAATAAGCACATGCACGGCCAAAAACACGTGCACGAACAAAGTACAACGAAAAGTGGTCGTTACAGTTTCTAGCGGCCGGGTTGGCCCAATATCCAGAATTCCCCGCAACATACTGAATTTGCTCCAAAGCTCCTTCTCCATGCTCTCCTCCTACATACATGGCTTGGGATTGGTCTTGCCAATCACTCATATGGTTTGTCGGTGCGGATGTAGAAGGAGCTCCATGCGGCTCGGTAATGTATTTCTCCAATCTCTCCACTACCTTGTGGAGAGAGTCAAATTTGCTGGCAAGCTCCGCTACGGCCTTGGCCTCATAAATACTCGTGGGCTTCAAGGAGGACGAAGAATGTCCTCGCTCGTTGCCCCACTGTTGGTTGTTGGAGACCATCTCCTCTAGCAAGGCCGTAGCTTCATCGGGGATCTTTGATAAAATGGCTCAGTTGGCGGTAGCATCAATAATCTGTTTTGTGCCCGGTTGGAGTCCATTGTAGAAACTGTGGATAAGCTCCCAATCCTCTATGCTGTGATGGGGGCATTGATGCTGCAAGTCCTTGAAGCGATCCCACGCCTCATAGAGAGTCTCTTGCGGTCCTTGCTTAAAGGACATGAGAGCACTTCTTATCTTCACCGTCTTGGAGGGCGGGTAAAATTTGTCGACGAAGGCACTCGCCAATTCATCCCAAGTGGTGAAGATTCCTTCAGCCTGCATCCTCAACCAATATAAGGCTTTGTCCTTGAGTGTGAAGGGGAAGAGGCGCAGTCTGATAGCATCTATGGAGACACCCGGCATTTGGAAGGTGGCACATTTTGATAAAAAGAGCTGGATGTGGTAATGAGGGTTTTCATGGGAATTCCCATGAAAAGGGTCTTGCTGCATCAGAACTACCAATCCAGTCTTCAACTCGAAATTTTTCTCGGCCGCCAACTCCGGCATAGCTATGGACGAGGTCGTGGAGGAAGTCTTAGGCCGAAGCCTATCCCTAATAGAAATGATCCTCGCCATTCGCGCCGCCAATTCTTCGGGTGTCTCAGGATGGGTCATAAAATTCCCTTCCGTATCGAGTCTCCTCTCCGCTCTGATCATCCTCAATGTATGTTTGATCTCCGGATCGTATAGTATTTCTTCGGGGTCCGCTGTGGATCTCGTGTACATGCAAGGAAAAATATAGTTTCAAAGAAATAGTTAGCACAAAGGAAGGGTAAAATAGAAATAGAAATAATAAAACAAAAAGAAAAATAGCTAGGTAGGTAGAATCAAACACTATCGTCGTCCCCGGCAACGGCGCCAAAAACTTGATCGCGCCCCGGATACACACCTGGGACGGGACTCGCTAGTCTTACCGCAAGCGCACGGTGTAGCGGCGAGCGGGTATCGAACACGAGGAGGGCAAATGACGGTGTCTTCTTCAATTCACATGGCTATAAGAACAGTCAAGAAATATTCGCAATAAAGCGGTCACAATCGTTCAATTGTATAAAGAAAATATCCAATTAATAAAAACGCCTAGGGATAGGGAATCCCCGCTACAAACCGTATCTCGTCATTGTGATTCGTAGGTTTCAAAATTGCTAGATTTGAAATTCAAGTGAACTAGTTGCAACTAAATGTAGAACCAAGCTCATGCTCTCGCGCTATTGCCAGTCTATAGCAAACCTAGGGTAGGGTCCAATCTCTTGCAAACCCTAACCTATGCAAGCTAGCGTGAAGAACATCATCATCGTTCAATCATATCTCGAGCCCACTCTCGTGCAAACTCGAGCTACGACCTAGGTTGGGATAGTTCATACCCGTCCAATCTCTTGCAAACGGGTATTGGTATAGAATTGCAATCGAAAACCCTAGTTTCGGTCCAATCTCTTACAAACCGATTCCAGAGAAACCCAATTGTAACCCAATTCGAATTTCTAGGGCTTCCTATCGAGTTGGGATCCAATCTCTTACAAATCCCAATCGGTATGAATCCCTAGCTATTCGTATTAAATCAATCCCAAACTAACCCTAATCAATTCTAGCAAGAATTTCACCAATTCATCACAAATTAGAAATAGGGTTCGTAGGGTTCATCCCTACGCCCTAAGACGATAAAACTACTCACAATTCATAATGCAAATCATTAGAAATTCAATAATAAAAAGAATAGAATTCATTGCAATAGACAATATATCAATAAAAATGAGGTTTTTGATAGAAAGAGAGACAAACCAATGAAGATTCAATAGCATCCAACAAAATAGAACTTTTTCTCTCTCTCCAAAGAACTAAATCTAATCTCCTAAAAAGTAATCAAAAAAGGGCTACCAAAAGTATGAAAAAGCTCTGAAAAAGCCCCCTAAACTAGGTTAAAAACTGGAGTTAAATACCCCCCAAAATCGCCCAAAAAACTGTGACAAAATTGCCCCTGCGCAGCTTGAAAATCGCACTTTACGCTACAGGCAGCGCGGCTCACTCGGCCGAGTGACAAATGTCACTCGGCCGAGTGACGGACCCTGACGGATTCCAGTAAGTCTGGACTTTTTGGGGGTAATCTCCTCGGGAGTCACTCGGGCGAGCGTCTTTCTTCACTCGGCCGAGGGTGGATTTATTCACTCGGCCGAGTCGGAACTCGGGAGCTGACTGACAGATTACAGTAACTTCGGGATTTTTGCTTGTCGTCGTCGTGATGCCACTCGGGCGAGTGGTGTCTCCGTGCTCGGTCGAGTGGTCTGGCGATGCTCGACCGAGTGCACGCTGATATTCAATCTGCTGCGTGTCCGATCTGGCCGGCCGAGCGGGCTGTCGATGCTCGGCCGAGTGACTCCTTCACTCGGTCGAGTGGCATGCTGAAAATGCCCAATCTTCGTATTTTTCCTTTCTCGTCGCTCCTATGACGTTCTTTCTTCTTCCACTCCTCTCCAATCGCAGGATTCCCCTCAAAAGAGTCATGGGTGACACTCCGGAGTGGGTGCATCTCAGAATCACTCCAAATCGCTCCAAATCTCCTGAAATACGACAAAAACAAGAAATCGTGAAAAGCATCGCAATATTGTCGAATAATCGTGAAAAACGCGAGATGGGCGATCTAAATGGCATGCAAACAAGCAGAAAAAAGGTGTAAAATATGGAGTGATCACCTGGTGGCCGCTCAACCCTACCCCACCCCAAGTACTCAAGACAAGATTGTATAGGACCACTCACTCTAGCTCGGTGAGTGCCTCTATCCTCACGGTCTGCAGGGCCACTCACTCTGTCCTGGTGAGTGCCGAGCATCCCGTAGGTGATTCTGTACCAATGTATAGGACCACTCACTCTAGATCGATGAGTGCCTCTATCCCCATGGTCTGCAGGGCCACCCACTCTATCCTGGTGAGTGCCGAGCTTCCTATAGGTGATTCTGTACCAATGATCACTCTCTCTGTCTTGGAGAGTGTCCTTACTCCCCACAGGTTCCAAGGTCACTCACTCTAGCTAGATGAGTGCCGGGTTCCCACATGTTATCCATACAAGGGGTCACTCTCTCTGTCTTGGAGAGTGGCCTATTGCCCGCAGGCTGTGTAAGACATGACGTGAAAGATGTTACATGGCATGACATGAGTATGATATGTTCGTTTCTTACTTTCTAGGGGGTCCACACGCACACATACACAGAGAGAGATAGTTTCCTAGCATGACAGTTATAGCAATTTATATGCCTAGACTTCGTCATCAAGTCTACGTCATCAAGTCTAGGTTGTCGTAAGGGGGTCCCGGATGCTATCATTTCACGTCCGGTTCTCTTGTTCAACAATTTACATTTCTAAGAAAGAAGAGTGGCCTAGACATGGTTGTAACTACGCAAGTGGTGGCACTTGCCTACGATGGCAAGTAGAACGTCCGTCGGAAGCGTCTCGTCTCTGGCAGCTCGTCGATCAGGGTCCGCTGTTACAAGTCAACGGCGGGTGTCGGGACTGGTTTAGCAAATCTATTAGGTTGTTTCTAAGTTGACCGTGGCTATCCTATCAGTTTTAAGTCAAAATTGAATGTTTAGCCTATCCGACGATTCTACCCTATGTGCACAGTTAAAAATGTCCGATCATCGATTTACGGTTTCACATCATTTTAAAGGAGCGTAAACTAAATTTAGTGAGTTAAGTTGCCGATTTTTATTTAGGTTTTGATGTCTTACGGTGTGGTGACAACGAGTGAGGGGAACCAACCTAGTGCGACGAACGCGCACGAGTCTGGCGTCGGGTCTGGAAGCCGTGCTGGATCACGTCGTCTCCGGTTCCTCGACTGCATGTAGCACAGTAAGGAAGTTGTCACTGGATTTTTTCGGCTGCGGGTAGCACAGCAAAATGGTAATGGCGTCGGGGTCGCCTCAGTTGCGAGTAGCGCAACGAAACAGCTACGCCAACGTAAGGGTAGCGATGTCGGGAGGCCGCGAGATTTGCAGCGTGCGTGAGCTCATAAGGATGCAAGGGGCTGCTGGGATAAAGGAGGTGGCCGAAACAAAGAGGGATGGCAACGAGGGTTGCGTGCAGGTTTGCTTCAAGGGAGGGGCCGGCTGTTTTTTTAGGGTCGAGGTGGCCGTGCAACACGGGGGAAGGGAGGCCGGATCTGTCGAGATGTGAGGGCTAAAGCGAGGTGGAAAGGGGGGCCATGGGTTGCTGGGGTTGCATGGACATTGAGGAGGGGATGGCCGGCAAATCCAAGGGTGGCCAGCGGATCAACGGGGAGCGTGGGAGAGATCCGGCGGCCTGTCAAGTCAAGGGGCCAGCAGTTTTTGGGGTCATGTGGCTGGGCTGTGCGACAGTTTAGGGGCCTGCTGTCAGAGCTGCTACACATGCAGGCATTCGGAGCAAGGGCTGAGGCCGGCGAAGAGGAGGGAAGGCCGTGGGTTGGATGGCCGGCAGCTCGCTGGTTCAGGGGATGCGGCAGTTCGGGTGTCCTCAAGGGAGGGAGAGAAGAGGGAGGAGGGAGGCCGAAGCCTTGGTGGTTGCGGGGAGGAGAGGAGGCCGGAGTATGGGGAGGCCGACGGTGAAGGAGGTGGCCAGAGCAAGTGTAACGGTCGCTTTTCGACCTTATGTATTTCTGCGTGTACGTACATTTTTCGTACACGTATTTTATTTGAATTCTTCTTGGATTCGGACTATGTGATGTGATATGTCATTGTGATCGTAAGGAAGAGTAGTTATTTGTGGGATTTTTAGTGAACGTCATTTCACGGGTCGTTCTCTCACAAATCAGGTTTGATTGGAGAGTCGTCGTAGCTTTAGACTTAGTCGCCGGACTTTTTATTTCTAGTTTGTTTTTCCATGGACCAAATGCACGATTGACCATTGTACCCCTGAGCCTCTCTTCGTCACGGTCGTCCCAATATTTTTTTCGTAATTTTTGGACACCTCTAGCCCAACCAATTCACTAATCAAGTCAAGCCCGATTAGCCTAACCCAAATTCAAATTCAAACTTAACCCATTTGGATCCATACGCATGAAAAATCTCTGGGCTATCCACACCATCATTTCCCCTACTTTACACACCCCCTCACTCACCCTCTCTCCTAGTCATCACTTAACTATACCCCCCTTCTATACTCTATTTAGCAAGATGTCATCTTAAAACACACACAACTCTCAAACCAAACCTAGGTCACGCATGGAGTAACCCATCAGCCGCCACTCTCCTAAACCTACGCCTTCCTCCTTCCCTTGCCGCCGGTGAGATCTCTGGCCACCTCTGGCCGCCACCCTCTCTCTCCTCTCTCTTCTCTCCCTCCTCTCTCTCTTCCCTCTCTCTTAAAAATAGCCCTAGCCACAACAATGGACAGCATCAGGCCGCCCAGCTTCTAACCTGTGCTCCGGCCATCTTCGGCCACGTCGACCATCCTCTGGTCTTTTTCCATCTCCCTCGACCACCCCACAACCCTCCTCCCTCTTCTCTCTACCTCAAAACCCCTCAAAACCCCATTGAAACACCAAGAAACTGCCCAGTCCCAGATCTGTGCGCACCCGCTGGAAAACGCCCGCTGCCGTCACTCCGTCCACCCCCTCCAGCAAACTCCACCTCCCTCGGACTCCTCTCGAGTCCCCCTACCAACGGCATCCCTCGTTGCTCACTTCTATCATCTCAATCTCTTCGAAATCTCCTTGAACCAAGCCCTAACGGCAGTTTGGACAGATATGTCCATCGCCGGAAAAACGCTGCATCCGACCACCTCCGGACACCGTTGTCAACCAACCTACCACTGTTGGACTCCTATTAAACCCCTATATCATCTGCAATTTCCCTTTCCCTCTTTCCTCACCTCTAGCTCCTCGAAAACCCGTTGAAACAAGCCCTATTGACTGTTTTTGACAGATCTATGCGATGTTCTTCAACACCGGCGCACGGCCACCTCCGACCACTTCCGGTGACCACTCCACCACCGTTGGATTTCTCTTGAAGTCCTTTATCTACTGCAATTTTCTTTTGACTCTTTTCATCGCTATTTTTTCGCTGAGACGCACGACAACGACCGTTGCACGAATCTGTCCTCTTCGTCTTCTCACGGCCGCCCACCACCGTACGCTCACAGCTTCGGCCACCCACCGGGCCGAGAAACCTCCACTGACCTACTTCAATCACTAACAGCACCCTTAGACCCTCTGAATTCACGTGCATCGCCGAACTCACACGTTTTTACCCGACGTTGTCGCCGTCATGAAGATCCATTGCGCTACCCGCTACAGGAGGGAGATCGCCGCTTGCTCGTTGTTCATGCCACCACCTCGCTGTCCAGAGGTGTCTTGATATGCTACCCACGGCTGAGACGTTGCAGACGATGCCGATCCATCGTCGTTCAGACCCGACATCCACTTTTTGAACGACGTCAAAAGGTTAGTCCTCTAACGCGTAGTAAGAACCCCCACCGTAACAAAACGAAAACTTAAATCTAAAAATCGTCAAAAATAACTAAATTTCATTTTCACACCTTTAAAATGTTGCAAATATTAGACATCGATGAAGGACTGAATTTCTGTGCACATAGGATAGATCATCGATTAGGCGGAACTGAAATGAAAACGTGACTTTGACTGCTAGGATAGCCCCGTTGAACCTAGATATGAACTCTAATAGGAATGATGAAAATGTGTCCTGACACCGTCGTTGACCCCTTTCAGACGGATCTTCGCTGATGCACCACTTCGACGGGACGCTCCGGACAGACGACGCTCTCGCCATCGCATGCAAGTGTTTACAATTGTACTCCTACGACCACATTTAGGCCATCTCCTTCTTAGAAAATTAGAGTATATTTAAAGAGAACCAGACGTGAAATGATAGCGTCCGGGACCCCCTTTGATAGCTTAGACTTGACGACGAAGTCTAAGCACATCAACAACAACAACTGATACCTTAGGGTTTTCCTGTGTGTGCGTGCATGTGGACCCCCTAGAAGAACAATCCTTACACTTGTCATGTCGTGTCCTGTTACAAAAAAGCCTCCGGGCGTTTCGGATGCTCTCCACGCGAGAGTGATCCCTGTTATACAAAAAGTCTCCGGGCGTTTCGAATGCTCTCCACGCGAGAGTGATCCATGTTGCACAAAAAGCCTCTGGGCGTTTCGGATGCTCTCCCAGCAAGAGTGATCCATGTATTGTCTTGTCTTGAGCACTTGGGTTTAGGGTAGGGTTGAGCGGTCGCACGGGGAGTGGGTCTGGCCGCCCTCAAACCGTAAGGCATGAACCCTTCAAGTCTAACTTGTCATGTCTTGTCTTGTCTTATCCCGTCTAGGTTAGTCCCGTAGTCGTTAGCACACGCTACGACTACTATCTGTCCCGTTTTCCAGTACCGTTTTACTTTCTGTCATGTCATAACCCCGGCATGTTAATCAACCAATAAAATGTTGCTCTCAAACCATATTACACTTGCAGTAGAGTCTAACTCTTTCTTGTAGACTTTACCTGACGTACAGTTCCGTTTCTCTTGGGTACTATACGTCAGGTGTTGAGCCGGAGTACATTGACGAGCCGGACGAACCTGAGTACTTGGAGCCAGAGGACGACGACCCGGAGTACGTTTCTAACGAGGACCAAATGCAGGGGTCTTTTCCGTCGCCGTCTTTCAGAGGTTACTACTTTCAGTTTACTTTCTTTCTATAGTTGTTGCCATGCTTAGGCTTCTCTTTTTAGACTGTTGTACTCGCTGGATATTATCTCTTTATATTAATGAATGCAACTTTCTTTCTGTACTTTCTGTTCTTCCAAATTTTATAAATGCAAGAACCTGAAATCTTTAAAATGGTACCCCTACAGACGCTTATTGGGTCCGAGCCTCACAGCTCCGGCCCAGGCGGACCTTAGTCACGTTTCGCTTCCGTCGTTTTGGAAAGCGGGGCGTGACAGGTTTTAGTGGTGGCCCATGCAGGTCATGCAAAAGTTCGGAACAATAAGAGTATCGCATTCATTTAATATCCATGTACAAGTCTAAATTAGGTTTTCCCAGTCTTACATGATAGAAAGACTTAGGTAGACGTCCCGGTTTGATAGTCAGACGCCTTAGTTAAGATTTAGTCATCCTTGTCTTAGGATACCCTAGTAGCCGTCACCTGGCTCTGACCATGTTAGATTTCTAGAGTCCTTCTGTTAGTTATTCGCTCGGGTCCATCGACTTCTGGCCCAGCAGAGCGTATTCTTGATTCTCGTAGGGCCCTTCCCTGAGATCTCTCTATTACAGTCTAGTTCATTAGGAAGTCTTAGTGTTGAGTTTCCCCTGATCTTTAGACGGCCCGATAATTAGGAATCTCGGATTTCTAGCATTTTTCCAATCATTACACTTCTGTGTTATCGACCGTAGAGTCCCATCGTAGCTTTCATGAATCATATCTTAGGCGTATTCATCATGTGATCATGTTCCTTGCCCTCGATTCATGTGATCGCTGCATGACAATTATCGATAATTCTTCGAATCTCCCCATTGCAAATCTTGCTACCTTTAAAAATAGAAATTCCTTATTAAATTCTTCGCTCAGCTTAACTTCTTTGAAAACCCTTTATTATATATTTAAAATTTCTTGCTTTTCGGTTGAATTAAAGTTCCTTCTCGGATTTTGAAACCTCCTTGGTCGTAATTTTCACGTTACTATCGCATAATTATTTCTAACCGGTATCTTTCGTATTTCAGCTTTAAAACCATGTTACCATTTTTTGAAAATTCAATATATCACTTTTTTTTCTAAACTACAAAATTTATTTTTAACCACTTATCGTACGTACTTTTAGAATATTTTCTAAACTAAGGAGAACTTTAATTTTTATATATATCAGTTCTATGTTCATCGTGCTCATATTTCAAAAAAAAATCTCTGTATAAACTTATTTTCATTTGCAAAACAATTACTATCTCACCCTACTCTCTGTTTCTTCGTCTAACCTTTTTCGAGTTGTACAATTTTACCATTTGCTCACCATTTTTACATATTTTTATAAGTATATGATACCATATTTTACACGTAATCCTTCTTTCATCTATTTAATTATTTTGAGCAATATTTTTGTCCCACCCAACTAGCTATCTCTTTATCTCGCCTTATTTGAACTCGTTCCTTCCGATCTTATTTCGTTTCACTTTTGGTTTCGGTTTTCTTTCTTTTATGTAGACATTAGTGCTTGTAGTTGCTTGTGTCATCTCTAGTTTAGTAGTGGGCCCTTTGGTTTGTGATGTCGTCGTGGTGCATGTATATAGGTAGAGTGTGTGGACCTGTATGAGTGTGTTACCTTTAGGATCTTAATGATTGTCCCTTATGTCATGTGTGTATACTCAGTGTGGTTCGTGATATACGTATGGAGTTGTCTGAATGATGGTATTCATATAGGTGTGGATAGCGTCATAGCTGGAAATTCCTTAGACTTAGTCTTTCGTATTATAATATAGATTATCTTTGGCTGCATGTGATTGTATCTAAACTTTTGTTTTCTTTTAAACCCAATCTTTAAAGCTTTGAAACTAGCCCACCTATCTTCCCTCATCCATTACCACAACTCCACACGTTTTTCACATATGTTTTTTTAATATTCTTTTCTTCTTTTTCCCTCTTTGGGAGTGTTATATTTTTTTTCTTATTATTGTTATGATATTGTTAGTACTAGCTATTATTGTTATAGGATTATGTTTACAGGTGGGCATAGAGTGGGATGAGATATGTTGTAACGGTGATTGGTTGATTTTGAACACAAGGATTTTAGATCGGATTTCTTTCGGATGAAAGGAATGAGGTATCTAAGACTTATCTATTTACTTTTATAATACCAATGTGTGACGGACTCAATGGAGAACTCTGGTTGGATGAAATTATATACAGGGGGATGAGAATTTACCAGATCTGGAACTTGGACGAGTGGTAGATAGGAGTAGCTAGGAAGGGATAGTATGATTTAGAGTGATCATGAGAATGAGTAGAGCATTTAAAGCATCAAAACTTGATTATTAAGTTGACGTGAGGAGACTTGGAAATAACACGACATGTTGAGACGGATGGATGTTATGAAGATGGATTTAATATGATTAGGAGATTAGATGATAGGGGTAAGGATAGATGTGGCTTGATGGTTCAGTGATTATGGAGGATTAATATATTAGTTAATATGATGGGGAATATATTGGGGTCGTGATGATTGTTGAATTATAGACGGTGATGTGGATTTATTGTAGGAAGATATATGCCCATAAGGCAATTTATCTTGATTATACGTCTTGTTCATACCGTATATGGTACGTATTACTCTAAGTATAAAATCATTTGTATTAATATACTTAGATAATATCCATAGACTTATAGTTAGGTCCTTACATATCTAGATGAGATCTCGATTATGAGTAAGTAAGCGACCGAATAGAAACGTAAGTCTTAAACGGTTCGTGATCGTAGATATGTCGAGAACTGGATATCGACACATCGGATAGATCACTGTGTCTTCGTCTTACCTTCGGGTAATGATGATCTCATAGTCATTCGACTTGGCGAAGTCGGAGACGAGACACATGTGCTCATTGGAGAATAAGTTCACTGAACGACCAAGTTAGAGTTATTAAATGGTTAACTTTAATGATCTGTCTTTAATAACTCTAGGGTGATGATATGTTAGTTGATCCTTAAGACCTGAAGTCATCTGTACAAACCTGTGAGCGGACGGTATAGCTTAGACCCATGATCTAGCTTCGAGGACCAGTCCTGCTGAAAGATCTTAGGTTGGGCTGCACCTGAAGCTCCCAAGGTGAGTAAGTGACTAAGATGGGATTCGTCACTTCCATTAAAGGGAAGTTAGTGTTATAGGCTTAGTACGGTCTTTATGTTAATCCTCGGCCGGGGTACGTTGCAAGTAGTACAACGTGTATACAATAAAGACCGCCGTATACTGACCAATGTTGTGTAACAGGGTTGACAGTAAACCATACCCTAGGCCAACAATAACAAAATCTTGACGAAGGGATTTTAGCTAACGGAATTCATCACTGACACAGCCAATGCAAACCCTATGATACTTTTGTCAAAGGGTCGATCACGTTATGATGACTCTGAAACAGGGACGACAGCTACTGCTCGTAGTGACCGTCGTCTAGGGGTTTCGAGCCCCAACCTGTAGTAAGGTCAGGCTGTAGGGTCTCACACCGAGTAGTGCTCGTGTCTTAGTAATAGGAATATAGAATAGAGAGAAATATCATTTGATGATATTCACAAGTTAAGTTGTGAAAGTTAGTCGCATTAGCAATAGGGACACAACGTTGCATAAGATGCTAATTTTGACTAAACGTGTTGTAAATTAGTTACGACAAATTTAGTTGGAACAAACTTGTTGGAAAGGGTTACCTGGATGACGGGATCGTCCCGGTCTAAACACAGGTTCAAACCGCGTCCAAATCGGAGCTCAAACGAGCCCAGAAACGCAGAAAGAGTTCAAGGGGAAGTGGTTAGACCCACTGGGCCAAAAGGCCCATGTGCAAAGGCAAAACGGGCGACGCCCGCTGGCTGCAACGGGCGCACGCCCGTTGCACAGTTGGCGTGGCCCGCTGCAGCAGCGGGCGTGGCCCGCTGTGTGCAGCGGGCGGTCACCCGCTGCATCAACGGGCGTGGCCCGCTGCACAGCGGCTTGTGCAGCGGGCGCAGCCCGCTGCAGCAGCGGGCGGGCGGCCCGCCCTTGCTCCCTTGGGCGGGCGCGCCCGCTAAGCCTAGCGGGCGCGCCCGCAACTTAAGTCGAATTAGGGTTTTTTAAAACCCCTAATGACGGCTACGAATTTTGAGAAATTGCTAAACTTTGAGCAATTGTTTGAGGGGTCAAACGAAGTCGAAATTCGTCGTCGTTAGTTCCTACGCGTTCACCATTCCAAGCTCTTCTGATTGATAGCTTGTTTGGTGTCTGAAGTTTAGTATGCGAGGAGAATTAATTCGTTAAAGTTTGAATTTGTGAAAGGCTAACTTTAAAGTTGAAATTAAGCCAAATGTCTTAGTTGAATTTTTCTCTTCATGGGAATTGTCCCACATTGCCCGCAACGAGAAGTTGAGTGCTCACTCCCTATATAAATAGGGGTGCACTCTCCTCGTTGAAACACACACCAGTCAACGATCGGGTAGCTCCAGATTTTTAGAGCAAGCTCGATCCGCGACTAATATCTCTCTCTCTAGTTTCCTATTCTCCGGAGTAGTCCTAGCACGACTACGAAGGGGGTTTGGATCTGATCCGGACGTCTAAGACGCGGGTTCTTCTCAAGTGAAACTTTCTACCGCGTGTGATCGGCTCGGAGGCGAAAGCAGCTCGGGCGGATCGGTGCGAGGGTTCGAGGCGGCTCAGGGAGATCGGGTCAACGCGGCTCGGCTACGAGGAGCTTCTCAAGACGGTGCGGTACATCTTGCCTGCTCCAGGGCCAAGATTCCGGGTATGTGGTTAAGCGTTTTCTAGTGTAGTTTTTAATTAGTCGCTTTAGTGTAGATCCTTCTTGGGGTGGTCAGACCCACTCCAAGTCGGCATAGATCGGGCTAGGTTCTGGCTCCCCAGAGCCTAGCTAAATAGTTTAGCTAGTGTAGAAATTTTGATTTCTGGTTTTTCCGCTGCGCTTTTGTGCCTCCGTGGTCCGTCCGACTTAGGACGGATACGGATCCGAGCTCTGGGGGTCCGCCAAAACCCCAACAGTGGTATCAGAGCCACGGTTATGCTATAGATCTATTATAGCGACTTTTTAATTGTTAAAAAATGCTTAACTTTCGTGTGCAAAACTTTTTAGCTTTATGTTAAATTAGTTTTGAAAATATTTTTGTGTTTCAAAAATTAATTTTGCAACACGGAAATTTATTTTAATTTTGGAGCAAATTATTTTTATGCGATAAATCTAAAAGTAGTCTCCTTTGTTTTAAATGCTTTATAAAATTTTTATGAAACATTAAAAATTTTTAATGAGTGTTTAAAGTTTATGTAAACTTTAGAAAAATTTTATTTTTGAAATTTAAGAATTTTTCTCTAGTTACATAAAGTTAGAGATCTTTAAAAACTTTATTTGAAAGCTTCTAAAAGGTTTCTAAAAGTTTTAAAAGAGTTTTAAAATTATTTTAAAATATGTAAGTAATAGAAATGATTCTATTTCATGAGATGAAACATAAATTAATTTCTTTTTATTACATAAATGTTTCTAAAATTTTTATGTGATATTTTAATTTTAGAAATAAGGTTAAAATTTTTAAAGGCCTAGGTTTAAAATTATTAGATAATTTTGTACGACCTAGTTTTATGCGATAAAAATTTTTTTATGAAGGCTTTAAAATTTTAATCTTTAATTTTAAGTGTTAAAATTTAGATTTGCATGTTTGTATTATATAGATAATTTTATACTTGCAAATACATTTTATATGTCACTAAAATGAAACTTTCTTTTATGCGGATAAAGTTAGTTGTTTCATTTCATGTTGAATAACGTATTCACAAACCTTATTAGGTTAGCCATTAAAATTTTATAAGATGAAATTTAAATGTGACAGTGACATGTTATGTTTGATAAGACAAAACAACATCGAACCTAATACCAGATTAGGGTAGTCCCTTTGTTTTGTAAATCATTTCATTAAAACGTTCAATTAAATGATTTTCATAAAAAGACAATGTTGAATTGTTTTATTAAAATCCTAATTAGATTGGGGTAGCAAGTTGAACGTAGAACCTTATAGTTGATAAGGACTTAATAAAAGATGTTCAACCAATCTGAAAAATTTTGAATTTTAGGATCCACTAGTTGATAAGGATTAACTAGTTCTTTTAATTAAAAGCCATTTAGTTGTTTGGAAAACATAAGATTGATGACAACTCCTTCAATGGATCATGATGTCGGTCAATGTGCTTGGCTAAAGTTTTTGGACCAACCTAGCTAGACTGGGTAACAAGTGGTCCAGGCTTAGTCAATTCCCTGGCCGCGTCCGCTGGACCGCAAGGAGTCGATTCATGACTATGTAAGTCCATCGACTATACCTAAGTCAATACGATAATAATCTTGTTCAAGATAAATCGTAGCCCTCCTTGTTTTAGGAGTTGGCAACTGTAAGAAACATGTTCCGGTTGTTGAGCTACACTCAAGCCGTGACATGTCAATCTTATAGAAACCGATTTCTTGATTGACATCTTAGCCTGACTGAAACCGTTGTCTCACCCTTCGAGTTTCGGCGTAAGTCTAACCAAGAATGTAGTCTAAGACCTGACCCAAACTGGCGCGTCGTGCATACACCGAGCAAAGGGGCAAGTCAGGCTAGACACGAAAACAAGGGTCCGACTAGGCTAGCCATTGTGATCCGGTTGAGCACACTCATGATCACAAATGACTAGGGGTAAAATCGATAGGGAATCATAGTAAATATGATTGACGACGAGTTCGTCTACCGACTGCAGAGTCGGACAACTTGTTGAGATACACTCAAGGTTGTCAGACTCAGGGTAGTCGGATCCCACTCTCACAAATGTTATTTTATAATAAATTGTTTATTATTATGGCTTTAAATAAATTTAGTGGGAGAATATAGTTTTATTAAAACCATTAAAACTATACTACGAACTTATACTAACTAAAGTATCTATAAAATGCAGAATGGACTCAGGTCTAAAATACATGGTAGAAAAGAACGTGCTGGATGGAACCAACTACAAAGACTGGCTTAGGAACATTAAGTTGGTCCTTTCTCTAGCTGGGATTGGATACATATTGTTCGAGGACGCTTCGGATAAGCCCGATGAGGATTCGACCCACGAAGAGAAAGAAGCCTTCAAGTTGTACCAGAGGGATGCAGAGAAGGCAAGATGCCTTACTCTAGCTTCGATGACCAACGAACTGCAAAGGAAGCATGAACATATGGATGTTCAGAGCATACTCCTTAATGCACAAGAGTTGTATGGCAAGCGATCCAGAGCTGCCAAGTTCGAAGCTACTAGCAACCTCTGGGGCACGAAGATGACGACAGGACCCGTACAAGATCATGTTATCAAGATGATCGGGTACGTAGAGGACGTCGCCCAGTTAGGATTTGTCCTGGACAATGAGATGTCCACGGACATTATCCTAAAGTCTTTAACTCCCGAGTTCAAGCCCTTTATAACTGGCTTTATAATGAACAGCCTTGAGACGGATCTTCCCGGTCTCCTCAATATGCTCCGGCAATTTGAGGAGATTGAGAAGAAGCCGACTGCACTGGTTGTTGGCTCTGCTACTTCCGACCAGCCGAAAGGCAAAGGGAAGAAGAGGCCGGTCCCACAACCTGCGAAGGCTAAGAATGGGAAGAAGAAGAACAAAGGGGCCCCGTCGAAATCTGAGTGCTTCCATTGCCACAAGATTGGCCACTGGAAGAGGAACTGCAAGATCTATCTTGCAGAGAAGAAGAAGGGGCATACTGATGCCTCTACCTCAGGTACAAATTAAAATTCAATTAAATGCAATTATTTCCATTCATATAGTATGAGACACTTATAGACATCTGTGTACTGTATACAGGTGGCTGATAAGAACTGGAGATTGAAGAAGTACGGAGATCGGTCGGCAATCAAAGCAACAGTTGCTGCTGGGACCGCTCAAAGACTTCTGGAGACGCTGATCGTGATGGAGATGATATTTTTCTTATTTGAATAAAATGTATCATCTTTAAGGATCGAAAACAATGAATGAGTGCTTTGCACTCAAGGTTTATTTTTGATAAACAAATTAAGGTTCTTTTTATGAACCCGTTGTTTTGGAATGGATGTCTCGTTTGTTGCAATTGAAATTGAATTGGCTTAAATTCTGTGGATGTGGCTTTTCTGTGATGTTTGCATATATTTTCGAATAATGGTGTGTAGCTTCGATAATATTGATTTTGGAGCTGACTAAATGTTAAAAGTCAATCAGTAGTTAAATGTAGGTTCCAGTGGGCGTATAAATTGTGTGCGGTCACAATAATACGCATTATCTGCATTTAGTTATTAACAGAGTTAATACTAAATATGGTTAAAGGAATAAAGTACAGTATAGGACGTTTTGATTGAACGAGTCAATGTCAAGATTCCTTAAAACGATCTTGACTTGACTCATTCGTCAAACCGAATCTGACACTTGTACATTCCATCTGAGGCACTTACCAAATGGTTATTTTTGCACATAAATCTAAATATGATTTAGATATTATGTTGAAGAAATTTGACCAGGTAATTCTTAAAGTCAGTGGGAGCAAGTTAATATACTTAGTTCCGTTTTCGGACTAAGTAAAAAGGATTTTTCACTTTAATGAATCTTCTATATAAATCATTAAGTCAAAATTGTTTTGATTTAATTGTATATATATAGAGACTTAGGGTGTCAAATATGTACTTGACATATTGACACAATAAAGTGGAGTGAGCTAGAACTGACTTACGGAAATGTTAGACCCCACATCTAAATCGTATAAGCTAACTGTTAGCTATACGAAGTTAGGAAAATTGATCCAGATCATTTTTCCAAAGGATCAACCCTGTGTGATCAAGAGATGTAAATTCAATCCATTAAAATTCGTTGTAGATACTTATTAGTAGAACCATTCTTAGGTTTGCCATATCAAATGTCAAAGTGACTGATATGCTATAACGGTATGAGATACCGAGATAAATAGCCTAAGTGCAAGTGGGAGATGTAGGAAGATATATGCCCATAAGGCAATTTATCTTGATTATACGTCTTGTTCATACTGTATATGGTACGTATTACTCTAAGTATAAAATCATTTGTATTAATATACTTAGATAATATCCATAGACTTATAGTTAGGTCCTTACATATCTAGATGAGATCTCGATTATGAGTAAGTAAGCGACCGAATAGAAACGTAAGTCTTAAACGGTTCGTGATCGTAGATATGTCGAGAACTGGATATCGACACATCGGATAGATCACTGTGTCTTCGTCTTACCTTCGGGTAATGATGATCTCATAGTCATTCGACTTGGCGAAGTCGGAGACGAGACACATGTGCTCATTGGAGAATGAGTTCACTGAACGACCAAGTTAGAGTTATTAAATGGTTAACTTTAATGATCTGTCTTTAATAACTCTAGGGTGATGATATGTTAGTTGATCCTTAAGACCTGAAGTCATCTGTACAAACCTGTGAGCGGACGGTATAGCTTAGACCCATGATCTAGCTTCGAGGACCAGTCCTGCTGAAAGATCTTAGGTTGGGCTGCACCTGAAGCTCCCAAGGTGAGTAAGTGACTAAGATGGGATTCGTCACTTCCATTAAAGGGAAGTTAGTGTTATAGGCTCAGTACGGTCTTTATGTTAATCCTCGGCCGGGGTACGTTGCAAGTAGTACAACGTGTATACAATAAAGACCGCCGTATACTGACCAATGTTGTGTAACAGGGTTGACAGTAAACCATACCCTAGGCCAACAATAACAAAATCTTGACGAAGGGATTTTAGCTAACGGAATTCATCACTGACACAGCCAATGCAAACCCTATGATACTTTTGTCAAAGGGTCGATCACGTTATGATGACTCTGAAACAGGGACGACAGCTAATGCTCGTAGTGACCGTCGTCTAGGGGTTTCGAGCCCCAACCTGTAGTAAGGTCAGGTTGTAGGGTCTCACACCGAGTAGTGCTCGTGTCTTAGTAATAGGAATATAGAATAGAGAGAAATATCATTTGATGATATTCACAAGTTAAGTTGTGAAAGTTAGTCGCATTAGCAATATGGACACAACGTTGCATTAGATGCTAATTTTGACTAAACGTGTTGTAAATTAGTTACGACAAATTTAGTAGGAACAAACTTGTTGGAAAGGGTTCCCTGGATGACGGGATCGTCCCGGTCTAAACACAGGTTCAAACCGCGTCCAAATCGGAGCTCAAACGAGCCCAGAAACGCAGAAAGAGTTCAAGGGGAAGTGGGTTAGACCCACTGGGCCAAAAGGCCCATGTGCAAAGGCAAAACGGGTGACGCCCGCTGGCTGCAACGGGCGCACGCCCGTTGCACAGCGGGCGCGGCCCGCTGCAGCAGCGGGCGTGGCCCGCTGTGTGCAGCGGGCGGGCGCCCGCTGCATCAGCGGGCGTGGCCCGCTGCACAGCGGGCCAGCGTCCGCTGATGCAGCAGGCACGGCCCGCTCCACGCAGCGGGCCAGCGCCCGCTGCAAGCGGGCACGGCCCACTGCACAGTGGGCCCGCGCCCGCTTGTGCAGCGGGCGCAGCCCGCTGCTTGCAGCGGGCGCCCGCCTGCTGCAGCAGTGGGCGGGCGGCCCGCCCTTGCTCCCTTGGGCGGGCAGGCCCGCTATGCCTAGCGGGCGCGCCCGCAACTTAAGTCGAATTAGGGTTTTTTAAAACCCCTAATGACGGCTACGAATTTTGAGAAATTGCTAAACTTTGAGCAATTGTTTGAGGGGTCAAACGAAGTCGAAATTCATCGCCGTCAGTTCCTACGCGTTCACCATTCCAAGCTCTTCTGATTTATAGCTTGTTTGGTGTCTGAAGTTTAGTATGCGAGGAGAATTAATTCGTTAAAGTTTGACTTTGTGAAAGGCTAATTTTAAAGTTGAAATTAAGCCAAATGGCTTAGTTGAATTTTTCTCTTCATGGGAATTGTCCCACATTGCCCGCAACGAGAAGTTGAGTGCTCACTCCCTATATAAATAGGGGTGCACTCTCCTCGTTGCAACACACACCAGTCAACGATCGGGTAGCTCCAGATTTTTAGAGCAAGCTCGATCCGTGACTAATCTCTCTCTCTCTAGTTTCCTATTCTCCGGAGTAGTCCAAGCACGACTACGAAGGGGGTTTGGATCTAATCCGGACGTCTAAGACGCGGGTTCTTCTCAAGTGAAACTTTCTACCGCGTGTGATCGGCTCGGAGGTGAAAGCAGCTCGGGCGGATCGGTGCGAGGGTGCGAGGCGGCTCAGGGAGATCGGGTCAACGCTGCTCGGCTACGAGGAGCTTCTCAAGACGGTGCGGTACATCTTGCCTGCTCCAGGTCCAAGATTCCGGGTATGTGGTTAAGCGTTTTCTAGTGTAGTTTTTAATTAGTCGCTTTAGTGTAGATCCTTCTTGGGGTGGTCAGACCCACTCCAAGTCGGCATAGATCGGGCTAGGTTCTGGCTCCCCAGAGCCTAGCTAAATAGTTTAGCTAGTGTAGAAATTTTGATTTCTGGTTTTTCCGCTGCGCTTTTGTGCCTCCGTGGTCCGTCTGAATTAGGACGGATACGGATCCGAGCTCTGGGGGTCTGCCAAAACCCCAACATTTATAATTAAGTGTCATGGTGTGATTCTAGTTGTAGCATTATCCAGTGGAGAGACGTGTTATGATGGATTATTGAGGAACGTTGTTTGAAGTTATAGGATTAGCGAACTTTATGTGTAGATATGAGAGTTGCGGGTATAAGGTTATATAGATTTATTATTATTAGTATAAGTGATTCCGAGGACGGAATCATTTCTAAGGTGGGTAGAATGTAACGGTCGCTTTCCGACCTTATGTATTTCTGCGTGTACGTACGTTTTTTGTACACGTATTTTATTTGACTTCTTCTTAGATTCGGACTATGCGATGTGATATGTCATGTGACAGCAAGGAAGAGTAGTTATTTGATGGATTTTTAATGAACGTCATTTCACGGGTCGTTCTCCCACAAATCAGGTTTGATTGGAGAGTCGTCGTAGCTTTAGACTTAGTCGCCGGACCTTTTTATTTTTAGTTTGTTTTTTCGTGGACCAAACACATGATTGACCATCGTACCCCCGAGCCTCTCTTCGTCACGGTCGTCCCGATATTTTTTTCGTAATTTTTGGACACCTCTAGCCCAACCAATTCACTAATCAAGTCAAGCCCAATTAGCCTAACCCAAATTCAAATTCAAACTTAACCCATTTGGATCCATACGCATGAAAATTATCTGGGCTATCCACACCTTCCTTTTCCCAACTTTGCACTCCCCCTCACTCATCATCTCGCCTAGTCATCACTTAACTATACCCCCCTTCTGTACCCTATTTAGCAAGATGTCATCTTAAAACACACACAACTCTCAAACCATAACCTAGGTCGGGCATGGAGAACCCATCAGCCGCCACTCTCCCAAACCTTTGCCTTCCTCCTCCTCTCGCCGCCGGTGAGATCTCCAGCCACCTCTGGCCGCCACCCTCTCTCTCCTCTCTCTTATCTCCATCCTCTCTCTTCCCTCTCTCTTAAAAATAGCCCTAGCCACAACAATGGACAGTATCAGGCCGCCCAGCTTCTAACCGGTGCTCCGGCCATCTTCGGCCACCCTCCGGTCTTTTTCCATCTCCGGGCATTTAGGATGCTCTCCACGGAGAGTGATCCCTGTTACACAAAAACCCTCCGGGCGTTTCGGATGCTCTCCCAGCGAGAGTGATCCCTGTTACACAAAAAGCCTCCAGGCGTTTCGGATGCTCTCCTAGCGAGAGTGATCCCTGAATTGCCTTGTCATGAGCACTTGGGTTTGGGGTAGGGTTGAGCAGTCGCACGGAGAGAGTGTCTGGCCACCCTCAAACCGTAAGGCATGAACCCTTCGAGTCTCACTTGTCCTGTCTTGTCTTGTCATGTCCCGTCTAAGTTAGTCCCCTAGTGGTTAGCACACGATGCGGCTACTGTCTGTTGTAAGGACCCTGCCTATGGGGAAAACACTAGATGGTGGGTTGAATAGTGTTTATAAAAATTTAAAAGGAATTTAAGCCAAATAAAATGCAATCCAACAAATAGTGTAGAATGGAAAACCAACACAAAAAGAAGCACACGCAAACGCAGAGATGAAACAAGGGTTTGGATTACCCAAGTCAACTCCCGACTTGTTCCCGGTAATCCTACGTCCCTACCACCCGGATACCACCGGATACTCAAGTTAGAACCCTAACTTGAGGTCTCATTAAAGCCCACTTGAAGCAACCCTACAAGTGCATTCGAATACAATCGATGTCCTTGACTCCCACAACTTGAGAGCAAGCAAACCACTCTCACAACCGAGAGCACAACTCAAATAACGAATGTTATGAAATAATGAAAACAACACTTACATTCACCTATGCCTTGAAGTAGAACTTGAAGGAGGAGTGTGATGTGTGTTGAAGAACTCTCTTGGAAGAGAGTAGAAGCCCTTTCTCTTGACTGCACCAAATGCCTAGATGATCACACTTTGGTTCTAGGTTGGAGAGCAAGAGAACAAGATTTGGAAATACTTAGGGCTTTGGATTTGAAAGCTTTGATCTTTGGAAATGAAAGCTTGAGAGATTTTGCAATGAATGAGTAACCTTCCAATGGAACAGTAGAAGCTCTACTTATAGCTTTCTCAAATCCACAAAATAGTTTAGGCAAAAACCCAATTGGAATCCGTGAGAAAGATCACAACGGATAGAATCTGAACTCGCGACAGTCGACTGTTAAACAATCCACAGTCGACTGTTGCACAGTCAGCAAGGGTAGGTGAGAATTCATAATGGTAACGTACCACGTGGACAGTCGACTGATGAAGCAAAGGCAGTCGTCTGTTAAACCAACAGGCCACTGTAATTCCTTCGACAGGCAACTGGCCGAGAAAAGGGTAAGTTAGAAAAATACTGGAAATCTCACAAGTAACAGGACAGACGACTGATGCAAGGAACATAGTCGACTATTAATCAGAACATGCGACTGTAAATCCTTATACAGACGACTGTCAATAGCATGAGAAATTTCCAGAGAACTGAGTCAAAGAAATGACTTACAGACAGGCGACTGTTGCAGCATAGACAGTCGACTAATCTAATAGACAGTCGACTGTATATACAGCATTAGTCGACTGGCCGTAAAAGTCAGATCAAACAAAGTTTGGGCAAGGATAGACAGGCGACTGATTTACAACACACAGTCGACTGTCACTTGGACAGGCGCCTGTGAATCGTTCATCAGTAGCATGTGCGAAGTAATCAGAGAAGGCCCAAAACTATATTGTAAAAGTCTGTGCATAATAGGCGACTGTAGAACAAAATACAGTCGACTGTTTTTGAGACAGGTGACTGTAAACTGTTAAGCAGTCGACTGTTATAAATAATCCTTGCACAACCAATAGAGAAATGAATTGGAGTCAAAGGACAATTGATCTAATGGAGTCCTATGAGTGAATGTAGATGTGTGTGAGTGCTCCATCAAAGTTCTACTTCTAAGCTACATACTAGAAGAGATAAAAGAAAAATTACATTGACGAATAATCTCTTCTTTCCATCGTATGAGCTTGAAGTCTTCACGGAGCTTCAATAATCATCTACGATTAACCAATTCATGTCATTTGCCTTCAATGACGTTTGAGAGTCATCCATTGCAAGTAGATCTTCATAAATAGCCT
Source organism: Scilla litardierei (assembly GCA_030789695.1). NCBI lineage: Eukaryota > Viridiplantae > Streptophyta > Magnoliopsida > Asparagales > Asparagaceae > Scilla > Scilla litardierei. Next base: position 91,871,460 of record CM061135.1, on the reverse strand, counting down.
AGGCAATGGATTAACTACAAAATAGGGGATTAGTCACAAGTATTTCTGTTTGCTCATCATTAACACCAAGTAGGGAGAAGTCCAATACTCAACATTCTCCCCCTTTTTGATGATGACAAACAAACATAAACAAAAAGATAAATAATTGTGCATAATGAAAACTTGCTCCCCCTACATAAATGCCAATCAAGTTAGTCAACAAATATTAGGGCATCTTCATATCAATTGAAGCAAATGAGTAAGGAACGCATGAATATAAATTCAAGAGATCTAGGAATTACAATCCATATTCATTGTAATCTTACTCCCCCTGAACCTAAGACAACGTAAATCTTAGATTCAAGCGTTAGAACATACTTAGCACATCCATTATGAATCTTGTGTGTTTATTTCTCTCCCCCTATGGCATTATCGAAAAAGGTGGGAGCAAATAACAACAACAGCAATAGTGCTAAATACGAACTAACAACAATCAAGGAATATAAAGACATATCAAATCAAAAACTCATAAAATCACATCATATACATATGTGAGTAATGGAAGTGAAGTGCAATATCAACATTAGACATATACACGAAAATAGTTTCAAAAGAGATTTCACAAATGCATCATACCAGAGATAGCATGATACAACGAATACCAAATTCATATATTGTCTCAAAAGCACATCAGAGAGAGTATAACATACATGGAGACAACATATCATACATCACACAGATTAGATAAGAAGTAGCATAGTGTGATACAAGATAAACATCACATCATATATAGATAAATAAAAGATGAGTACATCATCGGGTGGACATCTACATGTCCATCACAAAAAAGATACATCATGATCAAGACAAAAAAATATCGTCATGACGACAGCGAAGTACAACATCATACATATATAAAGTCACTGACAACATCATCCAGCATACATCAAAAAATCAATCATCACCAAACTAACACCACTCAAACACCTATCTAAGAGTGAGCGTCTCCAGGGGCTGCAGAAGAAGAAGCAGGCTCTGTGACAGCAGGAGTATCCTCTGAAGGAGGGTCAGAGGGAGCAACAATAGTAGCAGCAGCATCAGCAGCAACATCCTGAGTAGAAGCTACACCAGGAGGCTCAACGACATCAGTGGGCTGAGGAGGAACATGAAGCTGGGGAACAAACTGTCTCAGATCCTCAGGGAAGGGTATTCCCTGATGGAGGAAAGAGAGAGACAACAATCTGTAAATACCAGAGACCATCTCCAAAAGAATATCACGAGATGGTAGAGCAGATGATGAAGGCAGGTCAGCTGGAGGAACAGTGGATGAGGACGGAGCTGAAGTAGATTTTCTCTTCTTTGAGGCAGTCTGCAGAGCCGAACAAGATTTCGACTTTGCAGTAGCGTCGAGCAGAAGACCAAAGGGCATGGGCTCGTAACGAGTCAAATCAACACCAAAATGACGGAAGACACAAGTCAGAAGACCACCGTAAGGAATGTGAGACGAGGAGGTCATGAACTCAACCCTGTCCATCCTATCAAGGAGGACACTGGCCTAGTTCACGGGCATGCCAGAGAAAATAGCATACATACACTTCAGTATTTCCTGAGACGGCTGGTCAGATGATCCATATCTTGGCAGGATGTTGGACTTCACCACTAGGTGAACAGCCCAACCTCTCGCAGACAACATAGATGACTTGACACCCGAATCAAGAGCTAAAGGTACCTCTCGAAACATATCCCGGAGGACAGACTGGTCAAGGTCGTCAATATCGGAGATGCTGATATCAGTGGGAAGGGAACCAACAGAGGGAATCCTAAGAATAGTCCCTAAGAGCGAGGGAGTGATCTGAATGTGGGTTCCCTAAATGACAGTATCGATGATGCCAGTAGATGAATACTCATCGCAAATGCGGTTCGCATAGAAGAGCTTTACCAGAAATGGATAGGCTCTGGGGGACTCGCTCTGAGAGAAGCAAAAAAGGTCGGCTAGGTGAGTAGCAGAAAGAATGTCAGAAAGCCTCTCAGCAGTGAACGCGGGGAAAACAATGTACCGCTCCCTAAGAAGGTTGATCCCTAGAAGAGAGTGAAATTTTGCCAAGCAGAGATCGTCTCGACAAACGGGAACTAGGGGATCGGAGAGGGGTACAACAGGAGTCTCTTCTGAAGAACTCAAAGAAGAAGGAGAGTAATGGGGGTTCTCAGCAGCAGGCTCACTAATGTGAACACCAGTGGGCTTGCGCTGACGAGTAATCAAAGGCCGAGCCTCGGAAGAGGAAGCTGAAGGAGAGTAACCCTGCGAGGAAGAATGCATGGGTGACGCGGCATGCTTGGTTCGGGCTTGATAAGGTTTCTTCTTCTTGGCAATTGGTTTCTTGGGTTCCCTAGGTCGTTTAGGAGCAAAGACTTTCTCTTTTCCCTTACCCTTGGGTGCCATGGGATCACGAGAGAGAGAGAGAGAGAGGAGAGAGAGAGAGAGAGAGAGAGAGAGAGAGAGAGAGAGAGAGAGAGAGAGAGAGAGAGAGAGCAACGATACACAGAAATCAGAAGACAATGAATCGAACGAAAAGCTAGAGAGAGAGAAGCAAACCAAGTAGAGAAGCAACGAAGAATGGGGAAGAGGAGATCGATGGCAACGACAGCACGAAATCGACTCACGAAGGAAGAAGATCGACGGTTTTGGAAGAGAAATCGAGCGGGAATACAAAGCGGTCGAATTGGATGAGAGAGAGTCGACGTGGGGAACTGATCGGGCTGTCTCGAATGTAAAATTTGAAGAATGAATCTGGGCCATTGGACCAATGAATCGACGGCTCAGATCAAATCATATGAACCGTCTCAACAGAAGACAGTCGGCTGATGAACAAAAGTCAGTCGACTGGATGAAGTGATAACAATAAAGCTCAGAAAGATGGGCAGGCGACTGGCAAGTAACATGCAGTCGCCTGTCCATTGGACAGTCGACTGACATATACTCAACAGTTGGCTGGCCGAGAATTAATACAGTTCATCAAAACAGCAGAGAACACTATAAAAATTCGACAGAGAGAACAGTCGCCTGATGACTAAAATGCAGTTGCCTGTTAAAATAACAGTCGACTGTAAAACAGTCATCAGTCGGCTGTGCGAAAGATACCAATTCTCAGACTGAGGAGATAGAGTAGGGCATTCGACTGGAGAAGGTATGACAGTCGTCTGTCCTGGTCCAAAAATGCACAGTGAGATAGAATTCCAGAGAATAAGAACACTCACCCTAGGACCTATACTCTAATCACAAATACATCGTAAAAACAGTATAAAAATAATAACTCCATTGAAACATAAATCACTACCATCAATTTTAAAAACTCATGAAATCAATTAAATCACAATTGCCTTTCTTAACATAAGAAAATAATAAAGCACATTAAGATAGGCAACAAAATGATATGAGCTCAAAAAGAGTTATAACAAGAAATATTGAGCTTCTAGATTTCAGATTCACCCATAATTCCCAATTCTCCACACAACCTCACAAATGAATCTCCTTTAAGAGGTTTAGTGAAGATATCAGCAATTTGTTTTTGGGTTTCAATGTACTCTAAGATGATGTCCTTCTTAGCGACATGATCATTGATAAAATGGTGTCTCACGTCTATGTGTTTGGTACAGGAGTGGTGTACCGGATTCTTGGAAAGACAAATAGCACTTTGATTATCAACCATGATAGGGCAAGTATCACAATTGACACCATAGTCACTAAGAGTGTGTCTCATCCAAAGAGCTTGTGCACATGCAAGACCCGCGGCAATATATTTCGCTTCAGTCGTGGACAATGACACCGAATTCTGTTTCTTAGAAAACCAAGAAACTAAGGAATTTTCTAAGAAATGGCAAGTGCCACTAGTACTTTTCCTGTCGTACTTGCATCCAGTAAAGTCGGCATCACTATATGAGATTAACTCATATGTGCTAGACTTAGGGTAAAGTAACCCATAATCTAGAGATTGATTGAGATAACGAAATATTCGTTTAACCGCAATCAAGTGTGACTCCTTAGGTCTTGCTTGATATCTAGCACAAAGGCATACGGAAAACATTATATCGGGCCTACTAGCGGTTAAGTAAAGTAAGCTACTGATCATACCTCGATATAGACGAACATCTACATCTTTTCCGCTTTCATCCTTGTGTAGATGAGTAGTAGTACTCATGGGAGTCCTTTTTCTCGAAGACGATTCCATCCCGAATCGCTTAATAAGCTCCCCTCTGTACTTTGTCTGATGTATGAATGTGCCATTCTCCATTTGTCGAATTTGCAATCCAAGGAAGTAGGTGAGCTCTCACATGTGGCTCATCTCAAACTCATCCTTCATAGACTTGGAAAATTCTTGACAAAGATTAAAGTGAGTAGAACTGAAAATAATATCGTCTACATAAACTTGAATCAAAAGAATGTCATTTTCATAATCTTTAATGAAGAGTGTAGAATCAACTTCTCCCATTTTAAAACCTAAATTCAAAAGAAATGTCTTAAGTCGATCATACCAAGCTCTAGGAGCTTGTCTCAACCCATACAACGCTTTCTTAAGTTTGAAAACATGGTTAGGAAATTTTTCATGAATAAAACCGGGAAGTTGAGAAACATAAACTTCTTCATTGACAAACCCATTTAAAAATGCACTTTTAACATCCATTTGAAATAGTTTAAAATTCTTATGGGATGCAAAAGATAAAAGCAACCTAATAGCTTCTAATCTAGCTACAGGGGCAAAAGATTCTTCGAAATCAATACCCTCCTCTTGTCGGTAGCCTTGAGCTACTAACCTTGCTTTGTTCCGTGTGATTACCTCGTTTTCATCTGTCTTGTTCTTGAAGATCCATTTGGTCCCAATGACTTGGTGACCACTTGGAAGAGGTACGAGTTCCCAAACTTCGTTTCTCTCGAATTGCATTAGTTCTTCTTCCATTGCCACTATCCAAGAGCTATCCTCGCAAGCTTCTTGGATGTTCTTTGGCTCAATGGTAGATACAAATGCGCAATGAGAGAATTCTTCAATTCTCGATCTTGTTCGAACACCAACACCAATATCTCCAATAATTTGGTTATGGGGATGATTGCAAACGGTCGGGTAAGCTTTGGGTATACCTGGATCACTAGGAACAACTTCAACAACTTCGTTAGAAGTGTTAGTCTCAACAATAGAATCATTAATCTTACCATTATTAAGAGAATCACAAATAATATCTACATTATCATCATCAACATGAGGAAAATCAAAATCTTTATAAAAAGATACATGAAGTGATTCCTCAATCGTTGAAGAAGTTTTGTTGTATATCCGGTAGGCTTTGTTACGTGTGGAATATCCAACAAAATTTCCTTCATCGGATCTTGGCTCAAACTTGTCTAAATTACCAAAAGTGTTCTTTATAAAACATTTTGAACCAAAAACACGAAAATATTTTACTTGAGGCTTTTTATTATTAAACAACTCAAAACAAGTTTTGTTCGTTCGGGGTCTCACTAGGATCCTATTGAGCACATAACATGCCGTGTGCACCGCCTCTGCCCAAAATTGTAGTCCTAAATGACTATCATGGAGCATAGTGCAGCACACTCAATAAGAGTCCTATTCTTTCTTTCTACAACACCATTTTGTGGTGGTGCACGAGGAAAGGAAAAAATTTGAGTTATCCCGGAGTCATCACAAAACTTAGTAAAAGACTTATTCTCAAATTCTCCTCCATTATCACTACGAATAGTGATAATGGTGGATCCTAAAAGATTCTGAATCTTCTTTGCAAATTTGGTAAACTCTTCATGAGCTTCATTCTTATTAGTTAAGAATGAAACCCAAGTAAATCTAGAAAAGTCGTCAACGACAACTAATCCATAATGAGCATTACCTAAAGAAGCGGTTCTAGTTGGCCCAAATAAATCTAGATGAAGAAGTTCTAGGGGCCTCTTAGAAGTAATCCCTTCTTTAAGCTTAAATGAAGATTTACTTAGTTTACCTCTTTGACATGAATCACAAAAGTTTTTCTTGTTGAAAACAATCTTAGGAAAACCTTTGACTAGATCATGCTTAGCTAACTTATATAAGTGCTTGAAGTGAACATGACCAAAACGGCGATGCCATAAAAGTTGTTCACTCGTGTTAGAAACTAAGCAATGTTCTACGGTTTTAGGCAAGCTCAAATAATAAATATTTTTACGCCTAATACCGGAAAATAAAACATTTGAATCACAATCAACAATAGTACACAATCCTTCTCCAAAGTTAACATTGTAACCTTTGTCACAAAGTTGACTAATGGAAATGAGATTGTGACACAAACCACTAACAAGATAAACATTAGTAATTAAGGGTTTGGAAGGATTACCAACGATACCTACTCCAATGATGGTTCCCTTTTGATTACCTCCAAAAGTGACCGTTGCACCATCCTTGATGCTAATCACTTCGGAGAGCAACGAGGGATCTCCCGTCATGTGTTTGGAGCAACCGCTATCAAGAATCCATCCTTTCCCTTTAGATCTAATAAGACATTTATTGCTCTTCTTCTTTCTCTTGGGTACCTATATAATATACCATAAGCTTATGGTACCCTATGTTTGTTGGGTCCAAGGGGATTAGCCCTTTGGAAGCCAAGTCCAAGTGGACTTCCGCTTCCCAACATAATTTTTATTTCTAATCACATCATGAAAATAGGAATCAACATAAGCATTCCTATCATTAAGGCTAGTGTTCTTAGGACCACAAATAGTGTAAATCTTGGGAGTCCTATTCCTAGTTGCATGCATACTTGTTCAATTTCTACGTGGAGCATGCATCTTAGGAACATGATTTCTAGCATAGAGATGTGGTGGAGGATATGCATTGTACATTCTAGGATGATATGTATGCTTAGGAACATGTATATTATATGAAGCATATGGATCATGCATGACATGTGTAGGATGAGCATACATGAAAGAATGATGCGTATGAGCATACGGATGTATAGGAGCACGTACATGAGTATTTATCATGTGTGGTTGTGTACGTGTCTGTGGGTGCGAAGCATAGAATGTGTCATGATTATCCACTTGTAAAGTAGGATGTTTCCTACGTGGATGAGTGTTAGTGTACATATAAGCATGGCCTTGCTTTTGGTTTCCACCCTTAGTGGGTTTCTTGCCAAAAGGAAGAGAAGGTGAAGTGGTGACATTCTTGGTAGGCTTGCTACCTATAGTGTCTTTGACACCACTTGTGGATGCACCGGAGGAAGGCCTCACAAAATCTATAGTGACACCACTATAAGAGGTGCGATCATTAGATGCATTAGCTTTCACAAACCCAAGACCAACACGATGTGTGGCCGGAAATTGGTTTGCAAGCAAATCATCCAATTGTCCTTTTCCCTTATTGAATCTCATAATACGAGAGGACATGAGCTCACATTTCTCCTTTAAAGAAGAAATGTTGGTATCCAAGGTGGACACCCGTGCTTTGAGCTCGTGCACTTGAGTTTTAAGAGAGTCATTCTTTAAACCCAATTGTGTGTGACGTGTAACTAGATCACTATTATCCTTAGGATGTGTTTGATCTAGTTGAGATTTGAGGGTATTCACCTCATCTCTCAAAGTGACATTTTGAGAAGCTAAGTTTGCTTTCTCAAGAGTTAAAGTATCAACAATGGTGTCATTGTTGATAATGCATGGAATGGATGACTTGCTAGCATTTGATTTCTTTAAGCTAGTGTATCTAAGCATTAAAGATTGGTATTTAGCAAATAGTTCTTCATTAGCAATACGAAGTTCATCCATTGTTACCTCGGTGTCGTCCATGTCGGAATCACTCTCATCAGAGAGTGGGTCTTCTAGAGCCATGAAACACATGTGAGCGCTCTCACCCTTCTCATCATCAGAATTGCTTGATGAGTCATCACTTGAGTCGTCGAAGGTACCTACAAGTCCTTTCTTCTTGTCTCTCTTGTTCTTATCGGACTTGTGGTACTTCGGTGCCTTCCATTTCTCTTTGTTCTTTAGCATTGGGCAGTCCCTCTTGATGTGCCCTGGCTTATTACATTTATAGCAAAGAGAGTAAGTAGCATTAGTAGACTCAAAACGTTTATTGGAGGGAAATTTACCATTGCGGAAGAAGCGTTGGAACTTCTTCGCCATTTGGGCCATTTCACCCAAATCCATCTCGTTCCCGGATTCATCACTTTCAGAGGATGATGAATTGGCGTTGAATGCCAAAGCTTTCTTCTTGGCCTCCGAAGGATTCATCATGGCTCAAATCTTCAATCGGTTGTCCAGTCTTACTTCGTAAGACATAAGAGTCCTGATGAGATTCACCACGGTGTAGTTCTTCAAGTCATTGACCTCCTCGATGGCGATCGCTCTTCTTTCCCATTTGGAGGTCATTCACATGATGATCTTCCTTACCTTATCCGGTTTGGAATATATTTGGCCAAGGGCTTCCAATTCATTGATGATGTCGATAAAACATCCGTACATCGATGCAATGCTGTCATTGTCCTGCATATGAAATAAATCGAAGTTTTGCACGGCAACATATAACTTTGAAAGTTTTACCTTATTTGTTCCCTCGTGGGTAACGATGAGATGGTTCCAAATTTGATATGCACTCTTACATGTGCATATCTTGTTGAACTCATTTCGGTCCAACGCAAAATGAAGAGCGTTCATTGCTTTAGCGTTGTTGACTTCGGCGGTTTTCTCAGAAGACATCCATTTGTCGAAATCTCCTTCTGTGGGCTCGACGTATTCCTTGTGGAGGGTTCTCCAAAGTGAAGCACTCCTAAGGAACGTCTCCATCCTGCATTTCCAATAGCTAAAATCTGTACCATTGAAACACGGAGGGCGCACCGTAGATTGACCTTCGAAAAGTGTGGACGCTCCATCACGATCGTGATTGTTGTATGAAGGCGGCGGTGGAACGTTGTTGTTGTTGGATGCCATAGATGTAACCTTGCACTCTGATACCAATTGTAAGGACCCTGTCTATGGGGAAAAAACTAGAAGGGGGGTTGAATAGTGTTTATGCAAATTTAAAAGGAATTTAAGCCAAGTAAAATGCAATCCAACAAATAGTGCGGAATAGAAAACCAACCCAAAAAGAAACACACGCAAACGTAGAGATGTTTCAAGGGTTCGGATTACCCAAGTCAACTCCCGACTTGTTCCCGATAATCCTACGTCCCTACCACCCAGATACCACCGGATACTCAAGTTAGAACCCTAACTTGAGGTTTCCTTAATGTCACGCCCCGCTTCCCATTGTACTTGGGAGCGAGGACGCGACGAAGGTCCGCATGTGCTTAAAACAAGAAGGAGATACTTTTTCTTTTCCTTCCTCCTTGGTTTAAGCACATTACGCGTCTGTGTGATAACGTCCTGCAGGGTCTTGCATGCAGCTCAAACAACACAGATAATTTAATTAATTACAATCTCAAGTCTCAGAAATAGATTACAACAATGAATGAATAAAGGAGGGTCATAGAGCCCATACAAGTTGTGAAAGAATTAACAAAGTACAAATGATACGAAGACACAAATGATTCTCAGCGACGGTACACTCAGCAACAGGGCACTCCAGATCAACCTGTTTAGTCTCTAAGCAAACTCCTCTGTGAACCTGTCTAATACCTGACGTATATTTCACAAGACAAGAAATATACGTCAGCGAGGGTCGCTCGGCAAGATTTAGAAAATTATGATAACTGACCCTCGGCAAGGTTTTCAAAAACATTTTATGATAATATGAGTGACACAATAGTTAAAGCATGAGTATGTCAAGCATAGTGCAAAAGCGGTGGCATGTAGTGTGTACAGCAGATAATGTGGCAAGTGTAATGTGTGCAGCAGATAATGTGACAAGTGTCTTGTGTACAGCAGATAATGTGACAAGTGTCTTGTGTACAGCAGATAAAGTGATGACTGTAGTGCATACAACAAATAACATGGCAGTTCTAAGCAGGCTGGAATAAAGTAAGACTTGGCAATTTGTAATTTCACGTCCGTGGTTTCTATTCACTCCTAGGGTTCTCGTCTTTAGGTCATGATGAGAAGGTCGTTCCTCTCACGGGGGCTTACCGTGATTGACACTAACCCACCGCGTCAGGTGGTGCTCTTGAGGAGAGTACCTTTCATACGCCCAGTGGCCGCTCAACCCTAACCCCACCCAAAAGTTTTCCGGAACACGAGCCGGCCTAATCGTATTACAAGCACGAAGTTGTCAACTCACATGACACTCACGAAAGTCACGATTTCGCCGCTTGGGCGCACGAATTCACAAGTTTACGATTTCAGGTATTTCATTTTGTCGATACGTTTTATCAATACGCATTCCCTTAATAAGCATTCAATCAAGAGTGTGTGAGTGCGACATGCAACATGGCATAAAGTAAGACTAGCAGTTCTTGATTCAGCATTTAAACGTAACGATATTTTAAAACCGTAAATGTACACTTGCACACATAATACTTCGGGTTAAATGATTTAACTGGAATGGTTATAAAATATGTAAAAGCACACTTGCATATCAGAGTAGCTCAGGTCAAAGCAATTAAGAGCAGCGGTTTCAAGATACGTAAAGAGTGCACTTGCCTGTCTCAGTCAAAACCGGGTGTCCACGTGCTCACGATGGAAGGCGTATTAAATATGCGTTATAGATTCAATAATAAGCTAAAGAACTCCTAACCAGTTAAAATAAATATGAACCTAACATGCTATCAACTTACTGATAATAGCATGTATGTTACTAGTTAACAGTATTAATAATTAAGGCTTACAATACATGATTCATATAAGGTGACACACCTAGAATGAGGTCTACAGTCCGTACCCACTACCACTAGTATAAGCTACTAACATTACAAAGCAAGGATTAACACATGTAAATGACTTATATACAGACTTATATGCATATTGTAGGCAAGCTGACTTATATTCAAACTGTTATAATCTAAAACTAACTATTTATGACTAACATTTATTATAACACTAATGTTTATTGTGGAAAGTACTGTCCACCCCTATAGTAGGGTACTGATCGTATGAAGGCTTTTGTCACTGGCATTGGGACTCACAGCCATTAGTAATCCATTTGTTTATTTAAAATGACTTCAATCTTACAAGTTTCATTAACTAAGAGCCACTATAAATATAGTTGTTTAAGCTTATAACATTGACTGGCACAAAAGACTTACGGTGTAATGTATCGTGGCCTCGTATTCATTTTTGCATGAGCGATCGGACGTCACATGGCTGCGGTCTCAGGGCTCGTCGACGTGATGAGGAGCAGAGGGTGGTATGGCTGGGTGCTGTCGACGTCGGAGGCCAGCGGAACGGCATGGAGCGTTGCTGCTTGATGCCGAAGGCGAGGCGAAGGCGGTGTCGCCTGGGGAGTTCGAGCAGCGGAGGAGGGTGCTTAGGCGCTGGAGGCAGTTCCACGGCGAGGCGGAGGCGGAGGAAGTCTGCGGGCTGGGCGTGATCGGGGTTCGAAGAGGGGTGGCGGCATCTTGGTTGTAGGGGTAGTGTTGGGAGCCCGGAGCTCCGGTGAGGGAAGGAAGGGCAGGCGTAGAGGGGGAGAAAGAGGGAGGGGCCGTGGGTGTGTCGTGAGATGTGGTTGCGGGTTGAAGGAGGAGAAGGCCATAGGGGAAGTTACAGGGCGATGGGAAGGCTGGCGTCGCGAAGAAGAGGGTGCGGCTGCGAGATGCGTGGTGCCTGGGCTTGGAGGGCGGCTGTGTAGTTTAACCCTAGGTTTTCTAGGGTCTAGATAGGAATAGGGTTTTATAAATTAGAAAGGGTGTAGGCTGCACGTGAGGGGGTGATGGGTTAAGGTTTTATCTATAGGAAAAATAAGGTAGGGTGTTCGGTCTAGTCCTAGGGTCTTATTGTATAGGAAATGGGAAGGGAAGCTACGGTATTAGAAAGGAGCCTAGGTTATAGTTATTTACATATATAATATTCTGTTGGAGTTCCTATTATAAGAGTACTGGGTGAGTTGTTGGGAGAGAAATAAAAAGGCCTAGGTTTCTAATAGGCTTGTGTGAAGCAGGGGCTGTGCGTATGACCATTAGACTGCTGGTGGTTGCGTGAGCTATATGATAGGCTGTGCATGAGTGTAGAGGGAAGCCGGCCAATGGGTACAAAAATGGGTTTTGAATGATATAAATTAAGAGGAAATATTATTAATAGAAAGTTATTAAGATTGTTAATAAGGGATTTTAATCAATAGGTTATAATAGGGGAATAATCAGTTAATCAATTTGATTTAAGTGGGTTTATAAATGGGAGTTATTCGAAATTCGAAATCAAATTGTGAGTTGGAAATTATTAAAGAGAGATACTAAAAATAATAATGATAATAATAACAATGATAACCATAATAATAAATATAATTAAGTGCCACAAGATAATAATGGTGATAACATTAATAATAAATTACCCAAGTATAAACAAAATAATAACAATAATAATAAGTTAACTAATAGCTTAAAATAATGAAAGGAAAAATTAACATGAAGAAATTTGCATGTGTACGGGACAGTTACGACTAATTACGGATACGGGCGAAAATTGTCAGTAGAGAGGTACAGATAATAACATCGATAAGAACCGGTCGTTACACTTAAAGCCCACTTGTAGCAACCCTACAAGTGCAATCGAATACACTCGATGTCCTTGACTCCCACAACTTGAGAGCAAGCAAACCACTCTCACAACCGAGAGCACAACTCAAATAACGAATGTTATGAAATAATGAAAAAAACACTTACAATCACCTATGCCTTGAAGTAGAACTTGAAGGAGGAGTGTGATGTGTGTTGAAGAACTCTCTTGGAAGAGAGGAGAAGCCCTTTCTCTTGACTGCACCAAATGCCTAGATGATCACACTTTGGTTCTAGGTTGGAAAGCAAGAGAACAAGATTTGGAAATACTTAGGGCTTTGGATTTGAAAGCTTTGATCTTTGGAAATGAAAGCTTGAGAGATTTTGCAATGAATGAGTAACCTTCCAATGGAACAGTAGAAGCTCTACTTATAGCTTTCTCAAATCCACAAAATAGTTTAGGCAAAAACCCAATTGGAATCCGTGAGAAAGATCTCAACGGATAGAATCTGAACTCGTGACAGTCGACTGTTGAACAATCCATAGTCGACTGTTGCACAGTCAGCAAGGGAAGGTGAGAATTCATAACGGTAACGTACCACGTGGACAGTCGACTGATGAAGCAAAGGCAGTCGTCTGTTAAACCAACAGGCCAATGTAATTCCTTCGACAGGCGACTGGCCGAGAAAAGGGTAAGTTAGAAAAATACTGGAAATCTCATAAGTAACAGGACAGACGACTGATACAAGGAACATAGTCGACTATTAATCAGAACAGGCGACTGTAAATCCTTATACAGACGACTGTCAATAGCATGAGAAATTTCTAGAGAACTGAGTCAAAGAAATGACTTACAGACAGGCGACTGTTGCAGCATAGACAGTCGACTGTATATACAGCATTAGTCGACTGGCCGTAAAAGTCAGATCAAACAAAGTTTGGGCAAGGATAGACAGGCGACTGATTTACAACACACAGTCGACTGTCATTTGGACAGGCGCCTGTGAATCGTTCATCAGTATCCTGTGCGAAGTAATCAGAGAAGGCCCAAAACTATATTGTAAAAGTCTGTGCATAACAGGCGACTGTAGAACAAAATACAGTCGACTGTTTTTGAGACAGGCGACTGTAAACTGTTAAGCAGTCGACTGTTATAAACAATCCTTGCACAACCAATAGAGAAATGAATTGGAGTCAAAGGACAATTGATCTAATGGAGTCATATGAGTGAATGTAGATGTGTGTGAGTGCTCCATCAAAGTTCTACTTCTAAGCTACATACTAGAAGAGATAAAAGAAAAATTACATTGATGAATAATCTCTTCTTTCCATCGTATGAGCTTGAAGTCTTCACGGAGCTTCAATCATCATCTATGATCAACCAATTCATGTCATTTGCCTTCAATGACGTTTGAGAGTCATCCATTGCAAGTAGATCTTCTTAAATAACTTAGGCAATGGATTAACTGCAAAATAGGGGATTAGTCACAAGTATTTCTGTTTGCTCATCATTAACACCAAGTACGGAGAAGTCCAATACTCAACATCTGTCCCGTTTACTTTCCAGTACCATTTTACTTTCTATCATTTCATAACCCCTGCACGTTAATCAACCAGTAAAATGTTGCTCTTAAACCAGATTACACTTGCAGTAGAGTATAACTCTTTCTTGTAGACTTTACCTGACGCACAGTTCTGTTTCTCTTGGGTGTTGTACGTCAGGTGTTGAACCAGAGTACGTTGACGAGCCGGACTCACCTGAGTACTTGGAGCCAGAGGACGACGACCCGGAGTACGTTCCTGACGAGGACCAGATGCAGGGGTCTTTTCCGTTGCCGTCTTTCAAAGGTTACTACTTTCAGTTTACTTTCTTTTTGTTGTTGTTGTCATGCTTAGGCTTCTCTTTTTAGACTTTTGTACTCGCTGGATATTATCTCTTTATATTAACGAATGCAACTTTCTTTCTATACTTTCTGTTGTTCCGAATTTTATAAATGCAAGAACCTGAAATCTTTAAAATGGTACCGCTACAGACGCTTATTGGGTCCGAACCTCACAGCTTCGGCCCAAGCGGACTTAGTCACGTTTCGCTTCCGTGTTTTGGAAAGCGGGGTGTAACAGCAAGGAGCGTGGAGATGGCGGCTGGGTTGAAGGGAGAAACCCTAGCGTTGTGCGTGATAATAAGAGGAGGGTAGTTTGCTAAAGAGGGTAGGAAAGAAGTGGGTTTAAGGTTGATTGGAGAGAGAGTGTGAGAGGGGGAGAGAGTAGACTTAGAGTGCAAATAGCTAAGAGAATAATTGATATGATACGTAGGATCCCATTAGGTTTAGATTTGATTTAGGGTTAGGGTTTTGAAATTTGAACTAGATAGGGCTAATTGTGGATTAAAGATAATTAGGGTGAACGGTCAGTCTAACGGTGTCCGAAAAATACGAGAAAAATATCGGGACGATCGTGACGATGAGAGGATCAAGGGTACAGTGATTGGTCACGTGCTAGGTTCACGAAAAATGATAATAAAAATAAAAATCCAAACGTCGAAGTCTAATGGTTGAGACACCTCTTCATTCAAAGCTGATTTGTGTGAGAATGACCCGTGAAATGATGTTCACAAAAAATTTCACAAATAACTACTCTCTCTCTGGGTCACAATGGCATATAACTTTGCATGTTTGGGATACAAGAGGAGATCAAAATAAATACGCGTACAAAAAAGAAAATACGCGCAGAAATACACACGGTCTAGAAACGACCGTTACACAACGTCCCGTCCTCGCCTCTGGAAGTTGCGACCTAGGTGACTTGGGCTCTCAAAAGTTGCGGCCTATGTGCTCCTTCTCTTTTATTGTTGCGCAATGATGGATTAAAGACTCTCTTGTGTTGCACAATGTGGATGGAGCTCTCTCTTGTGTTGCGCAAGTTTGGATGGCTTCTCCCTGTGAACTTGTGGCCTATGGTGATCTTGCAAGCTTGAAGATGCGGCAATGGAGCTCTTGGAGTTGATGCTTACGACCAAGGGGATGGAGAGCTCTTGAAGATGATGGCTTTAGCAATGGGAGAGGAGGATGAAGTTTGGCCTTGGTTTATACTACTTGTGCAATGTGTATGGAGGGGCTCTTGGAGTTATGATTTCGGTAAGGAGATGGAGCTATGGCAAGCATAGTTCGGCCATGAAGAGGTTGCAATGGAGATAGGAGCTTTGGACTTTGAGATTGCTTGGAGAGTTTGCAAGGGTGATAGAAAATGTTGCGCAATTAGGTTGTCTCCTTGTAAAGTTACGGCCAAGAAGCTTTCCTCTAGGGTTGTGGCCAAATTTCTTTGGTTGCCTCTCTCTCAAAACCTCTCTCTTTGAGTATGGTTTTACATAGGAGAGGATGGGATATGATTGAATCAATTAGAATCCCATATTTGATGGAGATTGGAAGGAATCCTAAATTGATTAGGATTAAATGAATCTCTTTGGATATAGAGTTCGAATATGGATGGCTAAGGAATTGAATTTGAGTAGCTATAGGATTTGAATTGGATCTCATTTAATCACCTTTGATTTGCATGAGATTCTCCATCTCTCCATCTTTGACCAAGTCTTCAATTTGCATGACATTAGGATTTGAATGTTGCACCAATTGATTTGAATCAATTAAAATATGAATTTGAATTGATTTCCTCCTTATCTTCCCATCTTTGATTTAGTCCAATTGTTGTAGCCATATTCTCCATCTTTGACTTAGTCCACTTGCCTAATGCATGACACATTCTCCATCACTTTTGTCTAGTCTCTCTTTGAGTATTCCCACACATTAAATCGTTCACACATGTTTATTATCATCAAACATGAAGTCATCAATCGTTGTATCCAACTACACGTTGTATCCAACATCACATCCAAACACAAAGGGAAACAAATAGAACAAAGAGAAACAATCGAGGGAAATATCACTAGGGTATTGGGAATCCCTGCTAGGGCTTTCGGGTTTGGATAACGGGTTAAGGATCCTTTCCTTGAATGAGCATCACAATCCGTATCCACTCGCGTGATCTATGGACCGTGATACTACACCACGGTTGGTTCTAGCAGTCTGTCTACTCTCGTAGTCACGAATAGTGGATCAGGGGGTTAGTAATCATCCCTATTGCACGGGTCACTCTCGTGAGCACGAGCACTAAAAGATGACCGCTAAACCCTAATCGGAATCGTGGGGATTCTCCTTAGGATATGGAGTCGCTTTCGGGATCCTCCGATGTTGGATATGGAAGACGTTTGTACACCCTTGTGGGGGATGTACGAGGGAATACGGACCTCGAACGTCGCGTACACGAAGTCGTGTACAAAGGGAATCTGTTCCCTTGCGGAGAGGATCTCTGGATGAGTGGGAAAGTCGCATTATATATGCATAAGTGCATGCGACATATGGCTAATAAAGGGGGAATATCTTAAGCTTATATTGTACCATGCATATGGTACAACTTAAGCTTATAATGTGCCATGTATCATGGTACACCTTAATTAAGTTGTTCCAAAGGAACAACTTACCCTAAAATAACTACCTTGGGGGCTATAAATAAGACCCAAGGGTAAGCCATTTCTTACACCATTTGCATGAAATTCATGCATGCATCTTCTTCATAGCGAAGCTCTGCAGAAATATTTCCTCTCCCTCCATCCAAGTTCTTAATCTAAAATAGAGATTTAGATTGTGGATTAGTAGCCTTACTCCGTTCGTGAGAAGACTCGATCCGTCGTGGCGAATCCGAAGGCAAAGTTCCGAGACTACCGCTCCGCATACGCTAGCGTAAGTCTCCACTTTAATTATCGATCCTAACTCTGTTTTGGCAGGATCCATCATTGGTATCAGAGCCATATGGGTTCGCCCCGGTCAATCCACCGCCCCGTCGAAACTACGAACGAGTCGTTGTCTTTTTCACGAATGGGTCTCCTACTATTACGGATATAGTAGGAACGCTTCGTGACGGAGAGAACGCAGCGGTTGTTCTTTTCACGTTAGGGTCTCCTATCATTACGGATATGGTAGGAACTCTCCGTGACGGGAAGAACCGACCGTTCACGTAGTACGTTATTCATTTTTGGCACACGGCCATTAGGAAATAACTAATTTCTCGACGAACGGGTGCTTCATCGACGAACAGGTGCTTCATCGAGGAAGATGATGGAAGTTATTTCCATCGGGTAAGAGGAAAATTTGGTGCATGTGCACCATGGCCAAATGGGCTATGAAGGCCATGCACCCCCTCTCCCCATGCGGAGGGGGTTGGCTACGGCCAATAACCACCGGCGACCACCCCATCAAGGGGGAGGAATGAGTGCGGCAACCCCATTTAAAGGGGGTGGCCGGCCATGGCCAAAGGGGCCATGGCCGGCCAACGCCGAATGGCCTTGGCCATGACCGGCCATGGCCAAGCCATGGCCGGCCATGGCCAGGCCGGTAGTGGCCGGCCTTGGCCAAGCCCTGCCGGCCAGGCCGGCCCTGGCAGTGGCCAGGGCCGGCCCTTGGCCGGCCTGTCGGCCCTGGCAGTGGCCAGGGCCGGCGCCCTGGCCACTGCCAGGGCCAGGCCAGGCCCTGGCAGTGGCCAGGGCCGGTGCCCTGGCCTTAGGCCAGGGCCTGGCCGAGGCCAGGGCAGGAGCCCTGGCCCCGGCCAGCGGCCTGCCGGCCATGGCAGAGGCCAGGGCCGGCGCCCTGGCCTCAGGCCAGGGCCTGGCCGAGGCCAGGGCAGGAGCCCTGGCCCCGGCCAGCGGCCAGGCCGCCCTGGCAGAGGCCAGCGCAGCGCCCTGGCATCAGGCCAGGGCCTGGCCGAGGCCAGGGCAGGAGCCCTGGCCCCGGCCAGTGGCCTGGCCGGTCGGCCCTGGCAGAGGCCAGGGCCTGGCCGGCCCTGGCCGAGGGGGCCAGGGCCCCTGGCCGGCCAGGGCAGAGGCCCTGGCCGGCCCTTGGCCAAGCCCCGGCCAGGGCAGAGGCCCTGGTCAGGAGAATTTGCATTTCAAAAATTGGTCGACCAATTTTGTGTTTTTGGTCGACCAATCTGGCAGAAGGTCTGGGTCGACTGCAAACTTGCCAACTGACCCATACGGGGTGACAAAAGGCATTGGTCAAACTCGAATGTGTCGATTAGTCCATACAGGGCTAACCACAGTGCCGACTAGTTCATACGGGATAACGTTTTAATGAAGTTTTTTTTACTTGGGCTCTACTCCTTGAAGACTAGCCATAGTGCTCTACTTCATGCGAGATTAGCTAAGTCATTGTGCTCTACTCTACGGAGATTAGCCAATATACTTATGTAATTGTGCTCTACTCCTTGAAGATTAGCCGTAATGCTCTACTTCATGCGAGATTAGCCATGTCATTGTGCTCTACTCCACGGAGATTAGCCAATGAACTTATGACGTTGTGCTCTACTCTACGGAGATTAGCCAATGTATTTTAAATTCGTTTTGAAAAATACGTTTTCAAAAACGCTTTTCCGCTGCAAAGTACTATAAGAGTGCTAACATTTGATAAAGTGAGGGAGAAATATTGAAAGTTACTCTAGATGGTGATTGGAAACATAGTGACCTTTCCGATTCTAGAGTAACATCTTCAATATTTTTCGAAAGTAACTTATCAAATACTCGTTTTCCGCTGCTAGTACTATAAGAGTACTATTGTTTGATAAGTGATGGGGGAATATTGAAGGTTGTTCTAGATGGTGATTGGAATCATAGAGACCTTTTCGATTCTAGAACAACATCTTCAATATTTTTCGAAAGTAACTTATCAAATATAATATAATTCCAAGTGGGATTTGAATTTTTAGAAGTATCCAAATGGGATACTCTATTATCATTTCAAGTGGGAGTTATATTTTAAGAATTTTTTATGCAATGTTTTGATCGAACCTTCGGTTTTGTGTTTTTTGCAGCATTTTAAAAGTAAAATGTCTTCCGCTTCAAAAGATATCGTCGCTGAGTTAAACAAAGGTGAAAAACTCAACGGCGATAATTACAAACTTTGGTCCATTAAGATACAATACGTTTTAGAGGAGCAAGAAGTGCTCGAAACTCTAAAGAACGTAATGATTGAACCCGAGTTGGGCACTACGGCCCAACACAGACGAGACAAGGAAGCTTTTGATGCTTGGTCTCGGAAGAATAAGATAGCGCGCATTACATTATTAAGCAGTATGGCTGATGACATAATGCGCATCTTCCGAGAATATGACCTAGCCATGGACATATGGTCCAAGCTAGAGGAGAAGTTCGGTGGCACATCGGTGTCCAAACTTCGCGCCTTAACTATAAGGTTCGATACATATAAGAAACGTCCAGATCATTCCATGGGGAAACATCTGCGACATATGGCGAACCTTATCTCGGAGTTAAAGGACGCAGATCATGTGCTCACTGATGAGCAACAAATCCAAGCAGTCATACGTTCCCTACCAAATGGGTGGGATCAAATGAAGATGCATCTCACTCACAATGAGAGCATCAAGACCTTCAACGACGTTTCCAAGCACCTCGAATTAGAGGAAGAGCGGCTTGCGGCTGCCAAGCCAAGTGCAGAAGTGCACATGGTTGCTAGTTCCTCACACGGGGGAAAGAAACGTAAAGATCGTTCGAAGTCTTCTAATGAACGTAATAAGCAACCTGAGTCTACCAAGGAACCCAAACATAAGGGTGGGCACAAGAAATGGCACAAGAAGAAAGACTTGAAAAGGATCAAGTGCTTCAAGTGCAACAAACTCGGTCACTATGCTCGTTCGTGTACGAGTGGAAGTGACGAGGTAACTTGTAATACTAGTTACATATGTGTTTCTAGTTCAATATTTCTTGTGGAATCTAATCCATTCTGGGATAATTGATTCAGGTGCCACCGATCACATAGCAAAGGACAGACGGTCATTCGTGGAGTATCACCGGATACACCATGGAATGAAGTGGATCGATGTAGGAAACAACTCACGTGTTGTAGAGAAAGGCGTTGGGAATTGCAAGCTAGACTTGGACAACGGCCACACTCTCCTACTTTATGATGTTCTCTTCATTCCATATATTCAAAGGAATATTAATACTGTGGTCAATTTAATGGGTCTTGGTGATAGTTGGTTCCTTCATAATTGTAATATGGACCTATTTTTGTAATAATTCCTTTATTGGTACTGGGTTTGTATTTCAAAGGATTTATTGTAATAAGTACAATGTATTTCCTCATGTAATGAAAATTTCCTTGTGACAAATTCTTTGACTAATGAGTCTAATATAATTTGTTGGCACGCAAGGCTTGGTCATATTGGACCAATGCGTATAGATAGACTTGCCAAACGTGGCCTTCTATCCAATGTTTCAAAGGTTGAAATCTCGACCTGCGAACATTGCCTTGTGAGGAAATCTTGTCGCAAGCCATTTGGAACCAGCACAAGGGCCGAGGTTCCATTACAGCTTATCCATTCGGACATATGTGGTCCGATGAATGTCGAGACAAGTCGCGGGAAGTCCTATTTTTCATCACTTTTATTGATGATTTTCACCCAATTCGGTCATATCTATTTGATATCCCACACAAGTGAAAGCACTAAACCTGCTTTGAAAAACTATATGAGTTTAGTGGAGAATCAATTAGATCGCAAGATTAAGGTCATGCGAACCGAAATGGGCGGTGAATATCAATCAACAAGTTTAAAGGAACTTTGTGATGAAAAAGGCATAGTACATCAGGTAACTATGCCTTATACTCCTCAACAAATTGGTGTTGCAGAAAGGAGGTATAGGACTTTAATGAAAAATGGTCCGTTCAATGATGACGCAAGCTAACTTGCCAATCACCTTTTGGGGTGATGCATTATTGACAACCGTTTTCATTTTAAACCGCGTACCCTCGAAATCAGTTAGCTCCACTCCTTATGAGTTGTGGAACCAAAGGTCTCCTGACTTAAACATTTTACCATGAGTTTGTGCATTCAACGCACATATTTCCTCCCATAAGTATGGCAAACTTGGGCCATGAGGAAGGAAATGTATCTTTAAACGATACGCATTAAACTCCAAAGGTTATATTTTTTTTGTTGTTAGTCAGGAAGACAATGGTGTGCTAATTGAGTTTGAGTCGAGGGATGTCACTTTCTTGGAAAACGAGTTTCCAAGACAGGGCGAGATAAGTCAGGACTTATCTCTATTTGAGATTTGTGATCAAGAAGGATTACCTCATTCGAGTGGGAGAATTCTTGGTGAAAACGAAAATACTTTTCAACCTTCACCAATGGATTATACGAATGACGATTATCCTATTCCATACAGGAATAATGATCCAAGTGGGAGCAATTCTAACAACATTTCAAGTGGGAGTGATATTAGAATTGATCTAAATTCGAGTCAACAAGGACTTGAAGAATCTCAAATATGCCACATCATGCCCTGCAAAAGACAAATGGATGGAAGCGATGAAGGAGGAATTGAAATCCATGAAAGTTAACCAAGTCTGGGACTTAGTTAACTCACCCAGAGGACATAGAGCAATTGGGAACAAATGGGTTCTCAAGATCAAGCATAAGGCTGATGGCTCTATAGATAGATATAAAGCTCGCCTTATCGCGAAAGGTTTTACGCAACAGGAAGGGATAGACTACGAAAAGACCTTCTCACCTGTTGTGCGTTTTACCGCGATTCGCCTGATTCTGGCAATGGTAGCTTGCTTATACCTCGAATTACATCAGATGGATGTAAAGACTGCCTTTCTCAATGGAGAATTGGACGAGGAGATCTATATGGAACAACCAACAGGGTTTGTAAAAGAAGGAAACGAACATAAGGTTTGTAAACTTCGTAAGTCCATATATAGTCTTAAATAATCCTCGAGGCAATGGTATATACGATTTCAAGAAATTGTCTTATCAAATGGATTTTCCATACTTGATGAAGATAACTACGTATATATCAAGAGGATTAAAAGCAAGCATGTTATTATGTCTCTATATGTAGATGACATTTTAATAGCCAGAAATGACAAGGGCTTTGTGATGAGTATCAAGGCTTGGCTTTCATCAGTATTTGAGATGAAAGGCATAGGAAAAGCCGCATATATCCTTGGAGTTAAGATTTCAAGGAATCGTTCGAAGAAACTTCTTTCTCTTTCACAGGAGACTTATATAAAGAAGGTTCTAGAATGATTTAATATGCAGGACTGCAAGTCCATTGATATTCATATAAGCATATGCGATAATTTATATCTGGAATCATGTCCAAAGAACCAAAAGGAAAAGGAAATTATGGAAAAAGTTCCATATTCCAGTGCAGTTGATAGTCTTATGTACGCTATGGTATGTACGAGACCGGACATCTGTTTTGCCGTTGGAAATGGTAAGCTGTTACCAATCCAACCCAGGGCAAGAACACTGGAAAGCGGTTAAGAGGATAATGCAGTATCTTAAAGGAACTGCAGGTTTGCAAAAGACTATGATAAAACCAAGAAGGTAGACATAAGGTACATATCTACGCATGAGATGATAGAGGATCAGCTTACGAAAGCAATCCCCAGAAATGTGTTTTATAAACACTTATCATCCCAAGGATTGCGTATGAGCTGAGTTGTACCAATATATATTCCCATGTCTAAAGAAATATCAAATTTAATAAAAGAATAAGTTCTTTTTCAAACATTGCATATGAATTTCTTAAGAAATGTTTGTGTACATTTTTGAAATCTCAGCTGAATTGTGTGTATGTCGGACAGATAAAGGTTGGCTCTCTCACATGAGCAACCGCCTTATCTTATCAGATGGATAAGATAGAGATGAGACTAGTTTAAAGTCAAAATCATTAGACGAATGATTTAGAGTCATGACTTTAACAAGATAGTCGAATGAAAGATCTGCATCATATGGATGCTTACAAAAGATCTGAGATCTGTATCACAAGGATATAAAGATCTCATTGGATTTTTTAATCCTATCTGTCTTATGCAAGATGAGAGTCCGGGAATATTTCCTGAGTAGTAAGGGGACTCAAAAGATAGGCACTGTGGTGTCTGATCTTTTCATCCGTACAACATCATTAAGACATACTCTCCCTAGGAAAGGAGTGATGTTGTAATACGTGTTCATACCACGTATGCATTTCGACCACTGAGTTAGTAGCAATAGTGTTTGCTATTATGTGAGACTCAAAGGCCATACGGGTCTTAACTCTTACCCTCAAGGACTCCAATTGGTTCCTTTAGATTTGACGAGATGATCGCTATCTTAGCGTGTTACTAATGGGCTATGGTAATTCGGCTCGGCGGGGCACGTTAGAAAAGCGAATCAAGTCAAGATCAGAAGGTTCGCAAGAAGAGGAAGATTGATTTCATATTCGCATTTGGACTTTAGTGATTCAAAGCTGGCCAGCCAATTGTAATCCAGATGGGATTCAATTGTTGAATATAAAGTACAAGAAATGTGAACAAATAATCTAGGGTAAAGCATGCGTTGAACTACTCAACTTTGCACCTTCGAGGTCGTTGTGTATCTCTAACAAGTGCACAACAACAGACTCTACGCGCATGACGGTCGCACGGTCTATTTCTCGGTATGATAGATGAAAGAACTAAGGGAAAGACGTTCTCTTACAATCCCCTCAAGTGTGAGTGGGAGATGTTGGATATGGAAGACGTTTGTACACCCTTGTGGGGGATGTACGAGGGAATACGGACCTCGAACGTCGCGTACACGAAGTCGTGTACAAAGGGAATCTGTTCCCTTGCGGAGAGGATCTCTGGATGAGTGGGAAAGTCGCATTATATATGCATAAGTGCATGCGACATATGGCTAATAAAGGGGGAATATCTTAAGCTTATATTGTACCATGCATATGGTACAACTTAAGCTTATAATGTGCCATGTATCATGGTACACCTTAATTAAGTTGTTCCAAAGGAACAACTTACCCTAAAATAACTACCTTGGGGGCTATAAATAAGACCCAAGGGTAAGCCATTTCTTACACCATTTGCATGAAATTCATGCATGCATCTTCTTCATAGCGAAGCTCTGCAGAAATATTTCCTCTCCCTCCATCCAAGTTCTTAATCTAAAATAGAGATTTAGATTGTGGATTAGTAGCCTTACTCCGTTCGTGAGAAGACTCGATCCGTCGTGGCGAATCCGAAGGCAAAGTTCCGAGACTACCGCTCCGCATACGCTAGCGTAAGTCTCCACTTTAATTATCGATCCTAACTCTGTTTTGGCAGGATCCATCATCCGATCCTAAGGCTTGATGGATCCTGTCAAAACAGCGACGTTAGGATCGAAATAAAGTAGAGACTTACGTTTGCGTATGCAGCACCGTAATCTCTGAACTTTGCCCTTGGATTCGCCACAACGGTTGATACTTCGTCACAGAGGATCGAAGCAGAGTTTCACCACCTAAATCTCTATCTAGAAGAGGATTTTAATGGAAGGGAGAAGAAGAACATAAGATGCCTTATGAAAACTTATGGCATGGAAAGTGTGGAATGAATGCCTTACCCTTGGGTCCTATTTATAGGCTTTAGGGGTGGTTATTGTAGGAAATAACCAATTATAAGCTTATTAGCCTATATAAGCACATTCATTTATCCTCTTCTTCATTCACTTATCAAGTGCCTTTATGCACTCATAAAGTGACTTTTTCCACTTATCGAGTGGCTTTTTCCACTTATCAAGTGGTCCTTTTCACACGAGAAAAGGTTCCCTTTGTGCACGCTTTCGTGCACGCGACATCTTAGGTCCGTATACCCTCATACATCCCCTCATGGGTGTATTCATGTCGTCCATATCCAACATCTCCCACTCACACTTGAGGGGATTGTAAGGAAACATCTTTCCTTTAACTCTTCTGTTTATCATACCGAGAAATAGGCCGTGTGACCGTCATGCGCATAGAGTCCGCTGTTGTGCACTTGTTAGAGATACACAACACCCCTCGAGGTGCAAAGTTGAGTAGATCAACGCATGCTTTACCCTAGATTATTTCTTCACATTTCTTATACTTTACATTCAACAATTGAATCCCATCTGGATTACAATTGGCTGGCCAGCTTTGAATCTCTAAAGTCCAAATGTGAATATGAAATTAATCTTCCTCTTCTTGCGATCCTTTTGATCTTGACTTGACTCGCTTTTCTAACATGCCTCGCCGGACCGAATTAACCATAGTCCATAAGCAACATGCTAAGATAGCAATCACCCAGTCAAATCTTAAGGAACCAATTAGAGTCCATAAGGGTAACGAGTTAAGACCCATGAGGTCTTTGGGTCTCACATAATAGTAAACACAATTACTATTCTAACCCAATGGTCAAAATGCATACGTAGTATGAATACGTATTACAACATCACTCCTTTCCCAGGGAGCGTATGTCTTAATGATGTTGTAAGGATGATAACCAGACACCACAATGTCTGACTTTGAGTCCCTTTTACTACTCAAATAATCTTCTGGACTCACATCCCGCATAAGACAGATAGGATTTCAAAATCCTCTTAGATCTTTGAAAGCATCCATATGATGCAGATCTTTCATACGACCATTTTGTTTAAGTCATGACTCTAAATCGTCCGTCTGACGATTTTGACTTTAAACAGGTCTCATCTTTATTTTACCCGTCTGATAAAATAAAGGCGATTGCTCATGTGAGAGAGCCAACCTTAATCTGTCCGACATACTAGAATTCAGATTTGATTTGAAAAATGTACACAGACATTTATTAAGAAATTCATATGCAATGTTGAAAAGAACTCATTCTTTTATTGAATTTGATCATTTACAGACATGGGAATTTACATTGGTACAACTCAGCTCTTACGCAATCCTTGAGATGATAAGTGTTTGTAAAACACATCTCTGGGGATCGCCTTCGTAAGCGGATCCGCTATCATCTCAAGCGTAGATATGTACCTTATGTCTACCTTCTTGGTCTTGTCATAGTCTTTTGCAAATTTGTAGCGGATATCTATGTGTTTGGTCTTACAATGGAATTTAGGATCTTTGACATAGGCTATAGATGCTTGACTGTCGCTGTGTATTGGTACAGCACCTGAGTCATTTGCATTAATAAGCCTTTCTAAGAACTTCCTAAGCCAAACAGCCTCTTGGACTGCCATGCTAAATGCTACAAACTCGGCTTCCATAGTTGAAAGTGCGATGCAGGATTGTTTCTTGCTACTCCAGGATATTGCACCGGATCCGAGTAGAAAAACATATCCTGAGGTCGATCGTCGCTTATCGAGATCACCCGCCCAATCAGCATCAGTGTAGCCTTCGAGCCTCAAGGCATCTCCTTGATAGCATAAAGCATAGTCTGCAGTTCCTTTGAGATACCGCATTATCCTCTTAACCACTTTCCAGTGTACTTGCCCTGGGTTGGATTGGTAACGACTTACCATTCCAACGGCAAAACAGATGTCCGGTCTTGTACACATCATTGCGTACATAAGACTACCAACTGCACTGGAATATGGAACTTTTTCCATAATTTCCTTTTCCTTTTGGTTCCTAGGACATGATTTCAGACATAAATTGTCGCATTTGCTTATAGGAGTATCAATGGACTTGCAGTCATGCATATTAAACTGTTCTAGAACCTTCTTTATATAAGTCTCCTGTGAAAGAGAAAGAAGTTTCTTCGAACGATTCCTTGAAATCTTAACTCCAAGGATATATGCGGCTTCTCCCATATCTTTCATCTCAAAAACTGATGAAAGCCAAGCATTAATATCTGTTACGCCTATTTGACCGAGACCCAAAAGACACGAGCCCAGGAGCCTGACTACTGGTCGAGAGCCCATCTGCATCCTCAAGCCCATTCTACAAAGGCCCTATAAGGGATCTTCTCGAATGTCGATCCGACCTGGCCCCGATAACCCGCTGGTCACTCGCCCACTCCTGCGAAAACCGCTCCCCCGGACGCGCGACCACTAAATGGCGGTAATGGGGAGGTGCTGGCATGGCGAAGAGAGCGGCGGCGAGGGGGCGGATTGATGGGGCACGATCGAGGGCGGGCGTGGGACGTGGGCCAGAGGCAATCACGCGGGGAGCTCTACAAAAGGGCTAGGAAGACGACGAAGAACGGGACCGCATCTCAGGTATCTAAAACCTAAGGTACTCCATCAATGACCTAGCTCCCCCATCCTATCTCCTTCCTCCCCCGCTCGCGCTGTGAGACGCCATTCCGATCTCCTCACGAGTCGAACCGTCTCCGTCGGGCCTCCTCTTTCAGATCTCTATCTGACTTAGGCATCAGAGGGGATTTGGCCGGAACCTAGGTCCGGCCCCCTGACGAGCGTTCTCGTCTACGTAGGTGGGCAGCTGATCAACGGGCCGAGGCTTCCCCTCGCCCCTCTCCAACCTCACAGTCAACTGGACGAGTGAGGCTTACCCTCACCGTCCGCCCGCCGAGGCCGAGCACATCCTACCGAGGCCGAGCGTCTTACCTGGGTCCGAGGCTTCCCCTCGCCCTTCGCCGACCATGCCTCTAGCTGGACGACCGAGGCTACCCCTCGTCTTCCTTCCACCGA
Organism: Scilla litardierei; assembly: GCA_030789695.1. Taxonomy (NCBI): domain Eukaryota; kingdom Viridiplantae; phylum Streptophyta; class Magnoliopsida; order Asparagales; family Asparagaceae; genus Scilla; species Scilla litardierei. Next base: position 91,843,350 of record CM061135.1, on the reverse strand, counting down.
GGCCGTGCTCGTCCGACCGAGGCCGAGCGTCTCAACCAGGGCCGAGGCTTCCCCTCGTCCCAACTGCACCGATTCGAAGCCCCCGAGGGACCCAAGCGGGCCCCTTGACCACGTTGACCGGGTTGTCCATGGTCAACGCTTTGTAGTGAGAAAACACTCTGAAACATCTGGCGCCGTCTGTGGGAATGAACTGTCCCATGAAGAAACAAACCACATCTGCGATGACGCGACCTCCCTCATCTCGGCGAAAGGAAAGCGGGACCCTGACGCGGGGCGACAGGGCCCGCCATCGTTGGCAAGAATGGGCACGGGCCCGACGCGAGGAGGATCGTGAGGAAAGGGCCGGGAAGCCCTCCCCTTCCCCACCGGTCGGGAGACCGAGTGCATCCGTAACGGCGCGCAGCTCAGACGTGGCTTTGGTGGTGTCAGTGGTCATAGACACTACCATGGTACGACGGCTGCTTGTCGACACCGGCAGCTCCTGTGACGTCCTCTTTATGTCAACCCTGGAAAAGATGGGGCGGCGGAAAGAAGACTTACGACCTCGCTCGGGTCCCGTGGTTGGATTCACGGGTCACTCCACCCCCATCATCGGCACGATCCATCTCCTGGTAACGCTCGGAGACGCACCGGACTCGGTGACCCTGGCGGTGGAATTCATCGTATTGGGGATCGGGTCGGAATACAATGGGATCATCGGCCGACCCCTACTCAACGCCGTCGGTGCGGTAGTCTCGACCCTCCATCAGACTATCAAGTTCCGAACGCCGGGGGGGATGGGGCAAGTCGAAGGCGACGCGGGGAGACCGAGTACCTGCTATCAACTGGCGGAGGAAGGTCCCGAGGATCGTCTAGCCGACCGGATGGCCGCGCTCGACTTGAGGAGTGGGCCTAGGCCCGCCCCTGCGGAGGAGCAGGAGCAAATCCCGGTCACGGACATCGAGGGCCGGTTCGTCTCGATTGGGAGAGGGCTGAGCCAGGACCTGAGGGATCAGCTGATCGAATGCCTGGAGGCGAACCTGGACATCTTTGCTTGGTCACCGGAAGACATGCCCGGCGTAGACCCCCAGGTGATCGTCCACCAGATCAACGCCGACCCCAACGTCAAGCCGGTTAGGCAGAAGAAGCGCAACCTGGGCGGCGAGAAGATGAAGGCAGCCTCCGAGGAAGTGGAGCGTCTCCTTGATGCCGGCTTCATACGAGAGGTCTGGTACCCGGAGTGGCTGTCGAACGTGGTGATGGTCAAGAAACCCAACGGGAAGTGGCGAATGTGTGTGGACTTCAGCGACCTCAACAAGGCCTGCCCCAAGGACAGCTACCCCCTGCCGTGCATCGACCACATGGTGGACAACGCCTCGGGGTACGAGATGCTAAGCTTCATGGACGCTTACTCCGGATACAATCAAGTCCAGATGGACCCCCGGGACGAAGAGATGACAGCCTTCACGACGGACCGGGGAACTTACTGCTACAAGAAGATGCCCTTTGGCTTGAAGAACGCGGGGGCCACCTACCAGAGAATGGTCAACAAGGTTTTCAGCTCCCAGATCGGGAGGAACCTGGAAGTCTACGTCGACGACATGCTTGTCAAGTCAAGGCGACCGGAAGACCACATCGCCAACTTGCGGGAGACCTTCGAGCGGTTGCGGCGACACCACATTCGGCTCAACCCCGCGAAGTGCACGTTCGGGGTAAGATCTGGCAAATTCTTGGGATTTATGATAACTAACCATGGCATTGAAGCTAATCCCGACAAGATCGAGGCGCTGATCAACATGCGCGAGCCGACGACGATCAAAGAGCTACAGAGGTTGAACGGGCGCATCGCAGCCTTGGGGCGATTCCTTTCCAAATCAGCGGAAAGATCGCTCCCCTTCTTCAAGGTCCTAAGGAAAGCGATCGCGGAACCTCCAAACAATAGGAAGACGATACTTTGGGACGAAGACTGCTCCAGGGCGTTCGGAGACCTCAAAGAGTATCTCCGCAGCCCACCTCTCCTGTCCAAACCACGGGAAGGGGAGTCGTTGAGCCTTTACTTGGCGTGCGCGGAGGAAGCTGTGAGTTCGGTGCTGATCCGGGAGGACGGTGGGGTGCAATGGCCGGTATATTACACGAGCCAGATCTTGAAAGGGGCGGAGATGCGATACTCGCCCATGGAGAAACTGGCGTACGCCCTCGTCCTCTCAGCACGAAGGCTCCGGCCCTACTTCCAGGCCCACACCATACTGATCCTGACCGACTCGCAACTGGAGCAGAACCTCAAGAGATTCGATCGAATGGGAAGGATGCTAAACTGGGGAGTGGAACTGAGCGAGTTCGACCTCCGATTCAAACCGCGCATGGCCATCAAAGGGCAGGCCCTAGCCGACTTCATCGCCGAGTGCACAACGGAAGGAAATGGCCCCCCGGAGGAAGAAGGCCCGGCGACGGTAATTGCTCAACCCCTGTCCTTTCTTTCGGCTGACCACTTTCAGCCAGGGGATCCAGGAGCGTGGATAGTCCATGTGGACGGGTCGGCCACACAGTCAGGAGGCGGGGCCGGGATTGCAATCCGATCTCCGGAAGGGAACATTATGGAATACGCGTTGCGTTTCGAGTTCCCAGCCACGAACAACGTGGCGGAATACGAAGCAGTGATCAACGGCCTGAGGTTGGCCCTGGAGCTCGGGGCCGAGTCCGTCCGCCTCCTCAGCGACTCGAAGCTCATTGTCAACCAACTCTTGGGGAGTTACGAGGCACGGGAGGAGGCGATGCAGAGATATCTCCCTGTCGCCAGAGCGGCGATGTCCAAGTTCAAGGACGTGGAAGTCTTGCACCTCCCGCGATCAGAGAATGCGCGGGCAGATGCGTTGTCGAAGCTGGCCTCGTCCTCGCCAAAGGAACTGGGCCGCACCATCTACGTGGAGAACCTGCCGTCCCCCAGCACGGAGGAGCACGAGGTGATGGCGATCGACCAAGAACCCACATGGATGGACCCGATCATCCGATACCTCACTCACGGAGAGGTGCCGACCGATGGGGACGAACGCCGAACCCTGGAGAGAAAAGCGCTCCGATACGTGATCCATGAAGGGACGCTCTACCGGAGACGCTGGACCAAGACGGACGTCCTCCCATACCTGAAGTGCATCGGACCGCAGGAAGCTGACTACGTCCTACGGGAGGTTCACGACGGGATCTGCGGGAATCACCACGGGGGCAAGATAGTCGCGCAGAAGATCTTGAGGCAGGGATACTACTGGCCGACCCTGGCCCAAGATGCAACAATCTACGTCCAGAAATGCCAAGAATGCCAGAGGTATGCCCACCACATCTCGACTCCTCCGTCAGAGCTCATCCCTATCGTGAGCCCCATCCCCTTTGCGAAATGGGGGCTCGACATCCTCGGACCGTTTAAACCAGGACGAGGGCAGCGGAAGCATCTGATCGTGGCAGTGGACTACTTCACCAAGTGGATCGAGGCCGAACCGTTGGCCACCATCACGTGGAAGAAAGCGAAAAGCTTCGTATGGAATTCCATCATCTCCCGGTTCGGAGTGCCACAGGCCATCGTCACAGACAATGGGAAGCAGTTCGACTCCGCAGGGTTTAAAGATTTTTGCGAGGAATGGGGAATCAAGCTCCTCTTCGCCTCAGTAGCGCACCCCCAGACCAACGGGATGGCAGAAGCGGCCAACAAGTGCATCATAGAGCCCCTCCGGAAGAAAGTGAAAGACGCTGAAGGGAACTGGCCAGAAGAGCTCCCCGGGATACTCTGGTCATACCGGACGACCCACAAGGAGGCTACTGGCGAGACCCCGTTCATGCTCACCTACGGGGCCGAGGCGGTGGTACCGGTCGAATTGGGTGAAGAATCTCTCCGCCTCAAATACTTTGACGAAGACCGGAACTCGCAGGGCCTGGGGCTCAATCTAGAGCTCCTCAACGAGCGACGGGAGCAGGCACTGGCCACCATCGTCCGCCAGAAGCAGAAGGTGGCCCGATACTACAACGCTCGGGTGCGGGGGAGAAGCTTCCACCTTGGGGACCTGGTCCTCCAGAAAGCGGGCTTCAACACTGATACCGCTCGCAAAGGGAAGCTCACGGCTAGATGGGAGGGACCCTACAAAGTCGTCGAGGTCCTCGGACCCGGAGCCTACCGACTAGCAGACATGGAGGGGAGGATTCTCACTCACACTTGGAATGCAGAACATTTGCACAAGTACTTTCAATAAATGTATTTTGAATTCATTCCTTTCCAGATAAAGCAAAAAGATATACAGAGAGGCGCACGAAGAGGCCGAGGGGCATTCCCCTCCCTCATTTTTCTCCAGGGGCACCAGCGGGGCCACAGGCTGGCAGCACGCTAGGGTCTCCCCCCACTCCGTTCGACGGCAGGGTACACCCGAAGATCCTCGAAGTTGACCCCCGAGAGTGGGAACTTCTTTTGGATCTCGGACTGGCACCGGGCGAAGCCCTTCTCGTACGCCTCCGATAAGGCGGTCTCCACAAAGGAGGTGGCATACTCCGCCACGGCATCCTGAGCGATCCGGGCCGGATCCACCTCCTCGAGCCCACGCATCCGGGCCTCTAAGGTCTCGACCTGGCGTTGGTGCTCCGCCCTCTCCTTCTCAATCTCCCGGGATTTCTCACCAAGTTGGGCTGCAAGGGCCCTCGCCTGCTCCTCCGCCGCTTCCAGACGATCGGAGAGCTCCTGACCGGCCGCCCTGCTTGCGTCGCGGCGTCGCGGTGTCGTTTACCGCAAGTTTCACGGTTAGTGTAGGGTGCGGGAATATCGAACTCAGGGAGGCGAGGTTGCGCTTGGGTCAGGTAGGACCTAAATCACCCCGAGGGGTGAGCTAGCCCGAATCGGTGGTTGGTTGTCACAAAAGGGGATAAAAGCGTAAGAACGAAAAGAAAGTAAACCCGGGACTTTGGTTTCCAACCCGACGAGAGACTCTCGCTGATACGGCCTACGGGTATGGGTAGCGATCGGGATTAGGGTCTAATGGTGGGACGTTGCCTCTGAAAGTGGTACCGGCGTCCCATGGGCCCGATATTCCGGTCGGTGCCCAGGATGATACACCGGACTTCCCGGGTTTGATCAGTGGGCACTCCCGTGTCCATTAACACTGATCGATCCCGGGAGCACTAAGTCCGCAACGATATCTCCCAACGTCTCATCCTGCCGCTCCCGCGTGCTAGGATTTGGCGTCTACGCTAAAGGCGTGAGCTATGGCTAGGGAGTCAACCGCCAAGTTTATTCCCCCTTGGCCCAACGGTCAAAGGCGGTCTTTTTCCCGCCGATGACAATGAAACGCCCCGCGTAACCGTTAGATTCCTACTCCCTATCGATTTCCTAACCCTATGGACGCATCAGGAAGAGCCTCCGAAGGGGTTTCCACCAAAATCCCAGATTTGGGAACTACTCACAAAAATTCATGAAAAAGCAATCTAAATGAAATTTAACCGTTGAAATCATAATCGGACAATTACAATGTGGAAGTAAAGGAGTAATAAAGACAATACTAAAATTTTAGAAAGATCTGAAAACTTACAAAAGAGTAACAATTACAGCCGTCACAAGGAAATAAAACAGTAGAAAAACAGCAACTCCCGATTCTGGAACCCTAGGGGCTCTATATATAGGCCGTCGCATCAACCGATCGGTTGACAAGTCAACCGATCGGTTGATCCGTTACAAATAAATATCAGAAAACGGAGAGTTTTCACCCGATCACATGAACCGATCGGGTGAGTTCTTGAGCGACCGGTTGGATCTTGGAGCGGTCGGGTGAATCGGCCGGTTCGACGTCCGTGTCTTCAGCTCATCTTTCTCAGCTACAGATGAACCGATCGGGTGAGAGTCACTCGATCGGTTGGCGCTTTGCTTCGAGAAAACAGAGAATAGCCCCCGCTGAACCGGTCTGTGAACCGGTCGGGTGACTTCGTTGTGAGCTGCGGCGGAGACCGGTTGGTGCACGCGTGCATCACCCGATCGGTTGGAGATGACCAACCGACCGGGTGAGGGGCTGAAAGATGAATACTTCGCCGTTTGACCCCCTGGATCACGCGTGACTTCTCCCGTTGCTCCGGGGACTTGGGATATCATCGTAAAACGTCCCCTATGTGATCGAACTCCTGCAATCATGGACAAACAAAGAAAAGTGAAAGAAAACGGGAAAATATACGAAAACGAATAAGAGACGGCGGAAAACACGGAGAAACACAAAAGAAAACGTGCGTGAATATATAAAATATAAACACACGTCAAAATCCCCCAAGCTGAACTCTTCCTCGTCCTCGAGGAAGACGAGTGAGAGTAGGAGCTCGGAAGGGGAAAATAGAGAGGAAGAAAGAAAAAGAAAACTCTAAGCCCTAGATCGCCCATCAGAGCCAACAAAATCAAAAACCACTCACCTAGCAAGCAAACGCCAAATCACACCACTAAACCTCGGAAAGCGAGTCCAAATAAGTGTCGTGGGTCCACGCAGTGAAGCGCGAGTGAGCGTGGTCGTGTGCTAGCAAATGGTGATGCTTTCTACGATGTGCTACGAGGCTCGATATACACAAATCCAAGATATGACCCAAATATCGAATCGAATTGAATTAAGCGGCGAATATAAGTTCAAGCATGCATGAGAATAGAGAGAATAGAAGCGTATCATGCATCGGGGACTCCACAACTAAGGTTAAGGAAATCACGCCACTATAGCCTAGATACTAGCTAAAAGGTTCCCAAGCCAAGTGTTTTCGATAACGACGGGGGTTGAGATGATGTGGAGAAGAACACTCGGTGCAAATTCTCGCCTTCCCTTTATTCTTGGCAAGTATGAAAATATTCACACGGGAATTTTTTTGGGTTTTGGGTATTTGCATATTTTTTTGGCTTTTTGGCTATACAATCTTTTTCTTTTCTTTTCTCCTTTTTTTTGGATTTTTGGGATATTGGCTATACACATGTGTACTCTCCCAAGTGGGAGAACGGTACACGACGAGGGGATTTGCACCAAGTAAAACAAAAAAGAAGTCGAAATCTAAACACTCGGGCAAAGGAGACTATTGTTGCTAAATAGAGCTTAGGCTAAATGGGGTATCCTAGTCCTTAGTTGTGGAATCCCGACGCATGCGAATTGAAGTATACGATATAAATAGCATGCATATAGAAGCAGACATTAGAAGCAAACCGCATATTCAAATCGGAGCATGACAATCTAGGGGTCATTCCTGAACTGGTATATAAAGTAAAACCACAAAGCAGAAGCGCACCAAATGCTAGTCACGACACACAACTCACAAAAAGCTAAGTGGACCCATGATGCGTGAAATGCAAGAGGACTCGAAATCCTAGGGTTAGTGAGTGTGATTATCGATGCAATGCTAGGTGTGTGTGACTTTGTGGCGATTCATCATAGGATTCATTTCTAGGAGAAAGAGCTAAAGAAAGAAGGAAAAAGAAAAAAGAAAAACACGATGGAAAACGACTCAAATAACGTAGAAAAACAACACAAATGACGCACGAAGTGCGACTCCCCCAAGCTGAAACTTGCATTGCCCTCAATGCAATAAGAGTGAGTACGGGAGGGCAATGAAAATGGGGGGGGATACGCACAGACACGAAAAGAAATGAAAACGAGGAAAACACATAGATAAAACTGAAAAAGAAAGAAAAAACAAGATCGAGATCAAACAAAACGAAAAATAAAAATAAAATAAAATCACACGACACGACACTCAAAAAGTGAAAAGCAGGCACACACAAAAATGAGAAAAACAAACAAGACACGACAGCACACCAAAGTAGACTTCCCCCAAGCTAGACCAGAAAGAGCTAGCGAAACGATATGATCAATGAAATCCAGATATGTGCAAGGGGGAGTCAAAAACAAAAGGGGGTGAATCTAGAAAACAGGAGGAGCTGAGTCCTCGTCCTCCTCGGAAGAGGGTGTGGATGGGTGGTCGGGGGAGGCTGGGGGTGTGCTGAGAAGTGGGGGAAGAGGCGAAGTAGTAGGGGCAGTGGTGGTGTGAACAATGGGACGAGTGTCGGTGGTGGTGGGTGGTGGTGGTAGGAAGGCGATCAAGGCGGTGGTGAGAGGAATAGAAGTGGAGGAAGTAGGTGCGGTGGTGACGGTAGTGAGAGGTGGTGGGAGGGATCTGGAGTGCACCGGCAATTTCCTCCGGCGCACGTATGGAGTGACGGAGGAGAAGTGAGGTAGCGTGGGTGCGGTGGAAGTTGTCAGGAGGGGTGAAGTGGATGCTGGTATGGGATGTGAAGGGGGAGGGGAGGAATGTGGTGGGGGGTGATGGAAGCGGAGAAGTGTGGGTGGGTGGTGGAGAAGATCGCCTGGGTGGTGAAGGTGGGGGTGGTGAAGGTGGAGGTGGTCCGTGGATATGGGTAAGAAGGCGGAGAATGGCCGCCACGTTCCTCTCCAGTGCGAGGAAACGTGGGTGAGTAAGAAAGGAGGATGGCGATGGGTCCGAGGAAACAGAGGACATGGCGAGCTCACGAAGGGCAGTGACCTCCCTCTCAAGTCCTAGACGGGCAGATACCTGACGGCGACCAAAAGACGTAGACTGACGCGAGGCAGAGGTGGTGCCGCCAGGTAAGGTCGAAGAGGTGCTGGCGGCAGTGGTCATGCCAGCACAGGAGACAAGGCCAGAAATGGCCGCAAGGAGGTGCTCAGACGTGATCGGTCCCGGAGCAGAAACGGGACGACTCGGGCCAGCCCCTAAATCTCCCACAGACGCAGGGATATCCTGCTCGCCTAAGTGGGCGGCAGGGGACGGTGATCTGCGGGCGTCTGCGGGAAAGAAAGGAAGATTCAACCCAGCTAAGAAATCGGGATCAGGAGGGAAAGTCCAATCTCCCACGAGAGCAAGGGTCATGCGAGCGGGGTTGGGCAGAATGGTGTAAGGGGTTGGGGGGTGGCCATAATGAAATATGAAGCGGCCATCCGAGCGGGGTTTGATCATGTGGATGTGCCGCAGGACATCAATATCAAGATGTGAGGGTCCTGCGGCAGCAGGAAGATTACCGGGGATGGTAATATTGAATTGGGCGTGAGAGCAAATGATCGTGATGATGCCCCCGCAACAAAACTTCCCCTTACCGGCCCGGCTGATCTCGAGTAGCTTGTAAACAAGCCAATTGCCGCCATGGATGGGGACGGTAGGGGCCCTAAAGCTAACTCCATCATCATCCCGGACATAAGGAAAAGTCATGGCCCAAAGGATAAAAAGGTCAGGGATAGTCACAGTGCCTGACTCGTCCCTAGGAAAGAATGCAGATGAAATGATTCTGTGGGCCAATCTAAACACGGGATGAATGATGGAGGAGGCCTTGGCCCTTCCTCGGGGGTAGTCGCGGATCAGCGTGAGGCGGAACCAAAATTGATCGACATCAAACTCGGGCGTGTACCCGTAGTGTCGGATGGAATCATCCCCGAGATTGGGGAAACCAAATATATCGTTAATCGTGTTCAGGTTCATGGTGACACTACGGTTACGCACCCGGAATCGAATGATCGACCCGGACTCCCAGACAAGTGTAGAGAGGAATTCGAGTGTGAGGGCCGGGTAGGATATGGCATGTGTATTAAGAAAGGCTAACCACCCTAAGTTAGCGAAAAGAGATTCGACCTCGGTGAAGACACCGAGATCGACAAGTGTACGTGCGTGCGGGAACTTGGTGGATAGATGCCCTCGAGCATCAAGCCTACGGTAAAAATCTTTGTGCTCCTGGTTCCGAAAAATATACCCGTGTGGGCCCAACATTGGATCCACAGGGGGAATAACAGGTGGAGGAGGGCCAAGTGTAAGTGCTCGTGTAAGGGAAGGGGGGCGTGTTTGTTTTCGTCTCTTTCGAGACGGCTCCTCTTCCCTCATGATACCCTTCCCCTTATCCTTATCTTTAGCCATGTGTGTGTGCGAGCAAGAATTAGTGCAAAAATCGTGGATGCACACCAACACAAGCAAACGAGCAAGCACAATAAATAGGGCAAATGTATAAAATAAGCTTAGGAGTGAGTTTACCCAAGCGGAGTGGCGGAGCTTGCTCGTTGATGCCTCACACTGTTCAGCGAGAGTAGCGTGGAGCCGCGGCGAACTCCTTCGGCAATAATTTTCGAAATGGGGGTGGTTCGGGGGAAAATTAGGTCAAAATCTCGGAATGGGAGGAGAGAGATGGTGTAGATGATGGAGGGGTTGATGAAGGAGGTGGAGAGTGGGAGTAATGGAGGAGTAGAGGGCGTGGGGGAGTGAAGATCGGTTGTTGGCGAAGAGGGGCAGGCGAAACGATGTCGGATTTTGGGGGTTTTTGCGATCGGGCGAGATGGAAACGAGCGGGTGTCGGGGGGTTTATATAGGGTTTTAAGTCGAACCGATCGGGTGACTTGTCACCCGATCGGTTGACTGTTAGGTCGAAAATCTTGCCGAAGAAATGCTACAGGTGAACCGATCGGATGACTTTTCAACCGATCGGTTGGCCGCTCCACACAATTTCCCGAGAACTTAGGGCTGCTCACCCGGTCGCGTCAACCGATCGTGCTAGAACTCAACCGATCGGTTGATATTCCCCAAGATTTCCCGAGAGTTCTCCCCAGCTCACCCGGTCTGCCACCCGGTCTCTTCATTACTCAACCGATCGGTTCATTCGGGGACGGATCTCGGCATGTATCTGATACATCCCAACCAATCGGGTGAGTTGTCACCCGATCGGTTGGGGCCTGTTTCCTGCAAAAACCAAGAAATTTGCTTAAGTCCCCGAACGGATGTTCTCGCGGCTGATTTTATTTATAAAAATAGATAAAATAAAGTAAAAATTAACGCTAAAAAGTGGGAAAAAGTTTAGAACATGGGTTGCCTCCCATGAAGCGCACTTGTTTAACGTCGTTGGCTCGACGCCCGCAAGAGATGCTCATGGTGGCTGATACGGGTGATGCCCAAACTTCGGCATCTCTTTCTCGCTGGGGCTGAAGGCGCTTGGAGTAGTCAGCGGCTGGAAAAATACTTGCTCGACTACCCTCCCTTTGTTCTTGAGATCCGGGGGCTTTTCCTTGGTGTTGGCACTTCCCGCCATCTTCTTCAGGATCCGGACCTCGTCTTTAGTGAGGTCCGTGAGCTCTTTCCCCGTTCTCCTCGCAGGAGGAGTCTTGGGGAACCCGGGAGGGGTCGTTCTCGCTGCACTCGGTCTTCCAGCAGCTTCTTTGTCTTCGGGGCCTTCTTCATCTTCAGAATTCCCCAAGTCATCGGGGGGGTTTCTCAGGAGAATCTCCCAGGAGCTCTCCTCTACAGCCTTTTCTTCTTCTATCTCAAGCAAATTACACCGGAGGTCATCAGGAGGGTCGGGGTGCTTCATGGATAGTCCCAGGTCAAACTCAACTTTCTCTCCGCTGATGTTCAAGGAGAGTTTTCCGTTCTTCACATCTATAAGAACGCCAGCAGTGGCCATGAAAGGCCGTCCCAGGATAATGGGGGTGTATGCGTCTTCGGGCATGTCCATGACTACAAAGTCCACAGGCACATGCACCCCTCTCACATTCACGGGGAGATCATCAACAATTCCCACCGGATATTTGACCGACCGGTCAGCTAGTTGTAGGGTCATCCCGGTGGGCTCCAAATCACCCATTCCTATTCTCCTGTACATCGACAAGGGCATCAAGCTAACACTCGCTCCTAGATCGACGAGTGCATGATTAATCTTCACAGCCCCGATCGTGCAAGGAATAGAGAAGCTCCCCGGGTCCTTGAGCTTCGGCGGGTTATCCCTCTGGATAAGAGCGCTACATTCCGCCGTCAGCACCACTTTCTCTTTTCTTGAACCTTTGGTCACCAAATCTTTCAAGAATTTTGCATAGGAGGGGATTGTCTCGATTGCCTCCAAGAAGGGGATTTGCAGGCTTAGGTCCTTGACCATGGCGAAGAACTTCCAATATTTCTCATCAATTTTCGCCTGAGCCAACCGTTGTGGAAATGGCACAACGGGTTTATACACTCTTGGGCTCTCTTCCTCCTTCTTCTTCTCTTCTTCAGACACTCCCTCCGGAGTCATGGGATTTGATGACGAAGCACCGGTGTCATTTAATTTTTCAGTCGGTCTCTCAACGACCAATGGTGCTTCCGGGTTGCTAGGGGGCACTCTAGTAGGAATTTGTGTCCCGCTTCTCAGAACGATAGCGGACCATTCGCGTGCTCGTGCACGAGTGCCGATGTTTGTGTTGCTCCCCTCGGGTTCACCTCCGGTTGTGGTGGCAATTGGTTTTGTGACCTATCAAGGTTCGCCACCTGTAACCCCAGCTGGGTTACTTGGTCCGTGAGGGTCTGCTGGCCCATTTCCAGCTTCTGGTTGATCCTCTCCTGGTTGGTAATATATTGAGTCAAGAGAGACTCAGCCAGAGAGACGGCCCTATGTTGGCCATACTGCTGCTGTTGGAACGGCTGCTGATTCCTGGGGGCATAAGTTTGTTGCTGAGGTTGCTGCTGAAACGGTTGCAGTTGACCCTGATTCTGCGGTGGTCTAGCCGGCTGATAAATTTGTTGATGCGGCTGCTGAGGCGGCGAGGGCTGAAATGGTGGCCGGTAACTGAAATTCGGGTGGTTCCGGTTGTTGGGAGAGTAGGCCGGGTTGGAATTTGTCCTTGGCGGATATGGCGCATTCCCCGTGGGGTTGTAAAATAGTGCGCTCGCCTGATCCAACGGTGGTGAGATGTCACCACTGTCGAATTCCCCAAGGAATTCGGACTCTACCGCAGAAACTTGATGTGTACCGGCCCCACCGGCTCCTACCATCAGTGCGGAGATCTGGGTCGAAAGCAAGTCAAACTTGCTTGAAAGTTTGTCGACGTCCTCGATTCTGTGTATACCCCCAGTTCTTGGTGTGGCTCTCTCGTCACACCACCGCTCATTGTTGGATGCCATATTTTCCAGAATATTCCTGGCATCTTCCTCGCTTCTAGACATGAAGGAACCCCCAGCCGCGGCGTCCATAGAAGATTTCAGGTCATCCCTCAACCCATTGTAGAACAGATTGATAATCTGCCACTTCGGAAGCTCATTGTGAGGGCATCTTCTTTGCATCTCTTTATATCTCGTCCAAGCTTCATGCAAGGACTCGTGGCTGGCCTGGGAGAAGGAGGAGATTTCACTCCTCAACTTCATGGTCTTCCCCGGAGGAAAGAACTTTGTCAGAAAAGCGTTGGAGAGCTTCTCCCAGGTGTTGAAAGTGTTGGGGTCCTTCCCCCTTAGCCATTGCTTTGCTTTGTCTCGCAAGGAGAAGGGGAACAGCTTCAGACGGATAGCCTCTGTCGTGACACCATTGATCCGGAAGGTGTCACACTTCTCCAAGAAGGAGTCTAGATGCTCGATCGGGCTCTCCATGGGTGCACCTGCAAACTGATCCTGCTGGATCCATGTCACCAATGACGGCTTTAGCTCAAAGCTCTGGGCCGTGATAGCTGGAGGACGGATGGCGGAAGTGGACTCGATAGATGGCATCGAGTATTCTAGCAGAGACTTCTGAGGTGGGGTGTTCTCCTCCATGGATTCGGGATCTTCCCTTCTCCGCTTCTCGGCGGCCAAGCGCCTAAGGGTGGCGTTAATCTCTGGATCGAGGGGGATCAAGTCGTCGAGACTCCTTGAGCTCCTGCGCATGAAAAACAACAAACACCCGTGAAGAGACAAGTGGGAAAGAAACAGATAAAATAAGAAATAAAAATAAGAAAAATAAAATAGAAAAAGAAAAAGGAGAATGCGAAAATTATCGCGAGGTAGGGATGTGAGCTAGACACGAGGGTTCAAGAGATCCTAAAATATCAAGCACGTTGCCTCCCCGGCAACGGCGCCATAAACTTGACCGGCCGCCCCGCTTGCGTCGCGACGTCGCGGTGTCGTTTATCGCAAGTTTCACGGTTAGTGTAGGGTGCGGGAACATCGAACTCAGGGAGGCGAGGTTGCGCTTGGGTCAGGTAGGACCTAAATCACCCCGAGGGGCGAGCTAGCCCGAATCGGTGGTTGGTTGTCACAAAAGGGGATAAAAGCGTAAGAACGAAAAGAAAGTAAACCCGGGACTTTGGTTTCCAACCCGATGAGAGACTCTCGCTGATACGGCCTACGGGTATGGGTAGCGATCGGGATTAGGGTCTAATGGTGGGACGTTGCCTCTGAAAGTGGTACCGGCGTCCCATGGGCCCGATATTCCGGTCGGTGCCCAGGATGATACACCAGACTTCCCGGGTTCGATCAGTGGGCACTCCCGTGTCCATTAACACTGATCGATCCCGGGAGCACTAAGTCCACAACGATATCTCCCAACGTCTCATCCTGCCGCTCCCGCGTGCTAGGATTTGGCGTCTACGCTAAAGGCGTGAGCTATGGCTAGGGAGTCAACCGCCAAGTTTATTCCCCCTTGGCCCAACGGTCAAAGGCGGTCTTTTTCCCGCCGATGACAATGAAACGCCCCGCGTAACCGTTAGATTCCTACTCCCTATCGATTTCCTAACCCTATGGATGCATCAGGAAGAGCCCCCGAAGGGGTTTCCACCAAAATCCCAGATTTGGGAACTACTCACAAAAATTCATGAAAAAGCAATCTAAATGAAATTTAACCGTTGAAATCATAATCGGACAATTGCAATGCGGAATTAAAGGAGTAATAAAGACAATACTAAAATTTTAGAAAGATCTGAAAACTTACAAAAGAGTAACAATTACAGCCGTCACAAGGAAATAAAACAGTAGAAAAACAGCAACTCCCGATTCTAGAACCCTAGGGGCTCTATATATAGGCCGTCGCATCAACCAATCGGTTGACAAGTCAACCGATCGGTTGATCCGTTACAAATAAATATCAGAAAACGGCGAGTTTTCACCCGATCACATGAACCGATCGGGTGAGTTCTTGAGCGACCGGTTGGATCTTGGAGCGGTCGGGTGAATCGACCGGTTCGACGTCCGTGTTTTTAGCTCATCTTTCTCAGCTATAGATGAACCGATCGGGTGAGAGTCACCCGATCGGTTGGCGCTTTGCTTCGAGAAAACAGAGAATAGCCCCCGCTGAACCGGTCTGTGAACCGGTCGGGTGACTTCGTTGTGAGCTGCGGCGGAGACCGGTTGGTGCACGCGTGCATCACCCGATCGGTTGGAGATGACCAACCGACCGGGTGAGGGGCTGAAAGATGAATACTTCGCCGTTTGACCCCCTGGATCACGCGTGACTTCTCCCGTTGCTCCGGGGACTTGGGATATCATCGTAAAACGTCCCCTACGTGGTCGAACTCCTGCAATCATGGACAAACAAAGAAAAGTGAAAGAAAACGGGAAAATATACGAAAACGAATAAGAGACGGCGGAAAACACGGAGAAACACAAAAGAAAACATGCGTGAATATATAAAATATAAGCGCACGTCAGCTCCAAGGCTTCGGAGGCAGCAGCCGGGCTGGGGATCTGCTCGGCTCCACCAGACGCGTCGGCACCTTTCAAAAGAGAAGCGAGCCGTGCCTCGGCCTCCGACTTCGCAGCCAGAGCTAAGGCTCTCTCCCGGTCCGCCACCTCCAGGGCAGAGGACAGCTCAGTTACGTGGGAGTCCAGGGACTGGACCCGCGCTTCCTCCAACTGACCGGCCTCCTCCTCCTCGCCGGGGGCCTCAGGGCCCCGCCCGGCATCGGATTTGGCTTTGGGAAGAACCGCGAATTGGCGCCTCATCGAGAGGCCCACCGAGGACAACTGCACCAAGACAACGAAGGTAAGACAGCGAGAGCAGCAGGAGGATAAGCGGAAACACGCTACCTGTTGACCAGCCTGAATCACGAAGGTGGCCAAACAGTCACCTCTGACTCCGTCCAACACCACCTGATCGGGAGGGAGATAGCAGTTCTCGGCCACTCGAGCGGCGGCTCCGCGGCTCGAGAACACCGATTCCTTCTCCCCCACTGGGAAGCGTGGACGAAGAAGACCCTCCCCTGATGAAGGGAACTCGCCAGGAGCAGAACGGAACGCGCCAAGATACGGACTGTAGGCATCAGGGAGAGAGCCATCCGGGAGGGGTGAAGGGCCGGCCCACGGCCAGGAAACCTCAACGGGGGCGGGTTGAGGTCGATCAGCAGTCGGCTGGACATCGACCCCCTCGACCCCCTCACAGACCCTCTTGGAAGACCCCAGCAAGGGGAGAGAGGGAGACGACACCTTCTTCCGTTTTGAGCCTCCGGTCGCGGTCACAACCCGCTGCTTCTTCCGGACCTCCAACACATGATCCCTCCTGCGCGGATCCGGGTTTGGGACCTGCACGGGAGCGCTGGCAGGAGAAGGACCGAGAGGGAACCCACCTGCACTCAATGGAGAGATGAGAGACCGAGCAGAACCCAAGCGACCTCGAATGGCGAACACTCGGGGAAACTTACCTAGGGGCCACACTGTCTTGCGCAAGTTGTGGTCGCTAAAGAGGACATCGATCGAACGCTCCCTCGCAAGAATTGCCAGCATGTCCTTCGCCGTCTGCTGCTCAGTGACCGTCGGCTCACCCAGATCAAGGATGACTGCACCGGTCGCCTCCCACCGAACCGGGAAGGGTACACTCGAAGGGAATGTGACAAACACGTACTCCCCCTTCCAGCGTTTCAGGGAGCTCGGCAACCCTAGCACCAGGGACATCTTCGGGCGGGCGCTGATGTAAATCCACGCCCCCGATTGGTGGTGGCTCAGGTGGTAGAACTGGGCAAAGAGGCGAAGAGAGGGCGCCACACCCTTCAGCATGCAGACAACAACGAACCCGACGAGGAGCCCGACGGCGTTGGGACAGAATTGACACAGGCACACATTGTGGGCCTGAAGGAACTCAACGATAAAAGGATGGAGCGGGAAACGAAGCCCGAAGCGGAAGCACTTCTCATATATTCCGACCTCATTGGGGCCAGGAAAGCAGATCCGCTCGTCAGCCCCAGGGGCACGAGCCGAGTAAGGCGGAAGCAGGTAGGCGGAGCGCATGCTCCCGATGGCGGTGGCGCAGATCGACGAAGGCCACGCCAAGACCTCTGAGGGCACCCCTGAAAGATCATCCCCGTGCTGACTAATCGCCGAAGGAGTGCCACCCGCCAGACCTGGAGCCGCGTCGCGCTCCGACCGAACCGAACCCGTAGCAGAGGAAGACGACATGGGGCAGAGCTCAGACAGAATAGGGATCAGCGCAAAGAAGAAAACGACGGGATGGCGACTCACGAACCCCTCAGCTTCTCAACTGAAGACAACCCCACGAATGGTGGGGATAGGCTTGCAGCCACACGTGGCAGCATCAGAAGAACGACGGCGCTTCGGAGCCCGCGCTTTAAAAATATCGAGCAGGCCAACTCATGATGACGACTAATAAATGAGTCGGCATCGACTGGCGAGCTTGTCAAAATCGGCAGAAGTCACATCGGCCGAGCCGAACCGGCCGAGCCGAACCGGCCGAGGCCGATCAACCCGACCGATGGGGGGCAATTGTTACGCCTATTTGACCGAGACCTAAAAGACACGAGCCCAGGAGCCCGACTACTGGTCGAGAGCCCATCTGCATCCTCAAGCCCATTCTACAAAGGCCCTATAAGGGATCTTCTCGAATGTCGATCCGACCTGGCCCCGATAACCCGCTGGTCACTCGCCCACTCCTGCGAAAACCGCTCCCCCGGACGCGTGACCACTAAATGGCGGTAATGGGGAGGTGCTGGCATGGCGAAGAGAGCGGCGGCGAGGGGGCGGATTGATGGGGCACGATCGAGGGCGGGCGTGGGACGTGGGCCAGAGGCAATCACGCGGGGAGCTCTACAAAAGGGCTAGGAAGACGACGAAGAACGGGACCGCATCTCAGGTATCTAAAACCTAAGGTACTCCATCAACGACCTAGATCCCCCATCCTATCTCCTTCCTCCCCCGCTCGCGCTGTGAGACGCCGTTCCGATCTCCTCACGAGTCGAACCGTCTCCGCCGGGCCTCCTCTTTCAGATCTCTATCTGACTTAGGCATCGGAGGGGATTAGGCCGGAACCTAGGTCCGGCCCCCTTACGAGCGTTCTCGTCTACGCAGGTGGGCAGCTGATCAACAGGCCGAGGCTTCCCCTCGCCCCTCTCCAACCTCACAGTCAACTGGACGAGTGAGGCTTACCCTCACCGTCCGCCCGCCGAGGCCGAGCACATCCTACCGAGGCCGAGCGTCTTAACTGGGTCCGAGGCTTCCCCTCGCCCTTCGCCGACCGTGCCTCTAGCTGGACGACCGAGGCTACCCCTCGTCTTCCTTCCACCGAGGCCGTGCTCGTCCGACCGAGGCCGAGCGTCTCAACCAGGGCCGAGGCTTCCCCTCGTCCCAACTGCACCGATTCGAAGCCCCCGAGGGACCCAAGCGGGCCCTTTGACCACGTTGACCGGGTTGTCCACGGTCAACGCTTTGTAGTGAGAAAACACTCTGAAACAATATCCATCTTAAAGCCCTTGTCATTTCCGGCTATTAAAATGGCATCTACATATAGAGACATAATAACATACTTGTTCTTATTCCTCTTGATATATACACAATTATCTTCATCAAGCATGGAAAAACCATTTGATACGACAACTTCTTGAAATCGTATATACCATTGCCTCGAGGATTGTTTAAGACCATATATGGATTTACGAAGTTTACAAACCTTATGTTCGTTTCCTTCTTTTACAAACCCTGTTGGTTGTTCCATATAGATCTCCTCGTCCAATTCTCCATTGAGAAAGGCAGTCTTTACATCCATCTGATGTAATTCGATGTCTAAGCAAGCTACCATTGCCAGAATCAGGCGAATCGAGGTAAAACGGATAACATGAGAGAAGGTCTCTTCGTAGTCTATCCCTTCCTGTTGCGTAAAACCTTTCGCGACAAGGCGAGCTTTATATCTGTCAATAGAGCCATCAGCCTTATGCTTGATCTTGAGAACCCATTTGTTCCCAATTGCTCTACGTCCTCTGGGTAAGTCAACTAAGTCCCAGACTTGGTTAACTTTCATGGATTCCAATTCCTCCTTCATCGCTTCCATCCATTTGTCTTTTACAGTGCATGATACGGCCTGTTTAAAGGTAGCAGGCTCGTCATCATCTTGTAGTAAAGTCATAAAGGTTTGCGGAAATTCATCCTCAAATCTTAGAGGAGCCAACCTTGTACGACTACTACGTCGTATTTGAGATTCTTCAAGTTCTTGTTGACTTGAATTTAGATCAATTCTAATATCACTCTCACTTGGAATGTTGTTAGAAATGCTCCCACTTGGATCATTATTCCCATATGGAATAGGATTAGCGTCATTCGTATCATCCATTGGTGAGGTTTGAAACGTATTTTTGTCTTCACCAAGAATTCTCCCACTCGAATGAGGTAATCCATCTTGATCATAAATCTCAAATAGAGATAAGTCCTGACTTATCTCGCCCTGTCTTGGAAACTCGTTTTTCAAGAAAGTGACATCCCTCGACTCAAATTCAATTAGAACACCATTGTCTTCCTGACTAACGAAAACATAACCTTTGGAGTTTTCTGCGTATCGTATAAAGATACATTTCCTTTCCCTTGGCCCAAGTTTTCCATACTTATGGGAGGAAATATGTGCGTAGGATGCACATCCCCAAGGTTTTAAAATGTTTAAGTCAGGAGACCTTTGGTTCCACAACTCATAAGGAGTGGAGCTAACTGATTTCGAGGGTACGCGGTTCAAAATGAAAGTGGCCGTTAATAATGCATCACCCCAAAAGGTAATTGGCAAGTTAGCTTGCGCCATCATTGAACGGACCATTTCCATTAAAGTCATATTCCTCCTTTCTGCAACACCATTTTGTTGAGGAGTATAAGGCATAGTTACCTGATGTAATATGCCCTTTTCATCACAAAGTTCCTTAAAACTTGTTGATTGATATTCACCGCCCCTATCGGTTCGCAAGACCTTAATCTTGCGATCTAATTGATTCTCCACTAAACTCATATAGTTTTTAAAGCAGGTTAATGCTTCACTTTTGTGGGATATCAAATAGATATGTCCGAATCGGGTGAAATCATCAATAAAAGTGATGAAATAGGACTTCCCGCGTCTTGTCTTGACATTCATCGGACCACATATGTCCGAATGGATGAGCTGTAATGGAACCTCGGCCCTTGTACCAGTTCCAAACGGCTTGCGACAAGATTTCCCCACAAGGCAATGTTCGCAGGTCGACATTTCAACCTTTGAAACATTGGATAGAAGGCCACGTTTGGCAAGTCTATCCATTCGTGTTGGTCCAATATGACCAAGCCTTGCGTGCCAACAAATTATATCAGACTCATAAGTCGAAGAATTTGCAACAAGGAAATTTTCATTACAATCAGAGGAATCATACATTGTATTTAATACAATAAATCCTTTAAATACATACCCAGTACCAATTAAGGAATTATTACAACACAAGTCCACTTTACAATCATGAAAAAACCAGCTATAACCAAGACCCATTAACACGACCACAGATATTATATTCCTTCGAATATCTGGAGCGAAGAGAACATCATGAAGTAGGAGAGTGCGGCCGTTGTCCAAGACTAGCTTGCAAGTCCCAACGCCTTTCACTTCAACACGTGTGTTGTTTCCTACATAGATCCACTTCGTTCCTTGGGGTATCCGGTGATACTCCACGAAGGACCGTCTGTCCCTTGCTATGTGGTCGGTGGCACCTGAATCAATTATCCAAAATGGATTAGATTCCACAAGAAATATTGAACTAGAAACACATATGTAACTAGTATAATTACAAGTTACCTCGTCGCATCCACTCGTACACGAACGAGCATAGTGATCGAGCTTGTTGCACTTGAAGCACTTGATCCTCTTCAAGTCTTTCTTCTTGTGCCATTTCGTGTGCCCACCCTTATGTTTGGGTTTCTTGGTAGACTCAGGTTGCTTATTACGTTCATTGGTAGACTTCGAACGATCTTTCCTTTTCTTTCTCCCGTGTGAGGAACTAGCAACTATGTGCACTTCTGCACTTGGCTTGGCAGCCGCAAGCCGCTCTTCCTCTAATTCAAGGTGCTTAGAAACATCGCTGAAGGTTTTGATGCTCTCATTGTGAGTGAGATGCATCTTCATTTGGTCCCACCCATTTGGTAGGGAACGTATGACTGCTTGGATTTGTTGCTCATCTGTGAGCACATGACCCGCATCCTTTAACTCTGAGATAAGATTCGCCATATGTCGCAGATGTTTCCCCATGGAATGATCTAGACATTTCTTGTATGAATCAAATCTTATAGTTAAGGCGCGAAGTTTGGACACCGATGTGCCACCAAACTTCTCTTCTAGCTTGGACCATATGTCCATGGCTAGGTCATGCTCTCGGAAGATGCGCATTATGTCATCGGCCATACTGCTCAATAACGTAATGCAAGCTATCTTATTCTTCCGAGACCAAGCATCAAAAGCTTCCTTGTCTCGTCTGTATTGGGTCGTAGTGCCCAACTCGGGTTCAATCATTACGTTCTTTAGAGTTTCGAGCACTTCTTGCTCCTCTAAAACGTATTGTATCTTGATGGACCATAGTTTGTAATTATCGCCGTTGAGTTTTTCACCTCTGTTTAACTCAGCGACGATATTCTTTGAAGCGGAAGACATTTTACTTTTAAAATGCTGCAAAAGACACAAAACCGAAGGTTTGATCAAAACATTGCATTGAAAATTCTTAAAATATAATTCCCATTTGAAATGATAATAGAATATCCCATTTGGATAGTTCTAATTTCAACTCCCACTTGGAATGATATTTATAATTTGATAAGTTACTTTCGAAAAATATTGAAGATGTTACTCTAGAATCGGAAAGGTCACTACGTTTCCAATCACCAACTAGAGTAACTTTCAATATTTCCCCATCACTTTATCAAATAAAAGTACTCGTATAGTACTTCACAGCGGAAAAGCGTTTTTTTAAAACGTATTTTTCAAAAGGTACGAAAAACGTATTTTTCATAAAATTGTATATTTCAACCTTGTACCCTTATGATACTAGCGAAATATTCGGCACTCCCTGGCCATTTGCCGGGATGAGTCGTAGCTGTGCCAAGGTCGGATCCCCCCTTTGGGGATTTTTCTGCAAGCTATCGTCACCGGCTCCCGTGTGGATCCTGGCGCTTCCCCCTTATTGGAGAATTTTGTCGCAGACGACTGCCGTTGGCCCCATATGGGCTAGCCTTGTAGGTTGCCGGGGCCGAAACCACTGACAAGGCCTCTGGCTAAATTGGTCGACCAGAAATCCCGGATTGGTCGACAAATACCGACCAATTTTGCACCCCCTTGGCCAGGGCCTCTGCCCTGGCCGGGGCTGGCCAGCGACCGGCCAAGGGCCTCTGCCCTGGTCGGCCAGGGGCCCTGGCCCCTCTGCCAGGGCCTCTGCCCTGACCGAGGCCGGCCAGGGCCGGCCAGGCCCTGGCCTGAGGCCAGGGCATTGGCCCTGGCCTCTGCCAGGGCCTGCCAGGCCGGCCCTGGCCTCTGTCAGGCCGGCCCTGGCCTCTGCCAGGCCGGCCCTGGCCTCTGCCAAGGCCTGCTAGGCCCTGGCAGAGGCCAGGGCGCCGGCCCTGGCCTCTGCCAGGGCCGGACCCTGGCCTTGGCCGAGGCCGGCCAGGGTCCCCTGGCCCTGGCCTGGCCTCGGCCAGGCCTGGCTTTAGCCATGGCCAGGGCCCCCTGGCCCTGGCCGGGGCCGGCCAGGTCCGGCCATGGCCATGGCCGGCCACCCCCTTGTATGGGGTTGCCGCATGCATTCCTCCTCCTCGTCGAGGTGGTTTTCGTTGTCATTTGGCCGTAGCCAACCCCCTCCACATGGGGAGGGGGGATGCATTGTCTCCATAGCCCATTTGGCCATGGTGATCATGCACCAAAAGTCATCTTCCCCGATGGGAATAACTTCCATCTTCTTCCTCGATGAAGCACCCGTTCGTCGATGAAGCACCCGTTCGTCGAGAAAGTAGTTATTCTCTGATGGCCGTGTGCCAAAATGAAAAAATAACATACTTTAAAGTTCGTAAACTACACGCTCCACATGAAGAGAGTTCACATTCCATATGAATGGAGACTCAGCATCCATGAAGAGTGCGAGCTTGACGATATGAACGGTCGGTTCTTCCCGTCACGGAGAGTTCCTGCCATATCTGTAATGACAGAAGACCCTAACGTGAAAAGAACAACCGCTGCGTTCTCTCTGTCACAAAGCGTTCCTACCATATCCATAATGGTAGGATACCCATTCGTGAAAAAGACAACGCCTCGTTCTTCGGTTCGACGGGGCGGCGGTTTGACCGGGGCGAACCCGTATGGCTCTGATACCAATGATGGATCCTGTCAAAACAGCGACGTTAGGATCAAAATAAAGTAGAGACTTATGTTTGCGTATGTAGCACCGTAATCTCTGAACTTTGCCCTTGGATTCGCCACAACGGTCGATACTTCGTCACAGAGGATCGAAGCAGAGTTTCACCGCCTAAATCTCTATCTAGAAGAGGATTTTAATGGAAGGGAGAAGAAGAACATAAGATGCCTTATGCAAACTTATGGCATGGAAAGTGTGGAATGAATGCCTTACCCTTGGGTCCTATTTATAGGCTTTAGGGGTGGTTATTGTAGGAAATAACCAATTATAAGCTTATTAGCCTATATAAGCACATTCATTTATCATCTTCTTCATTCACTTATCAAGTGCCTTTATGCACTTATAAAGTGACTTTTTCCACTTATCGAGTGGCTTTTTCCACTTATCGAGTGGTCCTTTTCACACGAGAAAAGGTTCCCTTCGTGCACGCTTTCGTGCACGCGACATCTGAGGTCCGTATACCCTCATACATCCCCTCATGGGTGTATTCATGTCGTCCATATCCAACAAGGCTAATCCCCTAAAACCCTTGTTCAAACTACCGCGGGACAACCTGAGATTCATCCAACTAAGGTTAACCTATCATCCAACCCATAGAATCCTAGGGTTCATCCCTAATCCTAGCAATAGATCTACTCAATCGTGGGAGAGGATATGGAAACAACATAAATGAACATTACAAGCACATATAAGAAGAACAATAAAAGATTCGCCAACAAAATCATATGAAAAAGACAATAAAAGAGATTCAACAAGAAATACTTAGCTATTGAAGATCCAATACACAAATCACCATGGAGGGGGCCGATGGCGTAGCCTAGCCTCCGAAAAGAGTCTCCAAACCCTAGAAACTAGCTTTCCTAACCAAAGAGGAGATGCCCTAACAATGGCTGCTCAATCCATATATATAGCCCCCAAAAAACCGCCAAAATAACCCTAAATTAAGTTAGACCCGTGCTTGCTGCCTAGGTAGCTCAGGCTAGCTATGCCAAGCCGCTCGGTCGAGCATGTGCACAATTTGCCCGAGCACAGATTCCAACACAGATTCACCAACTTGCAGAATATCCCTAGGGCTCATCCAACCTCCGATTGGCGCGTTCTTGGTGGCGTTGGAATTGTTATGAAGTCTATTACCTGGAAAAAATATGGAAAAAATATTGTAAAATCCCGATTGATAGAATGTATTAAAAGAGTGAAGGGCTATCCTGAAATCTGCACTTTTGGTCATTTCTACTCTGCTCGACCGAGCGGCTTGGGTCACTCGGTCGAGCATGCCCTAGCGCTCAGTCAAGCATCTCTTGGGGCTTTAGAGTTTTGCCTCAATGGATGTGATGTCGCTCTGTCGGAAATTGATGTCGCTTGGTCGAGCGAGAAGCCGTTCGACCTAGCGACATATCGCTCGACCTAGAGAATTAAGCGTAAATCCAATAGAGAGTTTGTAGGAAAATTCTTGGGCTCTTCTGATTGCTGGCTCAAGCAAGCGACTTGGTCGCTCGGGCGAGCGAGCCAAGTTGCTCGCCCGACCAGCTCCTCGTCGCGTTGCTCCTTCCTTTTGTGTCATAGCTCGGCCGAGCGCATCTGGGAAATCTTCACTTCTTCCTTCTTCTCTCTTTTGTATGCGCGTCTCTCTTCGTTGGCTTCTTCTCTTCTTTATAGAAGTTTTAGCTCATCTTCAGGGGCATGCTTGTTGCTCTAACATTATCGTTCATGTCCTTGACTCCAATTTGCTCCAAAATACTCCAAATTCCGTGAAATATACAGAAACGCTCTCAAAGTCAAATAGTTCCAAATAATGGCATAAAAGCATATAAAATGGGGGTTTTGAGGGTGAAACATGACATGAAAAGGTGCGATAAAATGTGTAATTGATGAGCATATCACAAACGTTGCATGAAGAGAACCGTAACAACGGTGAGTCCATGCATGAACAACTTCTAATATATATGTATATATTCAAAGTTTAAGTTAGTTATATATAATAAAATGTAAGCTAGTATAGTATATATACAGTATGTTATATTGATATTATTTCATTTATGTATATATTGCATTATATAAACAATAATTATGTATATGTTATATGCTTAAGTTTATATAAAAACAGTATACATAATATATAAACAGTATATGTATAAGTTAGTTATAATATTATTTAATTAGTTAAAACTATTAGTTTAATATCAAAATCCATGATGCAGATAAATCACACATCACGCTACGATCACCTCGACACCCAAATTCACCTATACCAGGCAAGTATTTTATCGTACACAAACTGTAAGATGTAATGTTTAGATCTTAGTAGCTGAAACCATTAAATGACGTTAAGCACTGTCAATAATGTCAACTCCTTATAATCATGTTTGCTTAACAGTTTTTGGAATGTTTCAACGGACCTAGTGATGCGTTTTATCTTGAAATGTTATGTTTAATTTGTGTCTTCAGTTTTAGATCGATTTATTCTATACTCATTATCAAAGATTGCACTACCTTAGGCAGAGGGCAAGACAAACCCTCGAGGCATGTAAGTGAAACCATCGAATACAGATGGGCTGAAAACTAGTCGATGACCAGACGAGTACACTTTGGGTGGGGTTGGTTCATTTAGTAGAGTTCGTAACTGTGGCTTGAGCATATTACGGCTACCTCTATGCCACACTAATGGAGGCAAGCATCTTGGCCATTTTCCAAGTTAGGGATGGCAAGAAGCGTCACGGTAAACCCCCGACGATAGGGTGTATCAAGAACATTTTACCTACTCAGATATGAACTTAATCACTAACACAAACAACTGAATATACTCAACTTGCAAACTATCATGATCTCATTGAAATGCAAATCAAATGTTAATTTTCAGCATACTCATAGTTTTAAGTTATGCACATGTTTTCCCTTAAATGTGCTCTGACGCTCTTCTGTTTCCTTTTTCAAGTTAATACTTTTGTTAATTTAAAAATCTTACCGAGCTATCGCTGACATATATTTCAAATGAAATTATGAAATTTATTTTAGGTTCAGAGACAGAGTACGTTGAGGACCCCACTTTTGAGGATCCTAACCTGTAGGTAGACCCCCGCAAATCAGAATTATGAGGACGCTAAGTCCTCCCTGCTGAAGACTAGAGAGTTTCTTCAGTCTTTATTTATATATTTGTATTATTGTTTTCATTGGTGTTGCATTCAGCAATAAATTGTACGACCATGCTAAGCCTTAATTAATTTGTGTACGTTGTTTGAACGATGGACTAATTGTAATAAATATTTATGATGCTTCTGAGAACATCACATGCAAGAACCTAGATAGCTACAAAAATCTTATTGTGCTTAAGTCAAAGAAGAAAGAAAAAAGTACTTCTTCTTTGCTTTAAGCACATGCGGACCTGCTCACGTTGTCACTCCCTAGTACAGTGGGAAGCGGTGCGTGACATAAATGTGCAATTATATTGATAACTATTCTATTTTGCACTTCAAATATGAATGTTGAATAGTTTTATCTCCTTATGTGATTTGATGCTACAAGCTTAGATAGATGGTTAAATGAGAACACCTTCACTTATGTATTTTGGTATCATTTTGATCATCTATATTAGCACCAATTGTTATTGTTCTCTTCCTCCCACTGTTTTTGGGATATCACAAAGGGGGAGATGTAACCATAAGGTGGAGCTTTGATGGGAGCTTTGAGAGCTTGCTTTGAGAATTTTGAATTTTTGAATTGTTGAATTTCATCTTTTAATGTCATAAAGGGGGAGAGAGAGTAACCATAGGTGAATTTCATGCAATATCCCGAAATTATTAGAACTTCATGAATCATATCATATCTAAAATAGTTTTGAACCTTTTGTATGATTCAAGAGGAGACTTGAAATTCATCTTTCACTGTGTCTTTAAAATTGATTTCAATAAAGTTGATTGACGTGATCTCCTTATTCATGCTTCAACTTTCTCTATGTGTTTCACCATATGCTTCATGCCTTGTGTATCCATGTATGTGGATGACTTTAATGAATACAATGCACAATTCATGTGATACAGATATCATTAACTTGCATTGATGATTCATTATTCATATGATTATTTGGACTAAAATGTTTAGCATCAATGCAAGGGAGCAAGTATCTTTAATTTCAAGCACAATTGTTGTTAATGGTTATGGTTGTTTGTCATTATCAAAAAGGAGGAGAATGTTGAATATTGGATTCCCCAATGTGGTTTTGATGATAAACAAACATAATCAATTGTGACTAATCCCCATGTTTTGTAGTTAATTGAAGCATCGTCAATATAGATAAAGTCATATCAAATGAAGACGATGACTCAGATCATTGATGCAAGGAATTCAATCAATGAAGCATGGAAATCAAGGAGTGAACGTAAGGAAATCAAAGCGTTGGACTCAATAAAGCTCAATGGAAGTCTTCAAGGGATTCAATAGGAAGTGAAGGGGATAAACATGTCTATCTTTCTCTTTCTTTACTTAGTATTGAATTAGCTTATTAAGCCTTGAATGGACTTGATAGAATATCATTCATAACACTCACAACATTATAGATTATATATCCTGAAGTGTCATAGGGTTAGAACTTACATAAGTTTGAAGTAAAGCTTTTCAACCTACCCAGGCGACTGGTGGTTGGTCTCCAGATGCCTAGCGTTTATGCTCAGATATTTCTTCAAACCCTATCCAGTACAGACGACTGAAGTTCTCATCCCAGATGTCTGCACAAGTGTGTCAGACGCTTATATGATGAACTTCAGACGTCTGATTAATTCTAGCTGAACTTCAAATATCTCGGCCTTAGTTGACTGATATAAATCTAACGTCAGATGTTATGTTTACAGACGTCTTCATAATGTGTCAGACACCTAGATGATTTACATCAGACGTTTGGTTAATTACGAGAAAAATTTCCATTATCTTAAACTTTGCAATCAGTATTGATTAAGGCGTCTGAAGTTGTATTACCAGACGTCTATATGATGAACATCAGACGTCTGGGTATTCAGACCAATATATTCCAGTGACTCAGTCCCTCACTGTCTTTATGATCAGACGCATGTTGCCTATGAGCCAAACATCTGTGCAGTGGACCAGACGTCTGGGAAGTCTTCTTCAGACGTCTGCCAAGTGTATGTTAGGCTGTATTTATGATCCAGTCAAAACAATACAACTAACGCCTGGTCTGTCTTCTTCAGACGACTAGTGACTAGGATTTCTGCCTGTTAATAGCCTTTTCCAATATTAAATGCTTGGGATTTTTATCAGATTTTGGACAGAGTTCGGTGAGCTATTTATATGGCTTCAATGTCTTGACTTGATAAGCTAGCTAAACATCTAAGACTTCATTCAATACACTCTCAAGTGATTTCAAGTCATTAATGTCTTCACTAGAGCATTCAAGATAATTCAAAGCCATCCAAGCTCAAGCTCTAAGTTTTAACTTGTCTCTAGAGCTTTCAAGGCCAAGCTTCTAGCATTCATTGCTAATCTTCTTGAGACAAGTAGTAAGTGCTCATACTCTCATCATTTAGAGCATATCACACACACCTTCTTGCCTCATTCTTAAGAGAATTATTCCAGGCATATGTGGTGAAAATCGTTTCATATTTCGGTTCTATTTCTCTTGATATTTGAGATATCCTCTCAGGTTGTGAGAGTTATCCATTCCCAGGTTGTGGGAAGTAGAAGAAGAAAGTGTATTGGTTTTTCACTTGTCAGGTTTTGGCAAGTGGGTATTAGTGGAACACTAATCACTAGCGGGTTTCCTAATGGGTTGTTGGAGTAGGATTCAAAGGAGTCGGAGATGTTGAGTATTGATTCCCCTGATTTGGTTTTGATGATGAACAAACATAAATATCGTGTACTAATTCTCTTTGAGCATATTTATGGAGATCGTCGCCAATTTACTCTGTAGATCTTAAGCGACGTCTCAAGACTTCTTTAGAGCGCATGATCGTTGTGCCTGAAGCTTTGTTAAAGCTCAAGGACTTGTTGATGAAATCAAGAGATTTAGACTCATCATGTTAGAGCTTTGAAGACGGTTATTCACGTTTATCTCTTTGTCTTCTTTCTCTAACTTTATAGAATGTTAAGCCTTGAGTCATACTTGCTTAGTATCCATCTTAACTATCTTATCTATTTACTAAGAATGCCGTAGAAGCCATTAGATAGGGTCCCTTAACATATCGCTCTTCTACCTGGCTTCTGGTGCATCTTAGTTGGTTCAAGTTGAAGAACTAATCGATTAAATGTCAATCTAATCGATTAGGAATTCTTCTTGAAATGACTAGCCATCCTTTGAATCTTAAGCCTAATCTCTGTTGACCAACTAGTCGGTCCAAGAAGGTTCACCGGCCGATTAGTTCTCAAACTAGTCGGTTAGTGTTACTTCTTAGACCGACTAGATTATCCTTCTTATTTCACACAATTCTCTGTTTCAAACCAGTCGGTCCAAAAAAGATCACCGACCGACTAGTTCTCCATCGAATCGGTTAATGATCCTTCTTGACCGATTAAGCTGCTTTAATTTTCCAGACGTTGGAGATTTTATTTCCACGATTTTCTTGGATCTGTTTTGATTCTTTCCATATCTGTTTAATGTGTTTCAAACATGGAAATTCTTCCCTTATGAGTAAACATTCAGATCTAGTTTTTAAAATATCGATTATCATTTTGAAAAGGCTTGATCTCTCTCGAAAAACTCTCTCTCTTTTCGACCTAATCCTTCCTAGAGATCATTGGCTTTTGTGCGTTCATTCTCTTGAAGGATTCAAGGATCACAATCATCATCCTAGCCGTCTCCATCTGTTCATCTCAGTGGTGCTAGGGTTTCAATCGTTCTTCGTGATCTTTTCTCTACATCATCTTTCATTGCCCTAATACCGTAAGTATCTCTCAAGGCATAGGAAGTTGTGGTGAGTATTTTGTATTTCATTAAACTCTTTGTTAAAGTTTGCTCTCGGTTTGTGAGAGGTGAGTGATCCCGGTTTGTGGGAGTCATGATTGAATCTTTGTATTCATTTGTCTTGTAGTAGTTGCTACAAGAAGTTTTTAGTGGAAGATTAAGTTAGTGGACTTTAACTGGACTAGCCGGAAGGGATCCGGGTGTCTGGGACGTAGGATCACTGGGAATAAGTCGAGGAGACTTGGGTGGATCCGAACCCATTACATCACTTGTTTGCATTGTGATCTTCTTGTTGTTACTTCTATTCCGCATTCTTGTTTGTGTTTGCAAAATAATAAGGAATTATCCTCTTAGTTATTTTAAAGTACTATTCACACCGCTCTAGTACTTGTGCAGTAGCTTCCAGGGTATTACATTTGGTATCAGATCTTGGTTCATAGCTATGACAAACAACGACAACAGGGCCGTTCGACCACCTCCCGACTACAGCTCCTACAAGAATCGTGAAGAAGCCTCTTCAGTGCTCGAAGGCTACTCCTCAAACAGGCCTCCTCACTTCAACGGTACCAACTATAGGTACTGGAAATGCCGGATGGAAACTTTCCTCTGGAGCGCATCACTTTGGATAGCCACGTTAACGGAGTACGTTGAGCCCATTGAAGAAGACTTCACAAAGTGGACTACCGCGGAGGTTGCCGCGGAGGTGAACAATGCCAATGCAATGAATGCCTTACAATGTGCATTGGAGCCTGAATACTTCAATAAGATATGCACATGTAAGAGTGCATATCAAATTTGGAATCAACTTCTCATCATGTACGAGGGAACGAGCATGGTAAAACAGTCTAAACTCATTGTTGCTAATAAAGAGTTCGAGTTATTTCACATGGAACAGGGTGAAAGAATTAAGGAATACTATGCTCGCTTCGTGGATCTATCCAACGAATTGGAAGCTCTTGGGAAGACCTATACCCAAGAAGAGAAAGTCGCAAAGATCATTGAAGGACTTCCTTCGAGTTGGAAAAAGCGAACCTACGCTATCGAGGAAAGTAATGATATGTCTAAGTATATTGTTGTTCAACTAATGGGTACCTTAATGTCTTATGAGGTACGAAAAGACAGCAAGATCAAGATACATGACAAGATGAAGGCATTCTTGAAGCAAGAAGAGCCGAAGAAAAAGGCAATTGCTTTTAAGGCCGCCCCTACCACACCTACCGATAGTGAAGAATCGGAAGCTGAGTTGGACATGGAATATTTGGCTCTCATGGCAAAGAAGTTCAACCGGTTTTTCCAAAAAGGTAACTTTAAGAACAAATCCAAAGTTGGTTCTACTAATGCTTCTTCTTCTTTATGTTTCAAATGATATAATCCAGGACACATCAAGGTTGATTGTCCCCTCAACAAACAAAAGGAGAAATGGAAGGCACCTAAGTACGACAAGTCAAGAAAGTACAAGAAGGAGTACAAGAAAGGGCTTGTTGGTACATTCACCGACTCTGAAGAGGACTCTTCAAGTGGTGAGTCAGATGAAGAACAAGTGGAGAAAGTACAAATGTGCTTCATGGCAAGAGAACAATATGATCAAGAGACCGATTCAGATGAAAGCGAGGATGAAGGTGAAGAGGTAACTATGGATGACCTTAGATTAGCTAATGAAGAAATTTGGTCTAAGTATTCTAAGTTAGTGAATAGATATACTAAAATCAAAGATGAGCTAAATAGTCTTCAAACCACACCTAAACCTGTCATCACCAACAATGACACTGTTGTTGAAGCCTTGCGAATTAAGATTGTAAATCTCAAATCTCAACTTGAACATGTTAACATTGCGGATCCGGATGAACATGAGATAGCGGATTTGATTTCTCGAAACTCAACTTTGAGTATTGAGAATGAGAATCTCAAGTCACGTGTTTGTGAACTCACCACGCAAGTGTCTACTTTGGATACTAAAATACTTTCTCTCACTGAGAAATATGAGTTCACATTAGGCCGTGTTGAGAAATTCAACAAAGGTAAGGATCGTTTGGATAATATTCTGAATGACTTACTTTCGGCCAATCATCGCATTGGGTTGGGATATAATTAGAAAAATTCATCTAAATCTTCCACCACCTTCGTGAGGCCATCCTCCGATGCCTTAATTAGTGGGAGTAAACACCCCATAGGTAGTTCATCTTCCAATGGTACTTCCACTAAGTTCACATCCTCTTTTAGAAAGAAACCCACCTTGGGTGGACCTCCAAAGAAAGGTCATGCATTTATGTACACAAATGCTATACCACATAAGAACACATCTCCTACTCCACATGTTCACACTTATGATGATTTTTATGCTCCACGTCCACGAGCACGTGCACACCAAGTGAGACACACTCACGCACATGTTCCCCTACGTGCATATGTTCACCCTCATCATTATTATATGAATGATTACCATCATGCACCGTATCATATGTTGCCACCACCATTTCATCATGTGCCGCATGCTTATCCACGTCATGCATACACTAGGCCACTTCCTTGTAGAACACATGCACCACGTAGAAATCAACAAAATGTGCATGTTCCCAATAGGAATAGGGCTCCCAAGACATTCTCTATTTGGGGCCTGAAGGAAACTAGCATGCATGAGAAACAAGCATATATAAACTCATATTTTATGAATGTTGTGCACAATGATGACTATATTGGGAAGTCTAAGTCCAATTGGACTTGGCTTCCAAAGGTCTAATCTTTTAGGACCCAATGACCTTGGGTACCATGATACAATGTTTTTATCTTCAGGTACTCAAGAAAAAGAAATGGAGCAACAAATCTAAATTTGGCTCCAAGAACGGTTGGATACTTGATAGCGGGTGCTCAAAACACTTGACTGGTAAAGCTCTGTTGCTATCCGAAGTGGTACCCATTGAAAATGGAAACCGAGTGGTCTTTGGAGGCAATGAGAGTGAAGCCATCATAGGTGTTGGGAAAGTTGGTAACCCCTCTAAACCTCTTATAAATGATGTTTACCTTGTTAAAGGTTTAAATCATAATCTAATCTCTATAAGTCAACTTTGTGACAAGTGTTACAAAGTTAGCTTTGAGTACGGAATGTGCCATATTTTAAGGACTGATAATAATAGTTTGTTGTTCTCTGGCACACGTCATAAGAACCTATATATCTTAGATATTCCAAATTCCCATGAACAATGTCTTATGGCCAACACAAGTGAGCAACACTTATGGCATAGACGTTTTGGTCATGCGAATTTTGGAACACTTTTCAAACTATCCAATCTAGATTCTATAAAAGGATTCCCTAAGCTTTCTTTTAACATGAAAAGCTTTTGCGACTCGTGTCAATGAGGCAAACTTTCAAAATCGTCATTCAAACCTAAGAAAATCATATCATCTAAACCACCTCTAGAGCTTTTACATCTAGATCTTTTTGGGCCAACGAGAGTTGCTTCATTAAAAAATGCCCGATATGGACTTACCATCGTTGATGACTTTTCTAGGTTTACTTGGGTATTTACTTTAGTTAATAAAAATGATGCTTTTGAAAACTTCATAGTATTTGCTAAGAAAGTACAAAATCTCATTGGAACCACCATTATCACTATTCGTAGTGATCATGGCTGGGAATTTGAGAACGAGTCTTTCTCAAACTTCTGTGATGAGGTTGGTATTACTCACACCTTTTCTTTTCCTCCGCACCCCCTCAAAATGGTGTTGTTGAGAGAAAGAATAGGACGCTAGTGGAATATGCTCGCACTATGCTTGATGATAGCCACCTTGGCCATCAATTTTGGGCAGAAGCGGTACATACCGCTTGTTATATGTTTAATAGAATTCTCTTGAGTCCCGGCACTAAACAAACTTGTTATGAATTGTTGTTTGGTAGATTACCTCAAGTTAAACATTTTAGAGGTTTTGGTTCAAAATGTTTTATCAAGAACATGTATGGTAGTTTGGACAAATTTGATCCAAGATCCGATGAGGGGATATATGTTGGATATTCCTCCCGAAGCAAAGCCTACCGGATATACAACAAGAGAACCTCAACGATCGAGGAATCACTTAATGTATCATTTAATGAAGACTTTGTCTCTCCTAGAATTATCGATAACGATGACTCTATG
The DNA here is from genome assembly GCA_030789695.1 of Scilla litardierei. Taxonomy (NCBI): domain Eukaryota; kingdom Viridiplantae; phylum Streptophyta; class Magnoliopsida; order Asparagales; family Asparagaceae; genus Scilla; species Scilla litardierei. Next base: position 91,808,965 of record CM061135.1, on the reverse strand, counting down.
GAAGTAGTTTGTGATTCTGTTGATAAGTCTAATGCTATTGATTCTGTTGAAACTAACCCTACCAATGAATCTCTTGAGAATGTTTCTAGTGACTAGGGTGTTCCCAGAAAGTTTCCAACTGTTCGTGACCATCCTCATGAGCAAGTTATTGGCAACATGGAAGATGGTGTCAAAACAAGGTCTCAAGTCAAATTCTTCGCTCATTGTGCCTTTGTCTCTTCCGTGGAGCCAAAGAATATCAACGAGGCATGCAAAAGATAGTTCTTGGATCGTAGCCATGGATGAGGAGCTCATTCTGTTTGAGAGGAATGAGGTCTGGGAGCTCGTTCCATTGCCTTCGAAGAACCACAACGTTATAGGAACGAAGTGGATTTTCAAGAACAAGACAGACGAGAACCAAAATGTCATCTGGAACAAAGCTTGGTTAGTTGGTCAAGGCTACAGGCAAGAGGAAGGTATCGATTTCGAGGAATCCTTTGCACATGTAGCTAGATTAGAATCTATTAGACTATTATTGTCATTTGCATGCCATAAAAATTTCAAACTTTTTCAAATGGACGTAAAGAGTGCGTTCTTAAACGGAGATGTTGTTGAGGAAGTATATGTTTCTCAATCTCCGGGTTTTATAAACGAAAAATTTCCGAATCACGTTTTCAAACTTAAGAAAGCAATTTATGGTTTGAAACAAGCTCCTAGAGCTTGGTATGACCGCTTAAAGTACTTTCTTTTGGATTTGGGTTTCAAAATGGGTGAGTTGATTCAACGCTTTTTGTTAAGTATGCTAATCATGATATCATTCTAGTTCAAATTTACGTAGATGATATCATTTTCGGTGCTACTAAATTCACTCTCTGCGAAGAGTTTTCTAATGTTATGAAGGATCAGTTTAAGATGAGCCACATGGGTGAGCTCAAATACTTCCTAGGACTCCAGATTTGCCAAATGAACGATGGGATCTTCATCCACCAAACCAAGTACACGATGGAGCTGGTAAAGCGATTTGGAATGGAGAGTGCTTCTAGTAAGAAGACTCCGATGAGCACCATAACACATCTTGAGAAAGATACGAGCCCAAAGATGTAGACATTCGTTTATATCGAGATAGGTAGTCTATTATATCTTACTGCTAGTAGGCCAGATATAATGTTTGCCTTATGTGTTTGTGCTAGGTATCAGTCACAACCTAAGGAATCACACTTAATAGCGGTTAAACGTATTTTCCGTTATTTAAGTCACACACTAGACTACGGATTATTCTATCCAAAGTCAAGCACATATGAGTTAATCTCATATAGTGATGAAGATTATGCTGGATGCAAATTCGATATGAAAAGTACTAGTGGCACTTGCCATTTTATAAGAAATTCCCATGTCTCTTGGTTTTCCAAGAATCAGAATTCCGTATCACTTTCAACCACCGAGGCAGTATATATCGCCACCGGTGCTGCATGTGCACAGGTTCTTTGGATGAGACACACATTGAAAGACTTTGGTGTACACTATGATACTTGCCCTATCATGGTGGACAACCTAAGTGCGATATGTGTAACGACCACTTTTCGTGGTACGTTGTTCGTGCACATGCTTTTGACCGTGCACGTGTTTGTTTTAGACCTTGCTTGTTTGTGAACACTTTCGTGTGATATGCCGTTGTGAACGTCTCTGAGAGTATTAAATAGTGGCACTAATTTAGAACGACGTTTCTCGAGTCGTTTTTCCACAATTTAAACTTACTCGATGAGACGTGACGATTCTCACTCTTGACGGGAGACGTTTCTATTTTTAGTTTCGTCGTCCGATGTCGAATTTGAGATCCGTCTTCTTAGTTGGCTCACATTCGTCGTCACGATCACCACGATATTTATTTTATAATTTTTGGAGTTTATTTGACCACTTTTATATTTTTAACAAGTTTTATATTATTTTTAATAATTAATTTATAAATTATTTTCGGCCAAATAAAATTTATTTAAGTTTTAAACGTTTTAAAGAATTTTTGAGCCAATTTCCAGCTCATTTGGACCAAGTCAAATCCTTGGGTGAGTTGGAGAAGTTGAATTTCAAATTTTAAATTATTTTAAACTTCCAATCCTATTAGATTTAGCCCTAGACCAAGTCAACCCATCTATACTATATAAGCAACCCCTAGGAGGACCTATTTTCGCAAGAAATTAGCCCTAGCCTCTTCCAAAACCAAATTTGGACGTTGCGACGATTCGTCGCAACGTTGCGACGTTCAGCCACCGATCTGACCGAGAAAACCAACCCATTTTCCCCGCTCCGACCGATCGCCCCGCCCGCAGCCATCGCCGCTCGCATCGCACCTCACCGCACCGCTCCGTTCCCTCGGTCTGACCGAGGCCTTGGCCCGCATCCGCTTGTCGCCCCGCTCTGCACAGCGCTCCGCATCGACCCCCGCTTGTCGCCCCGCTCCGCACCCCGCACGACCGACCCGCTGCTCCGCACCGACCGGTGTTGCAAGTGTTGCAATGTTGCAACATCGCCCGCCCAAATCGCTCCCGACCGGTCTGACCGAAGGATCTCCCCGCACCCGCTGCTGCGACCGACCCAAATCGCTGCACAGCCCCGTTCTCTCGCAGCGACCGATAGGATCTCCCGCATTGGCTGGGTACGACCGAGAGCCACTCGTCGCAACCCCGCATCCGTCGCACCACTTGCCTCCGTGGGCCCCCAAGTTCTCCAGAGGTATTGTGGGTCCCCCAAATGTCCCTAGGACTACTGTGGGCCCCACCTAGGTGCGTTCTCTTCGACGACTTGCCGTGTACGACGTCGTCGCACGTCGTAGCCCGTCGTCGCACGTGCGAGCTTTGGAATCTGGAATCGTCGCCCCGGTTGATTGCTCTGAAATTTCCAGCGAGGAAACTAATTTGGAATCTGGACTTGGAGCGCGATCTTCTATTCCAACCCCCGACATCGCTACCCGACGCCGGTGTAGCTTTCGCGTCGTGTTGAGGTAACGCTTTGCATCCCTAGGACCCCCAACCCATTGCCTGCTAATCAAGACTAAAATCAGTATTTTTAAAGTATTTTAAATGTTTTAAATTCACTAATCAAGATTAATAATATGGACTTTAGGCCGGTGGACTTGTGCACGTAGGATAATTGTGATTTTTGGACTCATTGGACGATGTGCTCAGACGTCGTACTTACAGGCAAGTGAAACTTGCCAACTCTTGTGTAGGGCCATGTTTTTAGGCCACTTCCTTGTTCCTAGCGTAAAAGAGACTAGTCAGTGAAATGATAGCTGGCTAGACGCCTACTTGATCTAGTTTGACAACGAAACTAGATCCGTCACCTAATTGATCTAGCTTGACAACGAAGCTAGATCCAACTCTTTAAACTTGTTGATCATGCATACTAAACTGTCACGTTTACTTTCCTTATCTGTACACACTTTTAACTGCCATGCATTGCATCTTACATGTCATCCAAATTGATTGTTGCATCGTAGCACACGCTACAAAATACTTGTACAAATCCGTGTTTCCGTGTTTCCGGCTAGGTGCACCCCTAGGCCATACTTGTTTAAAACACTTCCTGGCTCGTGGTCCAGAAGCGGGCCTCATGTGTTGGCTGAAAACCAATGCCCGATACACGTGGAGGGGTAGGGATAAACGGTCACTTGAGCTTAGGAGTGGCCTGATCAGCCCTCTAGCCAAAAGACGGAATCTCTGTGCACGAGGTGCTTACTTTACTTGTCTTGTACTTGTCTTGTGAATGATTCATGAAATACTTGTCATCCATGCCATGTTTAAATGCCATGCTCGTACTTTACTTTACTTTACTTTACTTTACTTTACTTTACTCATACTTTAAACTGCCATGTCATTGCATTCATGCTAGAACTGCTAGGTTGCTTTACCTACTTTCAGTTTCCTTGCACAAGTCTCTTGTAGACTTGCTGACATGTGCCCCTTGCTCTTTTGGGTGTCACATGTTAGACCCTGAGTCAGAGACCGTTGCGGTGTACGTGATGTTTTGCCGACACTGAGTCTGAGTCCATGATTGCACAGGAGGATTTTGTGGACATCGGTGACCATTCTTTGAGTCTTTACTGAGCTTTCTTTTGTTTTAGGCCTTTTGTTAGTTGTTGGTGCGTGGCACCTTTGTTTTGTACGATGTACTTTTGTTGGCCATGTTTAGGCCTTTAGGCTCTCTTTTATTTCAGCATGGTGGCTTTTCTGCGATGTTGGAATTTATATTTATGGATATTCTGAGATTATTCTTTTGTCTCATTTCATTATTATTATCTTGTTTCGCTCGCGTTGCAAGGACCTGCAGTTTTAAATTCGATTGACGCTGATCGGACTTGCAACTTTGTAGCTTCAAGTCTGAGCGGACCTTCTCACGCTTCGCCTCCATATTTTTGGGAAGCGGGGCGTGACAGTTTTTGTTGGTGGCCCATGCAGGTCCAGTCTTGCAATTGCGAATTAACGGAACAACGATAATAACGGAATGTCCATTAAATAAATTGCAACATCCGAGTCAGAAGCCCTGAGTCAAGTCGTTTTCTTATGACACTAGGTGATAAGAAGACTTAGTTAGACGCATGTGCTTGTTAGTTAGAGGCCTCTGTTTGATAGTTAGGCTCCCTGCCAGCAATTGATTTAATCGTCGTAGGAGTTACCTTAGTGGTTATTGCCTGACTCTGATCATATTAGACTTCTAGAATTTCCTTTTGTCGTTCGCTTGGGTTCATCGATTTCGGACCAAGCTGAACGCATTACTTTACCGTCCAGCCCCTTAGAAGGTCTTAGTGTCTAGTTCCAAATCTTTAGTTGGTCGACCGTAGGAGTTTCCCCGTAGATTCTCCTGATTCATAACCTAGGCGTATGAATGTTTTGATCATCCGACCAATTTCCTTGCCTCGATTCACGAGACCGCCCCGTGACGATCGTCGTCAATTTTCAAACATCGCCATTGCAAAACTTGAATCTTCTGAAAGTATTTTTCAATCTTCTCTTCCACTAAGTTTAATTTTGTACAAAATTTTAATATACCTATATTTCATCCTCCTTCATTGATTTAAATTTTTAAAACGTTTGTCGGAATTTTTGAATACTAGCTTATGGTATTTTCCCAGCCTATATTTTTCATACTTATGTAAATGTGTCGTTCTTTCATATATTAGTTTTACTTCTGCCCTGCCCAATTCGATTTATAATTTTCCCTCTTATTTGTGTTATTCGAATGATACGTCGTGTTAACCTTAATATACTTTCAAGACATATGGAATTTCAGCTTTCAGCAAGTTGGACTTGCTCGTCGTTTTCGCTACTTCAGATTTTTGCAAAATTACTATTTTCATAGCCTCTTCCTGCTTTAGACCCCCCCTGATTTGATTTTAAAGATTTGCTATTCGATCTTGATAATTCTTATGCTCAGTTACTATTATTTTCTTTCCGCTCACCATACACGCTTTTAGAAAAATTTCTAAACCAAATTGAATTTCAATTATTTCTATATCCGTGCCAGACTTGTTGAGCTCGTATATTAAGAACCTTGCGTAAATCAGTTTTTTTTTCATTTTTGGCAAACCCTGGTTCTTTAAAAGTAGTTTCAAACCGATCATTTTAAATTTCTCCATAGCCTAAAAGTTTTGAAAGCATTTAACATGAGTTTAAATTCTTCCGTTACTTGATTTCATTCTTGACTTTCCAAAACTTTTGACAACATTATATTAAATTACTGACGGAAAGAATTTTCTAAACCATGTCCTTAATATTCGTGTAAATGATTTTACTTCCTTTTAAAATTTTTAAAACCAATAGACCCTTTTCTTTTATTATGAATGTTCGACTCAAATTTATTTTGAACAACTCGTTTTGTCGATTCCGAAATATTTCCTTTCAGACGAGGATTCTGATTTTGAAGAAAAACAGTTTTCAGATTTCACGTATTTTAGCTTGTGCTACTTACCCTATCTTCTTTTCTATATCCTATATAAGCATCACTACATCTTCCTTTTCCCTCAACCTAAACACCACCATTGAGCCAATGTTTTCCCTAACCAAGCCGTCTCCTTGTATTCGTCCTATCTGAACTCGTGCGTATCGATCCTTCCCTCGTCACGCTCTCGACCTCTCTTTATTGCTTAGACCTTAGGGTCCGTCAATGTCTGTGTCAACTCTAAATTGTTAGTAGACCCTTGGACCTTTGTGAAGTGTCGTAGTGCATGTACCTAAGTTTTGTACGTAGGCTTGAATGAGTATAACCCCTCATAGTATATTGATGCATGCCTATTGTGTGATATATATATATATATATATATATATATATATATATATATATATATATATATATATATATATATATATATATATATATATACTCGGAGTTATTCGTGATAGTATGAAGTTGTTGTGTGTTAGTAGTTATAGATTTTTGTGTGGATAGCTATACTATACTAGGGATGCCGGTGTGTGTTAGAGTTAGCGTTGAAATATCTAAGTTGTGTATGTAATTAGAGATACTTGGAATGGTTGAAATAAAATGATTGGTAAAGCTATGTGTATGTTAGGTTGTGATAATAATAGGTGGATGAATAGTTAAGTGAGTAGGCCTATTATATGACCTATATATTAGCATGTATGAGTGTGTGCTCGTATGTGGGTATGTATTGTGTTTAGACGTAAGTAGTTATGTTTTGTTGCCTGAGTATATAGGTGATATACATATGGTAGTAGGAGTATAATTTTGATTTGTATTGCTTGCTTTTCGGGATGTTGTATGCGTGCATACCGTGAGGTATACACGACTATTGCACATCTTAATTATGTATGTGTGAATGTGTTAGTATACTAATTATAGGTAGTAGACTATGGTGTGAATATATACATTATTTATGTGTGACTATACGGTGAATGTTTGTACTAGGGAGGGTATTATAAATATGTGGGTGCTGATGTCTGTAATGTTATTATTATGGTATATAATTAGATTGAACTATGTGGGTGTTACCTGACTAAATGTTAAGTGTGATTGATTTATGGAATGTATATGGTTGTATTGGTAGATGTATATATATGGGAGTGGTATTGGTATAAGTATGAAAGTCGTGTTACGTATATAGAATATTCTGATATGTGTATTGAGTCTCACTCAAGCTTGAGTGAGTATACTCTAAGTATATTGAATGTATGTTTGTAGTTTGAATATAGCAATGCTTGATGTATGTATAGTGATAGAAGTGTTTGTGCCTGGTTGAGTTACGCACATGACTATGGGTCGCTACACCAGTATATAGTTATAGGTGTTGGTCTTGTGGTATAGTTATTTACTAAGGACTTGCTTGTGTGCTAGCTAAACTAGGTGCATAGATGTGCTAGTAATATAATGGTATGAATGGTATGCGTAAATGAAATGTTAGCGTGTATGGGTGTGCACCATGCACGGGTAAGTATGTGCTTAGTTATAGGTTTTGATGACTATGATATATGTGGCGTGTCGTAAATGCAGTTATAGGACCGTACGTAATGTGAATGTATGGTGGAATATTTGAATGCATTGAATGACTATATATTGTGAAACTATAGTGGTGGTGAATATATATACATATAGTGAAACTTGACTTAATTATGGTATGGTGTGACTACACGTGTTAATGTGTTTGGTGTTGGATGAATACTAGGGATTATTAGAGGGTAGTATACCCTTGATGTTTGTGCATAGGTAGCTACCTATAGGTAGAGCAATGATTGTATTGGCTAAGTGTGAGACTATCCTTATGTGAGTATCTGAACTATTGTTTTGTACTAGGTAAGTAGTAGTTATATAAGGGATGTATGTTTATATATTGTCACGACCCGCTTCCCTAAAATGGAGGCGAGACGTGAGAAGGTCCGCACGAGAGTGGAGCTGTGAAGCCCCAAACCCGATAAGTGTCCACAATACATAAACAGGTCCCTGTAACCACAACAGAATAACAATAATAATACAAGGAGAGACTGAAATAAAATTCCACATCTCAAACATTGTCCAACAAGAAAATAAGTCCAACATCCAGAAAAGCCACCAGGCTAAAAGAAAAGAGTCTAAAGGCCCAGAACAAGGCCAACAAAAGAAACGACATAACAAAGTATGGGTGCTACGCACCGAATACAAAACAACTGTCTAACAAAAGTAAAACACAACGAAGACACTAGGACTGGTCCCCAGTGTCCACGTACTCCCCGTCAAACACAAGCTCGGGCTCGGCGTCAGCAAACACCTCGTCCTCAACGAGGTACTCGGGCTCAGGATCTAACATGTGTCACCCAAAAGAGTAAAGGGACACATGTCAGCAAGTCTAAAAGACTTGGGCAAGGAAACTGAAAGTAGGCAACTAGCAACCTAGCAGTTTAGTATGCATGACATGGCAGTTATAACATGAGTGCACAATTTAAAACATGGCAAGACAATTGGTACGAGAGGACAATCATCGGGACAAGACAAGACAAGACAAGAGTAGCCACGCTACTATCAATCTCAATCAATTCACTATTCACGTTGTTTTGTAGATTGTTTACGCCTTACAGCTGAATGGGTTCACATTCGCTGATTGGCCGCTTAACAACTACCCCAAACCCAAGAGTTTACGCCTTACCGCTGCAGTTGCTGATCGGGCAGACTCCCAGTTGATTGGTCGCTTAACTCTTACCCCCAATACCCACACGTAATGGAGCCTAGGGTCCCCGCACATGGAACTCAGCTAGTGAGCCTGGGGTTGCCCCGCACAATGAGCTCGCATTCCTATTTCACAATTCAATATCGAGCGTTGGGGTTTCCAACTCATTATGCTCGCTTCTGGTCACGAGCCAGGAAACACACAATTCGGGCATTGGCTATCAACCAACACATGGCCCGCTTCTGGAACACGAGCCAGGAACACAAGCAATGTAGCAAAGCTACGCAATCACTGAAATGCATGAAGGATGCAATGACATGACATTTAACTTGCGTACCGATAATGGAAAGTAAACGTGACATGATAGTTGTGCAACATGCTAAATGTCGGAATTAGCTTCGTTGTCAAGCTAATTCCCCAATTTGCGCCTAGGCGAGTATCATTTCGTCGCCTAGTCTCTTTTACGCCTACAACAAGAAAATGGCCTAAAACATGGCCTAAACCCTAGGTGGCAAGTTTCACTTGCCTAGCACCGGGGATGGCGACTGCTTCGTCACACGGATGCTATCTACGGGGGAAATCGCTGTTAAGGGGGAACAAACATCAAACACATGAAGTTAATTAGGGTTTCCCCAAAATTATCAATAAGTTGTGAAAACAACGGTAGAACGATTTCTTACCGAGAGGAAGCGGAAGAAACACCCCGGGGAACCCTAGGATCAAATCTGGAGAAGATTGGAGAAGATTGGGGAAACTAGGGTTTTGGAGGATTTTGGGGATTTGATGGATGAGGGTGAGATTTTGGGGAAGATGAGAGGTAGATAGGGTGAATGGATGGTTTGGATGATGATTCTAGGGCTTGGAATGGAGAAATGGAGCTTGGAGGAAGATGGGGGCTGAAGGGGGAAGTTTTTAGGGTTTTGGGTCGTGTTGGAGAAGAAGAAGTCGTTTGGGTTGGGTTTAAATAGGATGGGCTGGCGGCTGCCCAGAAATTAGGGTTTTAACACTAGTTAGTCGGTCAAAGAGCAACCACTGACCGACTAGTTTGGCAACTAGTCGGTCGGTCGACCAACGCAGACCGACTAAGTGCAAACAGTAACTCCTGAACGAAAATAGGATTCTAGAGTTAGTCGGTCCATGAACAAGTACTGACCGACTAGTTTGGCATCTAGTCGGTCGATGAACGTTCTTAGACCGACTAAGAGTAAACAGTAACTGATACAAAAATAATTTGATGAGTTAGTCGGTTCAAGAAGCATTGCTGACCGACTAGTTTGCAACCTAGTCGGTCAACCAACGTTCTTAGACCGACTAACGATAAACAGTAACTCCTGAGAAATTTAGAAAGCTAACTAGTCGATTCAAGAAGGATTGCCGACCGACTGGATCGTCATCTAGTCGGTCGGTGACCCTTCTTACACCGGCTAATGAGCACAGAAAAGTTCCGATACGGAGCGCGGGGCCCCGGGATCGATTCCTAAGACTCCTAGGCTTGATCTAATAGTTAGATACGACCGTTATGAAGTCCGTCACGAGTGACATACTTTGAAATCGACAATCCTAAGGAAGAAACGAGAAAATACGACGAATCGATCGAAAATGAAATCTACGGAGACGAAAAACCACACACGAGGAGAAAATCCACCAAATCATATATTATAATATTAAATCCTGATACATGAAAAGCAGTCGTTACATCCTCCCCAACTTAAGAAAAATTCCGTCCTCGGAATTTCCAAAAACTCACGAGTCCGGAAACAAAAGTGGGAAACGCTCTCGCATCTCATCCTCATTCTCCCAAGTAGACTCTCCAGGTGAACCGTGTCGCCACATCACCCTCACAAGATTGACAATCTTGTTCCGAAGTGATTTCTGACGCCTGTCCAGAATCTGCACTGGATGCTGGTCATACGTCATATCGGGGCGAACGGTAATCTCCGAAAAATCCACCGCATGAGACGGATCGCTAATGTATCGATGAAGCTGCGACACATGGAAAACATTGTGAACTCCTTCCAAAGATGGCGGCAAGGCCAAGCGATAAGCTACCTCGCCAACCCTCTCCAAAACGTCAAATGGTCCAATGTATCGCGGGCTCAACTTTCCACGCTTCCCGAAACGAATCACACCGCGATTCGGGGAAATCTTCAAGAACACATGGTCGCCCGGCTGAAACTCCAAAGGACGACGTTTAGCATCCGCCCAATGCTTAAAACGGTCCTGAGCAATCCTCAACCTCTCCCGAATATTCCTGACGACATCCACGGCCTCCACGATCATCTCAGGTCCCAACAACTCCCGATCACCAATGTCATCCCAACTCAATGGCGATCGACATTTCCTCCCATAAAGAGCGGCGAAAGGCGCCATGCCAATACTCGCCTGGAAGCTGTTGTTGTAAGAGAACTCCACCAGATGTAGATGGTCCTCCCACGAACCCTTGAAATCCAACATGCACGCCCTCATCATGTCTTCCAAAATCTGAATCGTCCTCTCGGACTGGCCATCCGTCTGCGGATGGTATGCCGTGCTGAAACTCAGACGCGTACCCAAGCTCTTCTGCAAACTCTGCCAGAACTGAGATGTGAACCTCGTGTCTCTGTCAGACACGATACTCACGGGGACTCCATGAAGTCGCACAACCTCCTGCACGATTCACGTTACATCACTATCCAAACTAGGAAAAGGACATAAAACGGAGAGTAAAAGAATTTTACCTCCATATATCTCCTCGCTAGCGCCTCAGTGGACTGTCCCACTCGGAACGGAATAAAGTGCGCAGATTTGGTCAACCGATCTACGATCACCCAAATCGCGTCATTCTGCTTCGGACTCCGAGGTAGTCCAGTCACGAAATCCATAGTGATGTGTTGCCATTTCCACTCCGGAATCGGAAGCGGTTGTAGCAACCCGGCCGAACGCTGATGCTCCGCCTTCACTTGCTGGCAAACCAAGCACTTGGCTACACTCCGAGCCACGCTCCTCTTCATACCATGCCACCAATAATTCAGACGAAGATCCTGGTACATCTTGGTGCCACCAGGATGCACAGAATACGGCGAACTGTGTGCCTCCACCATCAATTCCTCTCTGATATCCCCAGCAGGCACACACAACCTGGCTCCAAACCTCAGCGAGCCATCCTCATGAATCAAAAAGTCAGTCCGCAGACCGGCTTCCACCATCTCCCGAATCCTCACCAGCTTCGGATCCTCGGCCTGGCCAGCCTTAATCCGATCCACGATCGTCGACTGCACCTGCATGTACATCAACGACGAAGCCTCTCCAGGAAGAACAATCTCCACACCAGACTCGCAAAAATCCTGCTGCAATCTCCACTGCGAGGTCAAAATCATCACCGCTGGCAGCCTACTCAAAGCATCCGGAACCACATTCACCTTGCCAGGGTGATACTGCAAATCAATATCATAATCCGCCATAAGCTCCAACCATCGACGTTGTCGCATGTTGAGCTCCTTCTGAGTGAAAATATACTTCAAGCTTTTGTGATCGGTGAAAATCTTCACTTTCTCACTCAGCAAGAAGTGCCTCCAAATCTTAAGAGCAAACACAACGGCAGCCAACTCCAAATCATGCGTCGGATAATTCTTCTCATGAACCTTAAGCTGACGAGACGCATACGCCACAACGCGCCCGTGCTGATGCAACACACAACCGAGACCCTTGCCAGAAGCATCGCAAAAGATCTCTAATCCACCGCTGTGATCAGGCACAACCAGAATAGGGGCAGTCGTCAACCTCTCCTTCAGAACACCAAAAGCACTCTCACAATCACCCGACCAAACGAAAGCAACATCCTTCCGTGTCAACCTGGTCATCGGCTCAGCAATACGAGAAAAGTCCTTAATGAATCGCCGATAATAACCAGCAAGTCCGAGAAAACTCCGAATCTCAGACGCAGACGACGGAACAGGCCATTCCCTGATGGCCCGAATCTTCTCGGGATCCACAGAAATACCATCTCCAGTCACCACATGCCCGAGAAAAGCAACTCTATCCAGCCAAAACTCGCACTTCGAAAACTTAGCATACAACCGATGCTTCCTCAAAATCTCCAATACCGTCCTTAAGTGCGAGGCATGCTCTTCCTCCGACTTCGAATAGATCAGAATGTCGTCAATAAAGATAACGACAAACTTATCCAAAAAGTCGTAGAAAATCAGGTTCATCAGATTCATGAAAACTGCGGGCGCGTTAGTTACGCCGAAAGGCATAACCACAAACTCATAGTGTCCATACTTCGTCCTGAACGCTGTCTTCGGAACATCTCCCTTCTTCACCTTCAACTGATGGTAACCACTCCTCAAATCCAATTTAGAAAACACCCTCGAACCTCCAAGCTGATCAAAAATATCATCGATGCGAGGCAACGGGTATTTATTCTTAATGGTCACCGCATTCAACTCCCGATAGTCCACGCACATGCGACGCGAACCATCCTTCTTCTTAACCAGCAACACCGGTGCTCCCCACGGAGACACGCTAGGATTAATATAACCCTTCTACAAAAGCTCATCCAACTGCTTCCGCAACTCTTCCAACTCTGTAGGTGCCATACGATACGGCGCCTTCGAAATCGGCTGCGCACCTGGAACAAGATCGATAGAAAATTCCAAGGCCCGATCAGGCGGCAGACCAGACATCTCCTCGGGGAAGACGTCGCCAAAATCACGCACCACAGCTGGCCACTCCAGCTCCATCTGCATAGCCACAGCCTCCACCGGCCTGGCCCGAAATCTGACAGGACCAAGCGAACTGCTACCACGACTGAACTCAAACACTGGATGTCCGGGAATCTCGAACACCACCTTCTTCTTCCTGCAGTCGATCGTAGCATAGAAGCTCGCAAGCCAGTCCATCCCAAGAACTGCATCATAGTTGATGATGTCGTGGACAATGAAATCCGCAAAAAGCTCATGTCCACAGACCACCAACGAGCAAGAATTACAACCACGATGCACCGAGACCACGCCATTCCCTGTAACGATATTCCAACTCTTCGGAAGAGGGGACGTCGACAAGGAATGCCTCTCCACGAAGCTCTGAGAAATGATGCACATCGATGCACCAGAGTCAAAGAGGACCCGTGCAGGAAATGTGCAAACCAAAACCACACCTAACACGCAATTAACAATCAAACCCTAGTCTAGCAAACAACCACGGTCAAGCAAACAACATAATCTAACAATCAAAACCAGCTAGGAAAGTAACAGCTAGAGTGAGGATTACCTGCGATAACCTCATCCACAGCCGTGCTCTCCGCAGCGGTCATCAGAAAAGCCTGCCTCCTCGGCGGAACAGCCTGCCGAAAAGCCTGCCCCTGCGAAACAAGAGCTGCTCCACGGCCAGCAGGAACAGACGCTCGCTGCTGCAACGGCTGTGCTGCAACAGGAGCCCTCCGCAGCTGATTCGCATGCCGACAATCCTTCGCGACATGGGAAGCATCACCGCAAATCAAACACTGGCCCAAAAACTTCCGACACTGATCCTTGACGTGGCCAGGCCTGCCGCAGAAATGGCAAAGCTTCAGAATAGGCCCTCCTGGCCTCTTAAACTAAGCAGACTGATTAGGCCTGAATCCAGGTCTAACCACAGCTCTCGCCTGTTCCACAGGCCTCTTCCCAGCACCAGCGACAGACCCCCTCCTCTGGTTCACGAGCAGCTCCTGCCTCTTGGCAGCGAGCAGAACCTTCTGATAAGACTCCCGGTCAGAAGAGGTCACAAAACTCTGGAGCTCCGAAGCAAGCCCCTGCAGGAACCTCTGAGCCTTCTCCTCAGCGTCCTGCACCATCTTCGGCGCAAACCGACTCAACCTCATGAACTCTTGGTGATATATGTCCACCGACGAGTTCCCTTGCTTCAAATCGATAAAACGCTGCAGCATCTCCTCCCTGGCAGCCTTCGGGAAGAACTCACCATCAAATCTAGCCTTGAAGGTAGCTCAAGCTATCGGCTCCACCAACAACTTCTCTTCCGCATCCCACCAATTCCGAGCATTATCCTTCAGCTGCCTCTTCGCCAAATCAACCCATCCAGCCGGGGTGATCTTGGCCATCTTCAGATTGTCCTCGATGTTCTGAATCCATTCATCGGCAGCCAGAGGACCCTCAGAACCATCAAAATATGCGGGACCCAGCTCCCGAAATTGCTTCGCTCCTGGCTCAGAGCGAGGGGCATCCGGAAGAGCCCGGGCAGCTCGAGCAAGTGGAGCATTCTGGACTTGCAAAAGCACGCCCTGCTGAACTTGCATCATCTGGAGCATCATCCGCATCATCTCACCGCTGGTGGGTTCCCGCTCAGGCTCCTCATCATGAGGGAGCGCACCACTACCACCACCACGGGTGAAACGTCTTCCTGCCATCTAGTGACACGGAAAACAAATCAGATTAGACTCATAGCTTATGACTCGGACGTCGAACTTAATTTATTGGACATTCAAATATTATTATCGCTATTCCAAAAATCGCAGTTACAGAAGGACCTGCATGGGCCACCACTAAAACCTGTCACGACCCGCTTCTCTAAAATGGAGGCGAGACGTGAGAAGGTCCGCACGAGAGTGGAGCTGTGAAGCCCCAAACCCGATAAGCGTCCACAATACATAAACAGGTCCCTGTAACCACAACAGAATAACAATAATAATACAAGGAGAGACTGAAATAAAATTCCACATCTCAAACATTGTCCAACAAGAAAATAAGTTCAACATCCAGAAAAGCCACCAGGCTAAAAGAAAAGAGTCTAAAGGCCCAGAACAAGGCCAACAAAAGAAACGACATAACAAAGTATGGGTGCTATGCACCGAATACAAAACAACTGTCTAACAAAAGTAAAACACAACGAAGACACTAGGACTGGTCCCCAGTGTCCACGTACTCCCCGTCAAACACAAGCTCGGGCTCGGCGTCAGCAAACACCTCGTCCTCAACGAGGTACTCGGGCTCAGGATCTAACATGTGTCACCCAAAAGAGTAAAGGGGCACATGTCAGCAAGTCTAAAAGACTTGGGCAAGGAAACTGAAAGTAGGCAACTAGCAACCTAGCAGTTTAGTATGCATGACATGGCAGTTATAACATGAGTGCACAATTTAAAACATGGCAAGACAATTAGTACGAGAGGACAATCATCGGGACAGGACAAGACAAGACAAGACAAGACAAGACAAGACAAGACAAGACAAGAGTAGCCACGCTACTATCAATCTCAATCAATTCACTATTCACGTTGTTTTGTAGATTGTTTACGCCTTACAGCTGAATGGGTTCACATTCGCTGATTGGCCGCTTAACAACTACCCCAAACCCAAGAGTTTACGCCTTACCGCTGCAGTTGCTGATCGGGCAGACTCCCAGTTGATTGGTCGCTTAACTCTTACCCCCAATACCCACACGTAATGGAGCCTAGGGTCCCCGCACATGGAACTCAGCTAGTGAGCCTGGGGTTGCCCCGCACAATGAGCTCGCATTCCTATTTCACAATTCAATATCGAGCGTTGGGGTTTCCAACTCATTATGCTCGCTTCTGGTCACGAGCCAGGAAACACACAATTCGGGCATTGGCTATCAACCAACACATGGCCCGCTTCTGGAACACGAGCCAGGAACACAAGCAATGTAGCAAAGCTACGCAATCACTGAAATGCATGAAGGATGCAATGACATGACATTTAACTTGCGTACCGATAATGGAAAGTAAACGTGACATGATAGTTGTGCAACATGCTAAATGTCGGAATTAGCTTCGTTGTCAAGCTAATTCCCCAATTTGCGCCTAGGCGAGTATCATTTCGTCGCCTAGTCTCTTTTACGCCTACAACAAGAAAATGGCCTAAAACATGGCCTAAACCCTAGGTGGCAAGTTTCACTTGCCTAGCACCGGGGATGGTGACTGCTTCGTCACACGGATGCTATCTACGGGGGAAATCGCTGTTAAGGGGGAACAAACATCAAACACATGAAGTTAATTAGGGTTTCCCCAAAATTATCAATAAGTTGTGAAAACAACGGTAGAACGATTTCTTACCGAGAGGAAGCGGAAGAAACACCCCGGGGAACCCTAGGATCAAATCTGGAGAAGATTGGAGAAGATTGGGGAAACTAGGGTTTTGGAGGATTTTGGGGATTTGATGGATGAGGGTGAGATTTTGGGGAAGATGAGAGGTAGATAGGGTGAATGGATGGTTTGGATGATGATTCTAGGGCTTGGAATGGAGAAATGGAGCTTGGAGGAAGATGGGGGCTGAAGGGGGAAGTTTTTAGGGTTTTGGGTCGTGTTGGAGAAGAAGAAGTCGTTTGGGTTGGGTTTAAATAGGATGGGCTGGCGGCTGCCCAGAAATTAGGGTTTTAACACTAGTTAGTCGGTCAAAGAGCAACCACTGACCGACTAGTTTGGCAACTAGTCGGTCGGTCGACCAACGCAGACCGACTAAGTGCAAACAGTAACTCCTGAACGAAAATAGGATTCTAGAGTTAGTCGGTCCATGAACAAGTACTGACCGACTAGTTTGGCATCTAGTCGGTCGATGAACGTTCTTAGACCGACTAAGAGTAAACAGTAACTGATACAAAAATAATTTGATGAGTTAGTCGGTTCAAGAAGCATTGCTGACCGACTAGTTTGCAACCTAGTCGGTCAACCAACGTTCTTAGACCGACTAACGATAAACAGTAACTCCTGAGAAATTTAGAAAGCTAACTAGTCGGTTCAAGAAGGATTGCCGACCGACTGGATCGTCATCTAGTCGGTCGGTGACCCTTCTTACACCGGCTAATGAGCACAGAAAAGTTCCGATACGGAGCGCGGGGCCCCGGGATCGATTCCTAAGACTCCTAGGCTTGATCTAATAGTTAGATACGACCGTTATGAAGTCCGTCACGAGTGACATACTTCGAAATCGACAATCCTAAGGAAGAAACGAGAAAATACGACGAATCGATCGAAAATGAAATCTACGGAGACGAAAAACCACACACGAGGAGAAAATCCACCAAATCATATATTATAATATTAAATCCTGATACATGAAAAGCAGTCGTTACATATATATATGATTGAAATACATGTATGAAGTCGACTGACTATAATAAGCATAAATATATGACGTACGTGAATGTATATATATACGTGTTGGTAGTGTTTATGTTTAACTACCTAGTGCGTACATGAGCACCTGTAATGACTATACCTGGTTGAATTATAATATGACTTGATTGGGGTAGTTACTAGAGTGACTAGTTATATTAGAAAGTCCGAGGACGGACTTTATTCTAAGGTGGGGAGGATGTAACGACCACTTTTCGTGGTACGTTGTTCGTGCACATGCTTTTGACCGTGCACGTGTTTGTTTTAGACCTTGCTTGTTTGTGAACACTTTCGTGTGATATGCCGTTGTGAACGTCTCTGAGAGTATTAAATAGTGGCACTAATTTGGAACGACGTTTCTCGAGTCGTTTTTCCACAATTTAAACTTACTCGATGAGACGTGACGATTCTCACTCTTGACGGGAGACGTTTCTATTTTTAGTTTCGTCGTCCGACGTCAAATTTGAGATCCGTCTTCTTAGTTGGCTCACATTCGTCGTCACGATCACCACGATATTTATTTTATAATTTTTGGAGTTTATTTGATCACTTTTATATTTTTAACAAGTTTTATATTATTTTTAATAATTAATTTATAAATTATTTTCGGCCAAATAAAATTTATTTAAGTTTTAAACGTTTTAAAGAATTTTTGAGCCAATTTCCAGCTCATTTGGACCAAGTCAAATCCTTGGGTGAGTTGGAGAAGTTGAATTTCAAATTTTAAATTATTTTAAACTTCCAATCCTATTAGATTTAGCCCTAGACCAAGTCAACCCATCTATACTATATAAGCAACCCCTAGGAGGACCTATTTTCGCAAGAAATTAGCCCTAGCCTCTTCCAAAACCAAATTTGGACGTTGCGACGATTCGTCGCAACGTTGCGACGTTCAGCCACCGATCTGACCGAGAAAACCAACCCATTTTCCCCGCTCCGACCGATCGCCCCGCCCGCAGCCATCGCCGCTCGCATCGCACCGCACCGCACCGCTCCGTTCCCTCGGTCTGACCGAGGCCTTGGCCCGCATCCGCTTGTCGCCCCGCTCCGCACAGCACTCCGCATCGACCCCCGCTTGTCGCCCCGCTCCGCACCCCGCACGACCGACCCGCTGCTCCGCACCGACCGGTGTTGCAAGTGTTGCAACGTTGCAACATCGCCCGCCCCGCATCCAAGCGCACGACCGACGCTCCCGACCGGTCTGACCGAAGGATCTCCCCGCACCCGCTGCTGCGACCGACCCAAATCGCTGCACAGCCCCGTTCTCTCGCAGCGACCGATAGGATCTCCCGCATTGGCTGGGTACGACCGAGAGCCACTCGTCGCAACCCCGCATCCGTCGCACCACTTGCCTCCGTGGGCCCCCCAAGTTCTCCAGAGGTATTGTGGGTCCCCCAAAGGTCCCTAGGACTACTGTGGGCCCCACCTAGGTGCGTTCTCTTCGACGACTTGCCGCGTACGACGTCGTCGCACGTCGTAGCCCGTCGTCGCACGTGCGAGCTTTGGAATCTGGAATCGTCGCCCCGGTTGATTGCTCTGAAATTTCCAGCGAGGAAACTAATTTGGAATCTGGACTTGGAGCGCGATCTTCTATTCCAACCCCCGGCGTCGCTACCCGACGCCGGTGTAGCTTTCGCATCGTGTTGAGGTAACGCTTTGCACCCCTAGGACCCCCAACCCATTGCCTGCTAATCAAGACTAAAATCAGTATTTTTAAAGTATTTTAAATGTTTTAAATTCACTAATCAAGATTAATAATATGGACTTTAGGCCGGTGGACTTGTGCACGTAGGATAATTGTGATTTTTGGACTCATTGGACGATGTGCTCAGACGTCGTACTTACAGGCAAGTGAAACTTGCCAACTCTTGTGTAGGGCCATGTTTTTAGGCCACTTCCTTGTTCCTAGCGTAAAAGAGACTAGTCAGTGAAATGATAGCTGGCTAGACGCCTACTTGATCTAGTTTGACAACGAAACTAGATCCGTCACCTAATTGATCTAGCTTGACAACGAAGCTAGATCCAACTCTTTAAACTTGTTGATCATGCATACTAAACTGTCACGTTTACTTTCCTTATCTGTACGCACTTTTAACTGCCATGCATTGCATCTTACATGTCATCCAAATTGATTGTTGCATCGTAGCACATGCTACGAAATACTTGTATAAATCCGTGTTTCCGTGTTTCCGGCTAGGTGCACCCCTAGGCCATACTTGTTTAAAACACTTCCTGGCTCGTGGTCCAGAAGCGGGCCTCGTGTGTTGGCTGAAAACCAATGCCCGATACACGTGGAGGGGTAGGGATAAACGGTCACTTGAGCTTAGGAGTGGCCTGATCAGCCCTCTAGCCAAAAGACGGAATCTCTGTGCACGAGGTGCTTACTTTACTTGTCTTGTACTTGTCTTGTGAATGATTCATGAAATACTTGTCATCCATGCCATGTTTAAATGTCATGCTCGTACTTTACTTTACTTTACTTTACTTTACTCATACTTTAAACTGCCATGTCATTGCATTCATGCTAGAACTTCTAGGTTGCTTTACCTACTTTCAGTTTCCTTGCACAAGTCTCTTGTAGACTTGCTGACATGTGCCCCTTGCTCTTTTGGGTGTCACATGTTAGACCCTGAGCCAGAGACCGTTGCGGTGTACGTGATGTTTTACCGACGCTGAGTCTGAGTCCATGATTGCACAGGAGGATTTTGTGGACATCGGTGACCATTCTTTGAGTCTTTACTGAGCTTTCTTTTGTTTTAGGCCTTTTGTTAGTTGTTGGTGCGTGGCACCTTTGTTTTGTACGATGTACTTTTGTTGGCCATGTTTAGGCCTTTAGGCTCTCTTTTATTTCAGCCTGGTGGCTTTTCTGCGATGTTGGAATTTATATTTATGGATATTCTGAGATTATTCTTTTGTCTCAATTCATTATTATTATCTTGTTTCGCTCGCGTTGCAAGGACCTGCAGTTTTAAATTCGATTGACGCTGATCGGACTTACAGCTTTGTAGCTTCAAGTCTGAGCGGACCTTCTCACGCTTCGCCTCCATATTTTTGGGAAGCGGGGCGTGATAATATGTCTCTCTAAGAATCACGTACACCATTCCCATACCAAACACATAGATGTATGTCATCATTTCTTAGATGATCATGTAGCTAAAAAGGACATCATATTAGTGTACGTTGAAACCCAGAAGCAAATCACCGATATTTTCATGAAACCACTTAAGGAAGATTCTTTAGTGCGGTTACGTCGAGAATTAGGGATTATGGGTGAATCCGAGATTTAGGATTCATATTTTTTTTATTGTTTGCATGATAGTGATATTCATAAGCTCATACATACATTTGTTATGATATTCTCTGTTCTTGCTGGATTTATGACTGGTTTGCTTTTTGCGCGTCGTATTTATGGTTTTATGGTTTTATAGGGTAGCATAAGTGCATATGAGAGTGTTTAGATGTTTATTCTAATTGCTCTTAGGAAAGATCTCAAAATTTCACATTTCCAACTTTTTGGACACATCTAGTCGGTTCACGTTCAACTGCAGACCGACTAGTTTGACTTCTAGTCTGTTAGACATTGAACGTAGACCGACTAGTTTGTACCCTCTTCTTGACGAACTTGATGTTTACCACTTAGTCGGTCCAAGTTCATTTGTAGACCGACTAGAATGCGTTTTAGTCGGTCAGCTACTGAACTCAGACCGACTAGTTGGGCAAGGGCAAATTCGTCTTTGGCCCTTTTTCAATCACTTAAGTCGTCCCTTAGCCGATTAAATCTCATTCTAATCGGTGCTCTCTCCTCCTAAAATCCTAAGCCACCGACCCCCCTCGTCGTCACCCGCTGTCCATCGCCGTCTCCGGCCGCCTCCATCGCCGCCGGTCGTCCTCCTCCACCTAGGGTATCTCCTCCCCTCTTCCTTCTTTATTTATGGTTTAATTTCCTTTCGAAATTGCTTGCTTTCTCTTCTCAATTTCATGGCGAGAATGAGAATTCATATCCCCTCTTTCGGTCCCTCTCAGATGACCGTCGAGCCTCCTTCTAACCCTAATCCATCCAAACGTCGATCAAAATCATCTCGTCCGCCCCCTTCGTTGTCGGTTTCGCCATCTTCTTCTTCGCCTCCTCTTAAAAAGAAGAAGACCTCTGGACCTAAGCCAAAATCTCAATCTCAGTCCCAGCCTAAATTCAAAAAGATCTTGACCTCTAGACCCTATCGTGCTTCTTCAGCGCCCTCTGACTCCGACAAGGATTATATCCCAGAGTCTGAGGCTGCCGAGAAAGAACCTATCCCGCCTCCTCGCACTACCCCGCGTCAGTCCAAGGGGAAGGGTCCTATGCCCTCTGGTGGGGTCGATATTTCTCTGTGTCGCAATGATCCGTTGTGTCTTGCCGCTTATAATCGTACTGAGCATTGCCCCTTGATTCTCGAACACTACGTCAAGTTTGCTAATTTCCCTGAGCTTGCCGATCTTTTATCTTATAGCAGGCTTCTTGACTGTCTTCGCCACGATCCCAAGGCGAATCCTCATTCTTACCCACGACTCGTTAAGCTTTTCTATGCCAATCGAGTTAGGGGTGAGTATGACAAAAAGCATTGTATTGAGAGCACTGTTTTGGGGACGCCCATTTTCCTCACTGCAGAGGTCTTAGGACAGATTCTTGGGATTTCATCTTCTGGTCTGCTTCCGTCTGATATTTCTGTGGAGAAGATCGATGATCTCGATCAATCTCTCTTGGCTGATATGTTTCACGGTGTTCCTCCAGTCATGATATGTGTTCCCTCCAAATCTTTCAAGCTGAATGCATGGGTTCTAAAGTCGTGTCTTCTTCCGAAGTACGGCTCTTCTAGTCTTCCATCCCAGCCCTTTCTGAAGATCATCTATGCCATGTTTGAGGGGAGCGAAATAAATTGGGCTCGTATCATTCTGGACAAGATGGACTCTTTTAAGTGCATCAGGAAGTCGTCCAAGGCTGTGCATATTCCTTACCCTTGCCTCTTGACTTTGGTCTTCGGTCACTTTGAAGTTCTGCTTCCCTCTGACGATCAGCTTCCTTTGGGTCCTCCCTTGAACGCGACAGCTGTCAAGAAATCTCTTGTTGCCTTGAGACATGTTCAGCGGGCGACCCCTTCTGTTCCTCCTCCATGTCTAGCACTGCCTCTTCAGCACACCTGAGCCGTCGGGACGCTCGTCTCTTGCGTTGTGAGGAGATGCTGGAGCGCCTCTGTGATCACTTGGGTGTTGAGGTTCATCCGTCTATTTCTGATGAGGAAGCCATGGATGCTGCTGACGATGAGGAGCCTGCTGCTGCCTCTCCTGTTCGTGCCCCCGAGGGCACTCCTGCTGCCACCATCCCTTCAGTAGATATTTCTGTTGCTTCAGAGTCTGCCATTCTGACTGCACAACCTGACGCTGGTGCAGCTCCTACCTCTGCCTCCTGAGCCTGCCTTGGAGGACTTTCCTTTGAGCACTTTGGATGACACATCTAGTTGTGAGAGTGTGAGGCTATGATAGTTGGGTGGTTGTATTTTTTTGTTACATTTTGTTGTGATGTTGCGTTGATATCTGCTCGTGCACTATGTGATCTCTCTGCTGATGTTAGTTATTTTTTGTTTGTTAGATGTATCTCTTTTGCTGGTTCTCTATTTATATACATCTTGTTGCAGTTCGTATCATTGTGCATGTTGTGATGTGTCCCTGTTGTTTCCTTCGTCGCTCGTCGACTATGTTGTTCTCTAGCTTTGTTTGTATGAAAACATGAATTGTTTTCCATGCACTCCATTCGCTAAAATGTTGATATTGGAGAGATTGTTCCTTTAATCAATCATATGATTTGATGTTGTTTTTGATGTTCTCTCTTTTCATTTTTCGACTATGGTCTCGTTAACACACTTTGTTTTTCTTCGATGTTTTCCTTGGTGTCATTTGGACCGTCGTCATATTCTTCGACTCTCTTATTTGAACTTTTGTTTAGCCATTGTTGTTGTCGTTGCCTTCCTCCCGCTCTTTTTGGATAATGCCAAAGGGAGAGAGAATTAATAACGACTTAGTGCTAAATGATAATTTAAACATTACCGTGAATCTAATTTCATATGCTAGATTCAGGGGGAGTGAAGATATAAAAATCTACAGATTCCGATCCTATATTTAGATAGTTGGATCATGTTTTATTCTTTTCTCTGCTGCTTGATGCTTCTGTTCATTATTTAATATGGAACTAACGTGTCATCAATGCAGAGGGAGTAAGTAAATTTCATTTATTTCATTATTAAATTTATATTTATGTTGGTTTGTCATCACCAAAAAGGGGGAGAATGTTGAGTATTGATTTCCCTGATTTGGTTTTGATGATGAACAAACATAAATATCGTGTACTAATTCTCTTTGAGCGCAGTTATAGAGATCGTCGCCAATTTACTCTGTAGATCTCAAGCGACGTCTCAAGACTTCTTTAGAGCGCATCATCGTTGTGTCTGAAGCTTCGTTGAAGCTCAAGGACTTGTTGATGAAGTCAAGAGATTCAGACTCATCATGTTAGAGCTTTGAAGACGGTTAATCATGTTTATCTCTTTGTCTTCTTTCTCTAACTTTATAGAATGTTAAGCCTTGAGTCATACTTGCTTAGTATCCCTCTTAACTATCTTATCTATTTACTAGGAATGCCATAGAAGCCATTAGATAGGGTCCCTTAACCTATCGCTCTTCTACCTGGCTTCTGGTGCATCTTAGTTGGTCCAAGTTGAAGAACTAATCGATTAAATATCAATCTAATCGATTAGGAATTGTTCTTAAATCGACTAGCCATCCTTTGAATCTTAAGCCTAATCTATGTTGACCAACTAGTCGGTCCAAGAAGGTTCACCAACCGATTAGTACTCAAACTAGTCGGTTAGTGTTTCTTCTTAGACCGACTAGATTATCCTTCTTATTTCACACAATTCTCTGTTTCAAACTAGTCGGTCCAAGAAGGCTTACCGACCGACTAGTTCTCCATCTAATCGGGTAATTATCCTTCCTAGACCGATTAAGCTGCTTTAATTTTCCAGACGTTGGAGATTTTATTTCCACTATTTTCCTGGATCTGTTTTGATTCTTTCCATATCTGTTTGATGCGTTTCAAACATGGAAATTCTTCCCTTATGAGTAGACATTCAGATCTAGTTTTTAAAATATCGATTATCATTTTGAAAAGGCTTGATCTCTCTCGAAAAACTTCTCTCTCTCTTTTCGACCTAATCCTTCCTAGAGATCATTGGTTTTTGTGCGTTCATTCTCCTGAAGGATTCAAGGATCACGGTCATCATCCTAGCCGTCTCCATCTGTTCATCTCAGTGGTGCTAGGGTTTCAATCGTTCTTCGTGATCTTTTCTCTCCATCATCTTTCCTTGCCCTAATACCGTAAGTATCTCTCAAGGCATAAGAATTTGTGGTGAGTATTTTGTATTTCATTAAACTCTTTATTAAAGTTTGCTCTCGGTTTGTGAGAGGTACGTGATCCCGGTTTGTGGGAGTCATGATCGAATCTTTGTATTCATTTGTCTTGTAGTAGTTGCTACAAGAAGTTTTTAGTGGAAGCTTGAGTTAGTGGTCTCTAACTCGAGTAGCCGGAAGGGATCTGGGTGTCCGGGACGTAGGATCACCAGGAGTAAGTCGGGGAGACTTGGGTGGATCCGAACCCATTACATCACTTGTTTGCATTGTGATCTTCTTGTTGTTACTTCTATTCCACATTCTTGTTTGATTTTGCAAAATAATTAGGAATTATCCTCTTAGTTATTTTAAAGTACTATTCACCCCC
Organism: Scilla litardierei; assembly: GCA_030789695.1. Classification (NCBI taxonomy): domain Eukaryota; kingdom Viridiplantae; phylum Streptophyta; class Magnoliopsida; order Asparagales; family Asparagaceae; genus Scilla; species Scilla litardierei. The sequence goes on along the minus strand of CM061135.1, from coordinate 91,783,435 downwards.
CTCTAGTACGTGTGCAGTAGCTTCCAGGGTATTACCGGGGAGACTCGTAGTCGGGGAGACTCGGTGAATCCGAACCATGGTAAATCCTTTGTTTGTGTTTGCATTCTTGTGTTTGTTGCTCTCTCTTTCTATTTCGCACTAAGGTTGCATAAGGGATCTTTAATTTGGCATAATTTCCTTATTATTGTTATAAAGCACTATTCACCACTAGTGTTTCTCCCTATAGTTTCAGATCCTACACAATATTTGTGTGAGTTGCGGTTAATTTAGGGTTATGTTATTTATTTCAATAATTCTTGCATGACTTGCTACATCTATGTATATGTCCTCCCATGAAACCAATGATTAGGGAGATTACATTAGAGCAACCCTTGATTTAACCCCTATATGGGTGATCGCTCCTTATTTTATGCCTTTTTCTGCATGTTTTCACGTCATTTAGATCGACCATATTGCGTTTTCCACGATTATTCGACGATATCGTGTTGCTTTTCACTATTTCTTGTTTTTGTCATATTTCAGGAGATATGGAGCGATCGGAAGAGAAAATGAGATCAAGGGACTTTCGCGCACACCGGAGCGCTGCCCACAGCTTATTTGAGGAGTTAACAGCACTGGAGGATGAGCAGAAGAGGAAGAAATTCGATAGAATCGACGAGGAGGCGAGGAGGAGAAGAAAAGAGCCCAGAAGCAGCTTACTCGGCTGAACAGAGAGTTCACTCGGTCGAGTAACGGGCTGCGTTCGGCCGAGTGAAACGGATATGCACAGCCAATTTTCAAAGTTCCCTCGGCCGAGCAAGAAAGTCTACTCGGCCGAGTGAGAAAGCTTACTCGCCTGAGTAGAACATGGATTTTCTTCCGAGAAGAGGCCAAGTTACTGGAAATTTTGAGAAGCCTACTCGCCCGAGTAAAGAAGCCTACTCGCCCGAGTCAGTCAGAGCGATAGACCCCTGAAACCCCCAGACTTTCTGTCTTTTATTGGATCTGTCACTCGGTCGAGTGACATTGTTACTCGGCCGAGTGACGCAGTCCGACTGCTACGCAAATTGGGATTTTTGGGCTGCGCTGGGGCAATTCTGTTAGGATTTTTTGGACGAATTTGGCTTGTATTTAAACCTAGTTTTAGGAGAGAATTCTATTATTTTTTGACGGCTATTCCTTTTGTAAATCTCAGCTGGAGATCATAGGCGACAATTTTGGTTTGTTTTTTCCTTCTGAAACTCTTATTTTTATGAATTGTCTCTTCTCTACAATGAATTGTGCTATGATATATTGCTTTATTTCTGAGATTTCCATGATGATTTATGAGTAGTTTATTCGTTCTAGGGCATGGGGATGAACCCTATGGACCCGATCTTTGAATTGTGATGAACGAATAGAATTGTTACTAGGATTGAAGAAAGGTTAGGTTTTGATTGATCTATTACGAGTAGCTAGAAATTTCCATCAATTGGGATTTGCAAGAGATTGGATCTGTTGGTTCTTGGGTTCAAGACTAACGTTGTTTTGATGATGATCAATACATTATGTTAGTGTGCTAATCAATCTTATGTTTTAGTCTCAGTTTATCTTAATGCTTATATGTTGATGAGATAAAGCATAATTCTTGGAGGATATTACAAGGGTTATCTTAAAGACCTCTAAGAGTGATGGTGTGCTCAAGCTTGGATGAAGTCATGAAGATCATCTAATGAAGCCAAAGCTTGGAGCATGATGATGGATGGACATCTAGAGAAGCATTGTCAAAGCTTGGAGCTTGATGAAGGGAAGCTCATCAAGGAGTGCCAAAGCTTGGAGATGATGGAGAGCATCAAGGTATAGTGAGCTTGAAGACTTAGACTCTATGAGATGCAATTTGTAATCCATGTAATTTCATTTAATTGCATTTCTCTTTTTGAGTCTATGATTATTGTAATGTCTTGATAGATGGTCATACTCTCTTGCATATGCTTTTAACCATCTTAGTGAGCCGTAGGATTATCATAGAATCCAACCCAATAGGTTCATCTTGCCCAAAGACTCATTTGGAGTCTCTAGCTCTCCTGCAGTCGCCTGCTAAAGGTTTTTCAGTCGACTGGGTGATTTCCAGTTGCATGTCGAGCCTTCTATAGTTGACTGTGATGCACAGCTCAAGTCAACTTTTCTATTGACTCATCTTGAGCTTTTCGCATCAGTCGAATGATGTTCAATTTACAGTCGCATGTACTCTTAAGTCCATGTGCGCTTCTTGTATTTTCTGGGCTTCATCCCAATTTGAAAGACAGTCGCCTGTTGCTGTTTTTACAGTCGCATGTTTATTTATAGTCGCCTGTGAAATGACCATCAGTCGTCTGAAAGGCGTAAGTGCGAAATATGCATCTCTCTCTGTTTTACTTCCCTCCTCTGTAGTAGTCGACTGATGAAGGATATACAGTCGCCTGTCTATTTTACAGTCGATTGTACTTTGGTCTTTAGTCGCCTGTATGCATACTGGGAGTAAGATGCATCTCACTATTTCTTGTCCATCCCTGCTGCAGTCGCCAGATGAAACAGTCGACTGTCTGTTTTACAGTCTCCTGTGTAGTCTTCTACAGTCGACTGTCCTGGCTAAGTTTATAGCAGTTGATCAGTCGACTGTCTAATGATCATCAGTCTACTATTCATGTCGTAAACTGCCAAAATCTAGCTGTTGCAGATTTCTTCCCTTTGGGTTTTTGGCTGTGTTTATAGGCTCTTCTTGGCTTCATATATATAGGGATTGGCTTAGTTCATTTAGAACTCTTGAAAGGGTTAGGAATTCATAGAAGATCATTTAATATCTTCTCTTAGCCACTCCTCCCACATTCCCTAATTAGAGCTTCATTCTTATGCTATAGCATATAAGCTCTAGGGAATTTCTCCAAGAGATTTTAATCTCATTCCTTTCTGTGAGATCATCTTTTCTCTCTTCATTTTCATACACTCAAGTGAGAAGTGTTAGGATTCATTCCTAGAAGAGAGAAAGATCAACAAGTGCAATCAAAGCTAATCTCAAGCACTTGGCCATTCACTTGCATACCTTCTTCTTCAAATTGGTAAGGTCATATCAAGGCATAGGTAAGTGTTGTTTCGTTTTATTTTTGTTTCGAAACCCTAATTCTCTTTGTGAAAATTAGTTACTCTCTTTGTGGGAGTTACTCTCTTTGTGTGAGTTTGGTTCTTTCTGTGTGAAAGAACAAATCCTCTGTATGAGGTCTCTCTGTGTGAGAGTAAGGATATCTCTTTGTGGGAATCCTAAATCCTCTGTGTGAGGTATCCCTTTGTGGGATTTTGTATTCACTTCTCTGTGTGGGAATATAATGAATACTGGTGTGGCTGGACGTACCCAAGTTTTGGGAAACCATGGTAAAATCATTGTGTTTGCGATTGTTGTTGTTGAGCACTCTGTTTAATTTCCGCTGCTTTTTGTGCTTTAATTTTAGTAACTTTTAATTAAGCCCTTTGCTTGCTAATACACTATTCACCCCCCTCCCCTCTAGTGTGTGTGTAGCCCTGCAGGGTCCCTTACAGTTGGTATCAGAGCCTTGGTTTGGTGGCTTTTGCAAGCATGACTTCTAAGTCTCAACAACATCCTCCCAAGTTCGATTCGGAGAACTATAGTCAATGGAGGAGCAAAATGATCAATCACCTCAAGAAGAACAATCTTCTGGATGCGGTGACTTCGGATGTCTCAGAGTCAAACTTCATGATGAACATCCACGCCAAAAGAGCTTTGTGCATCTCCACGTGGGACCATAAAAATGAAGATGTTGGATGCATGGAGACAGCACATGAAATGTGGAGCTATCTTGAGACCAAGTACACCGGAGGTGATGAGATTGAGTCTAGCAATAATGAGGTATCTCAAACCTAATCTACTTATGAGCATAATGATTTTAGTGATAAAAATTCTTTAATTGCTCATAAGTGTAGTGCAAATGCTTTTCATGATGATTCTCATAATTGCACTTCTTTGCATGCTTCACATATTAATACGATTAAACCGTTGCATGCCGAGAAAGAAGTTTTTCTTTCTCAAATTCGTGAGTTATGTTAGGAGAATGCTTCACTTAAACGTACTCATGTTTCGGATTGTGACTCTGTCATTCTTGAGAGAGATTCTCAAATTGACGCTTTGAGAAATGATACATCGGCTCTCAAATCTCAATGTCTTGAGCTTAGCTCACGTCTATCCGCTAGGGATGACAACATGTCTTCACTTTTGAAGAAATGTGAGCTATTGTCTACTCAAATTGAAAACTTCAAATTGAGTAAGAACAAGATTTTGGGATCCTCTACTTTGAAGGTGAACAAACCAAGCTCTTCCCCTAGAAGCACCCAAATAAATTTTGTGGGGGAGCCTTCTAAGGGGTTAGTCATATCTAAGTCTTCTTTTGGCCAAAAATCAACTTTGAATATTAAGCCAAAGAAGAATCATGCATATATGTACACCTCATTGCATAAGAAGTCTATTCAAAAACCTATTGGTGTGAATGCTTCTTCATATGTTAATATGCATGATAACTCTACCCATAGGAATAACTTGCTTTGCTTGCATGCTAGAATTAATGATAAATCTTTGCATGCTTCACATGTTCATATGCATGGTAGAATTGCTTGTGTAAATACATCTAATGATAGATCTCATGTTTCACACACGGGGCACGTCAATGTTTATGTTCCACCTCATAAGCGTGCACCCTCACCTCCAACTCATGCCTTAACCAAACCTCTTCTTAAGAATCCCAAATCACTTTCTTTGTGGATTCCTAAGAATGTTTCTATGCTTGATAGGAATGCGTATATAGTTTCATATGTGCGTAATGTTATATTTTCATATGACTATATATGGAAACCAAACTCCACTTTTGTTTGGTTTCCAACTTGCTAGCTCACTCACTTTGTTATTCATTGCTTAGGCCAAGCCACCTCGTCGAGCTTACAAAGATATCCCCACTGTGACGGAGCTGTTGAACCAGTCGAGCATCTAGACCGCTCCTCCGACCGTGGCCGAGCCGTTCGGCCGAAGCACCACCGTCTGAGTTCGAGCAACCAAGCAGCTCCTCCGATCGAGACCGACCAGTTCAGGCCGAGACCGAGGCCGACCCCAGAGGAGGCCGACCGGTCCAGACGAGTCGGACCACCCTTCCAAGCCTCCGAGCCACTTTGTCTCAAAGTCGTCCTCATCCTGGCCAAGCCGATCTGGCTGAAGCACCCCCGTCTGAGTTCAAGCACCCAGATCGCTCCTCCGACCGTGCGGATGGGTCCCCGCTTGCCGAACAACTCCTGCATCCACCGATATGGACGAAGCAATGGTAGAGCGCCACCATGGAATCTTCGAAAGGCTTCACAAGATCCTCACCCTTTTCGCCGGCCGTAAGCCGAGGGGCAACTCACCTCGCCACCGAGCGGATCTCCTTCGCCGGCCGTAAGCCGAGGGGCAACTCCCCTCGCCACCGGGCGGATCTCCTTCGCCAGCCGTAAGCCGAGGGGCAACTCCCCTCGCCACCGGGCGGATCTCCTTTGTCGGCTGTAAGTCGAGGGGCAACTCACCTCGCCACCGAGCGGATCTCTTTTGTCGGCCGTAAGCCGAGGGGCAACTCTCCTCGCCACCGAGCGGATCTCCTTCGTCGGCCGTAAGCCGAGGGGCAACTCCCCTCGCAACCGAACGAACGGATCGGTCAAAGAGCTGGGGGCAACCCCCCCAGTAGGCCGAGCACTCCTTCATCGGCCGTAAGCCGAGGGGCAACTCCCCTCACCACCGAACGAATCTCCTTCGTCGGCCGTAAGCCGAGGGGCAACTCCCCTCGCCACCGAACGAATCTCCTTCGTCGGCCGTAAGCCGAGGGGCAACTCCCCTCGCCACCGAGCGGATCTCCTTCGTCGGCCGTAAGCCGAGGGGCAACTTCCCTCGCAACCGAACGAACGGATCGGTCAAAGAGCTGGGGGCAACCCCCCCAGTAGGCCGAGCACTCCTTCGTCGGCCGTAAGCCGAGGGGCAACTCCCCTCGCCACCGAACGAATCTCCTTCGTCGGCCGTAAGCCGAGGGGCAACTCCCCTCGCCACCGAACGAATCTCCTTCGTCGGCCGTAAGCCGAGGGGCAACTCCCCTCGCCACCGAACGAATCTCCTTCGTCGGCCGTAAGCCGAGGGGCAACTCCCCCCGCCACCGAACGGATCTCCTTCGTCGGTCGTAAGCCGAGGGGCAACTCCCCTCGCGACCGAACGAATCTCGGACCGACGATCTATCGTCACTGGCCAACTCCGCAGGACGGACCAAATTCTACAGAAAGAGCAACTTCTTCCCTATTATACTACATCTCCCGACCTCCACCTCAACAATGGTAGAGCTCAGAAGATGGGGGCAATTGTTACGACTATTTTGACCGGGTCCGGAGGAGCCAAGTCAACCACGACCAGTCAACCAGCCAAACTACGGCCTCGGGCTCCGGCCCAAGGATCTTACGGGCGGGTCGCATTTCTCCACCCACGACGAAGGCCCAAGAGATTGCCCGCTTCTGTAGCGGAGGAAATCGGGGCCCAAATCAAGGAAGCCTTCGCCATTTATGGCAGCCGCCCCGTGCCACCATGATCCGCCAATTATGGCAGCCACCTTCATGGCTCGCCGAATATGGCAACCGACTTCATGGCCAGGCTTAATGGCCATCATTCCCCCGCCTTCATGGCCCGCCAATTATGCCAATCACTCATGGCCATGACTCCACCTTCATGGCGTCATCAAGTGGGCGCATTTAGAGGGGGTCAATCCTTCCCCATTTGCACGACCCCATGAATGGCGGCCATGATATCACATCATGGCACATGATGAGCATGGTTCATCTATATAAGGAGGGGGCAGGCGTCATTTGGAAGGGGCCGGATCTTCACCACCTACAACGGAGGTACCTCGTACTCCCATCTTACACCTTCTTCCACCTTGAATATTTCTCCTCCAAAGCTCGGCCCGAGGACTCGAGTATCGGTCTCCCCGCGATCCATACTCGATCCCACCGAGCACCTATCAGACCAGATCTGACTTTGGCATCGGAGGGGCTTCGGTCGGAACCAAGGTCCGACCCCCCTGACGAGCTCTCTCGTCTATTCAGGTCCAGGAGTTCCAGCGACGCCGAGGCTACCCTTCGGCGTCCTTCCAGCCGGAGCCGAGCGCCCTCGTCCCCGACCTCGTTCGTCTCCTCCGTCACGAGGACGTCGCTCTGCCGAGGCTACCCCTCGCCGAGCCGACGCGAGGATCCGCGCACCCCGCTGCGGGCGACTCTGCCTTCAACCGGTCCCGGAGGCTGTCATCTCGCCGAGGCTACCCCTCGGCCCGCCAAAGAACGGAGCCGCGCCTTTCCGCTCGAGCGAACGCGCCGTCGGTCGACCCCACCGGTCATCTCCATCTCGAGCGACAGCCACGACAACTCGGGGGTCCCGCGCGTCCCCTCTTTGACCGCGTTGACCACGCACCCTCCATACTATTAATGTGTTCTGCGAAAATTAGCAGAAACAGATGTAGAGCATGCATTTGGCATTTTATAGTCAAGATTTGCAATTATTAAAGGTCCAGCTCGAATGTACCAAGTAAACTTACATGGAAAAATAATGTGTGCGTTTATCATTTTGCACAGTATGATTGTGGAGGATGAAGGACATATGTACACTACACAATATGGGTTGCCATAATACGATCAACTTGGGAATGACATTACAAACTTGCAATATTCTTCCGAGACAGCCGTAGACTTGGTGGGATATAATCAGAATAGAGGTCGAACTTATGGCAAGTAACGACACTCCTAATTGAAAAATGACTTGATGGAGTATATCTGGTGTTTGGAAGGCAATGTAATTTGCTTTGCATTTCAATCTATGCATAACAATGCAATTATATATATATAAGTCATAACCCGTGCCCACGGGCACGGTTCATTTAACATTCCCCCCGTCAAATTTGTTCCCCAAAAAATTATTTCCACAACCAAAATTTAAAAGAACAATAAATTAGCGTAAAAATATTTTGCGGCGCGGCGCCTTCGGTGCGAACCAACAAATTCGGCGCAGGCGCATTCGATGCGGAACAACAAATTCGGTGTCGAAGAACAAATTTGGACCGCGCGGCTTTGGCGCGGAACAACAAATTAGCCTAAAAAATTAGTGCCTTTGACGCGGAACAACAAATTAGCGCAAAAAATTTTAGCGGGCGCCTTCGGTGCGGAACAATAAAGAGTTATTAATAGTTTGCCCATGATTTCATTCTTATATCTGATATCGAAACAATAAAGAGTTATAGATCTCCAATAATGAAACAATTTTCCTATTGGGATCATTAAAGAACCATCAGCTACTGGACTAAAAGACTGCATGTATTTAACTCCATGCACCATCAAAGTTCAACCAAACCTCCATCCTGTTTCATATAAAGCAACAGGCTTAGCCCATGGCCACGAAGAGTACACAAACCATTCATGTATTGATACATCTCGCATGATGCATATATTTCTATAAAAACAATCACACGCGTGCACTTTAACTGGCTCAAATTTGCATTTATGAGCTGGGATTCAAAGAGGAGGGGAAGGGAGAGCCATATGACTATGGTCTTGTAGTTTTAGGAGCGTTGGCAGATATCGGTGAACTTGGTCTTGATCCACTTGAAGATGTTCCTGACGGATGACTTGAGCTTGGCTTCCATGGTTAGAATGTTATAATGATAAGGCTTTTCTTACTTCTTGTAGTATCTTGCAACTATACTTTGCTTGCCTGAATACAATAGGAAAAAATACGAAAGAGGTAATCGATATGACTCACGAAATCAAGTTATTTGCATCAATTTTTAAAAAATATGATGCATTATTTTTGGAGAAAAAGTGAAATCAAATAGCATACCAAGATTCCTCTGAGACATGCATAAGGCTAAGGAAGGACTCATTTGAATCTAAGCTTTGCCATCAATATCTACTCAATGCCAACCAATTCATTATCCGTATAAACATAATCAAAATTATAACCAGCCAAACATGACAACATAAAATTTCCAGGAATGACCAATTACAGGAATAAGAAATCCCATTAACATGAATAGGACGTGATCACTGTGAATTACTGGGATACATGTAGCTCAAAGTAGATGGAGTTCCCCCACCCAAAGACATTACATAATTAACAACAAAACCCCCATAAAAGTAGATGGAGTTACCCCATAAAATTAACAACAAAATTTCCATAGAGAAGTTTAACAAAAGTTCTACAATCAACTCGAATACATGTAGCTCTAAAGTACTTTTACAAAAGAAAGCAAAGTAGATACAACTAGTAAGCAACAATCTCCAAAAGGCAAAGCCTCCATATCTACCCATCTCCACAGTTGCATCCAAAAGTGACAATCATCTTTTCCAAGCCCAATTTCCCTAAATTGACATAGAACATAGATTCACGACGTTTTAGTATAGAAACATAAACTAATGTCACGATGGTGTATACAAATCATTATTGTGACATACCTCATGTTTCAGCAAAGAACATGTTATTCATCACAAAATAAAGAGAGTAAGTGTCTATTGGAATCCAGAAGGTAGTGGCATTTGGATGAGCAATAACCTAGGTAATTAAAAACATAAACTTGTTAGTGTTAAATTATTTGCAACAATTAAAAATGTAATGTTTTGTAACGACTGGTTTTTCATGTATTTGGATTATCTATATTATATATATATGTTTTGGTGGATTTTCTCCTTATGTGTGATTTTCATCTCCGTGACTTTCGTTTCGTTCGTTTCGTTGTGATTTTCTAGCTTCTTCCTTAGACCGTTGAGCTTGGAGTAGGTCACACATGACGAGCTTCATATCGCTCATATCTTAGAGTTAGTTTGAGCTTAGGAGCCATAGGAATCCTTCCCGAAGCTTCGCGCTCCATATCGAGACTCTTCGTGCATGTTAGTTGGTTCAAGAAGGGGAACCAACCGACTAGATTCCAATCTAGTCTGTCAGGAACTCTTCTGGAACCGACTAGTTCATTAAATCAATTATTCAGGAGTTACTGTTTGATCTTAGTCGGTCTAAGAACAACCACCGACCGACTAGATGTGAAACTAGTCGGTCAGAACTTGCTCTCAGACCGACTAGTTCCTTTGATTAATTTCACCTAAGTTACTGTTTATCGTTAGTCGGTCAATGAACACTCACCGACCGACTAGGTTGCAAACTAGTCGGTCGACGGGCCTTCACAAACCGACTAATTCATTTCCCAGATTTATTCCTTCTTTCGCTGCTTGATCTTAGTCGGTCATAGTTGGTCGACCGACCGACTAGTTCTCGAACTAGTCGGTCAACAACTCTTCTTTGACCGACTAATCGACCCCGAAACCCTAGGTTTCATTTCCGCCGCCGGGTTTTTCTATTTAAACTCCCGATCGTTTCTCTTTCTTTCTTTCACTTCTCTTGGCCATTCTCTCTTTCCCTTTGACCTCTGATCTTCCCCAACCTTCCTCTAGCTCTTTCCTTCATCCCCAGAGCCCCTCACACCCTCATTTAGCGCCGGCCACCTCCCTTAGGCCGTCGGCCAACCCCAAAACCCCCCCAAATCCCATTTTCTCCAGATTTTCTCGCCGTTTATAGATCTGAGCCATAGTTCTCCGGATCGTTCTTCCGTTGCCGTGCTTGCTCAGCATCGTTCTTCCGCTACGATACGGTTAGTAAATCGATCCTTTAATATTCTCATAACCCACGTTGTGATTTTGTTAAACCCTAATAAAAATGGATATTAGACGTCGTAGATTCGATTATAAAATTGGATTGGGTATTGTTCTGATATTGTTTTGCCATGGCAGCGATACCATCTCCGTAGTTTAACATTTTGTGACGTGCCTCGTTGATCGTCATCCTTGGTGCCAGGCAAGTGAAACTTGACACTTAGTGTTTTAGGCCATGCCTTAGGCCATTTGCTTGTTGTAGGCGTAAAAGAGACTAGGCTACGAAATGATACTCGCCTAGGCGCAAATTTCAGGATCTAGCTTGACAACGAAGCTAGATCCGACTACTTTTAATTATTTGCACTTGTCATCCATGCATCTTATATGTCATGTTTAAATTCAATTACCGGTACGCGAATCATCTGTACATGCCATGCTATTCATGTTGAATGTTGCATTCGTAGCACACGCTACAATACTTGTACTACTTGATCCGGCTAGGCACCTGCTTTTAGCGGGCACAACCCTATGCCAAATACACTTCCTGGCTCGTGATCCAGAAGCGAGCAGTATGTGTTCGGGGGTAATGCCCTGGCTCGATACACGTGGAGGGGTAGGGATAAACGGTCACTTGAGCTTAAGAGTTGGCCCGATCAGCCACTCTAGCCAACAGGCGGAATCTATGTGCACGACGTGCTTACTAGACTTGTCCTTGTACTTGTACTTGTTCATGTAAAACTTGCCATCCATGCCAAACTTGTTACTTGCACTTTACCTTACTTGTTACTTCCATACTATACTTGACATACTATGCATCATACTATAACTGCTAGGTTGTTAGTTCACCTTCCTTTCAGTTTCCTTGCCCAAGTCTTTTTAGACTTACTGACATGTGCCCTTTACTCTTTTGGATGACACATGTTAGATCCTGAGCCTGAGGTTGCTGCTAAGGACGTGGTGTTCGCTGACGCTGAGTCAGAGCCCGTGTTCATCGAGGAGTTTGAGGACACGGGAGATCAGTCGTAGAGACTATTTGTGTTTTGTTTAGACTGCTTAGTTGTCGGTGCGTAGCACCAATACTTTGTTTTGTGTTGGCCTTTGTTGGCCATGTTTTGGGCCTAGACTCTTTCTTTTAGCTTAGTGGCTTTTCTGCGATGTTGGATATTATTGTGGACAATTTCTGAGATTGGTTAACTTATATTAGTCTCCTTTATTATTATTGTTGTTCTGTTCGCCCTTACAGGGACATGCATATATTCAGATTTGATGCTTATCAGGCGTGGAGCTTCACAGCTCCACGTCTGAGCGGACCTTCTCACGCCTCGCCTCCATTTTAAGGAAGCGGGGCGTGACAGGTTTTGTTGGTGGCCCATGCAGGTCGGTGTGTAACGGCAACTAACAGAATAACGATGATAATATTTGAATGTCCACAAATAAAATTCGACATCCGAGTCATAAGCTATGAGTCTAATTGTTTCGTTTCCTGTGTCATTAGATAGCAGGAAGGCGAAATACCCGAGCTTCTGGTGGTACGCCCCCTCATGACGAGGAGCCTGAACGGGAGCCCACCAATGGGGAGATGATGCAGATGATGCTTCAGATGATGCAGGTGTAGCAGGGCGTGCTCCTGCAAGTCCAGAATGCTCCAGTTGTTCGAGCTGCTCGGGCAGTTCAGGATGTCCCTTGCTTCGAGCCAGGAGCGAAGCAGTTTCGAGAGCTGGGTCCTGCATATTTTGATGGTACTGAAGGTCCTCTAGCTGTCGACGAGTGGGTCAGGAACATTGAGGATAATTTGAAGATGTCGAAGGTCGACCCGGCTGGATGGGTTGATTTGGCAAAGAGGCAGCTTAAGGATAATGCCAGGAATTGGTGGGATGCTGAGGAGGAGCTGTTGGAGGAGCCGATATCTTGGGCTACCTTCAATTCCAGGTTCGATGAGGAATATTTTCCAAAGGCTGCCCGGAGAGAGATGTTGCAGCGCTTCATTGATTTGAAGCAGGGGAGCTTGTCGGTGGATCAGTACCACCAAGAGTTCACCAGGCTGAGTCGGTTCGCACCAAAGATGGTGCAGGATGCTGATGAGAGGGCTCAGATGTTCCTGCAGGGACTTACTTTGGAGTTTCAGAGTTTTGTGTCTTCCTCTGATCTGGAGTCTTATCAGAAGGTTCTGATAGCGACGCGGAGGCAAGAGCTGATTGTGAACCATAGGAGAGGACATGTTGATGGAGTTGGGAAGAGGCCTATGGAGCAGGCCAGAGCGGTGGTTAGGCCTGGTTTCAAGCCTAATCAGCCGGTGTAGTTCAAGAGGCCAGGATGGCCTATTCAGAAGACTTACCATTTCTGCGACAAGACCGGGCATATCAAGGAGCAGTGTAGGAGATTCCTGGGCCAGTGTATTGTCTATGGAGATCCTACCTATACCATGAAGGACTGCCCGAAGTCGAAGCGGCCTTGGGGAGCACCTGTTGCAGAACAGCCGTTGCAGCAGAGAGCGCCTGTTCCTGCTGGACGTGGAGCAGCTCTTGTTCCACAGAGGCATGCCTTTCAGCAGGCTTTTCAGCCGAGGCGGCAGGCTTTTTTGATGTCTGAAGTGGAGAGCATGGCTGTGGATGAGGTCATCGCGGGTAATCCTCAATCTAGCTGTTCCTTTCTTAGTTAGTTTTGTTTGTTAGATTATGTTGTTTGCTTGTACATGATTGTTTGCTAGAATAGGGCTTGATTGTTAGACTAATTGTAGGTGTGATTCTGGTTTGCACATTTCCTGCACGAGTTCTCTTTGACTCTGATGCATCGATGTGCATCCTATCTCGGAGCTTCGTGGAGAAGCATTCTTTGTCGACGTCCCCTCTTCCCAAAAGTTGGAACATTGTTACAGGGAATGGTGTGGTCTCGGTGCATCGTGGTTGCAATTCTTGCCCGTTGGTGGTTTGTGGACATGAGCTTTATGCTGATTGCATTGTCCACGACATCATCAACTATGATGCGGTCCTTGGGATGGATTGGCTTGCGAGCTTCTATGCTACGATCGACTGTCGGAGGAAGAAGGTGGTGTTCGAGATTCCCGGACATCCAGTATTTGAGTTCAGCCGGGGTAGCAGTTCGCTTGGCCTTGTCAGATTTCGGGCCAGACCAGTGGAGTTTGTGGCTATGCAGATGGAGCAGGAGAGGCTGGCTATGGTGCGAGAATTCGATGACGTCTTCCCCGAGGAGATGTTTGGACTGCCGCCTGATCGAGCTCTCGAGTTTTCGATTGACCTTATTCCGGGAGCGCAGCCCATTTCGAAGGCACCATATAGTATGGCGCCAGCAGAGTTGGAGGAATTGCGGAAGCAGCTGGATGAGCTTTTACAGAAGGGTTATATCAATCCTAGTGTGTCTCCGTGGGGAGCACCGGTGCTGCTGGTGAAAAAGAAGGATGGTTCGCGTCGCATGTGCGTGGACTACAGGGAGCTGAATGCAGTGACCATCAAGAATAAATACCCGTTGCTTCGCATCGATGATATTTTTGATCAGCTTGGAGGATCGAGGGTGTTTTCGAAGTTGGATCTGAGGAGTGGTTATCATCAGCTGAAGGTGAAGAAGGAAGATGTTCCGAAGACTGCTTTCAGGACGAAGTATGGGCACTACGAGTTTGTGGTTATGCCCTTCGGTGTAACCAACGCTCCCGCAGTTTTCATGAATCTGATGAACCTAATTTTCTACGACTTTTTGGACAAGTTTGTCGTTATCTTTATTGACGACATTCTGATCTATTCAAAGTCGGAGGAAGAGCATGCCTCGCACTTGAGGACAGTGTTAGAGATTTTGAGGAAGCATCGTGTGTATGCTAAGTTTTCGAAGTGCGAGTTTTGGCTGGACAGAATTGCTTTTCTCGGGCATGTGGTATCTGGAGATGGTATTTCAGTGGATCCCGAGAAGATTAAGGCCATCAGAGAGTGGCCTGTTCCGCAGTCAGCATCTGAGATCCTGAGTTTCCTTGGGCTTGCTGGTTACTATCGGCGCTTCATTAAGGACTTTTCCCGTATTGCTGAGCCGATGACCAGATTGACGCGGAAGGATGTATCTTTTGTTTGGTCGGGTGATTGTGAGAATGCCTTTGGTGTTCTGAGGGAGAGATTGACGACTGCCCCTGTTCTTGTTGTGCCTGATCGCAGTGGAGGATTTGAGATCTTTTGCGATGCTTCTGGCAAGGGTCTCGGTTGTGTGTTGCATCAGCACTGGCATGTTGTGGCATATGCTTCACGTCAGCTCAAGACTCATGAGAAGAATTACCCAACGCATGACTTGGAGTTGGCTGTTGTCGTGTTTGCGCTCAAAATTTGGAGGCACTTCCTGCTGAGTGAGAAAGTGAAGATCTTCACCGATCACAAAATCTTGAAGTATATTTTTACTCAGAAGGAGCTCAACATGCAACAGCGTCGATGGTTGGAGCTCATGGCGGATTATGAGATCGATTTGTAGTTTCACCCTGGCAAGGTGAATGTGGTTCCGGATGCGCTGAGTAGGCTTCCAGCGGTGATGATATTGACTTCGCAGTGGAGATTGCAGCAGGATTTTTGCGAGTCTGGAATTGAGATTGTTCTTTCTGGAGAGGCTTCTTCATTGATGTGTATGCAGATACAGTCGACGATCGTGGATCGGATCAAGGCTGGCCAGGCTGGAGATCCGAAGCTGGTGAAGATTCGGGAGCAGGTAGAAGCTGGTCTGCGGACTGACTTTTTGAATCATGAGGATGGCTCGCTGAGGTATGGAGCTAGGTTGTGTGTGCCAGCTGGGGATATTAGAGAGGAGTTGCTGGTTGAGGCACACAGTTAGCCGTATTCTGTGCATCCTGGTGGGACCAAGATGTACAAGGATCTTCGCCTGAACTTTTGGTGGCATGGCATGAAGAGGGGTGTGGCTCGGAGTGTAACCAAGTGTCTGGTTTGCCAGCAGGTGAAGGCAGAGCATCAGCGTACGGCAGGGTTGCTACAACCGCTTTCGATTCCGGAGTGGAAGTGGCAACACATCACTATGGACTTTGTGACTGGACTACCTCGGAGTCCAAAGCAGAGTGACGCGATTTGGGTGATCGTAGATCGATTGACCAAATCCGCGCACTTTATTCCATTCCGAGTAGGACAGTCCACCGAGGCGCTAGCGAGGAGATACATGGAGGTAAATTCTTTACTCTCCGTTTCTATTTCCTTTTCCTAGTTTAGGTAGTGATGTAACGTGAATCGTGCAGGAGATCGTACGACTTCACGGAGTCCCCGTGAGTATCGTGTCGGACAGAGACACGAGGTTCACATCTCAGTTCTGGCAGAGTTTGCAGAAGAGTTTGGGTACGAGTCTGAGTTTCAGCACGGCGTACCATTCGTAGACGGATGGCCAGTCCGAGAGGACGATTCAGATCTTGGAGGACATGCTGAGGGCGTGCATGTTGGATTTCAAGGGTTCGTGGGAGGACCATCTATATCTGGTGGAGTTCTCTTACAACAACGGCTTCCAGGCGAGTATTGGCATGGCGCCTTTTGCCGCGCTATATGGGAGGAAATGTCGATCGCCTTTGAGTTGGGACGACATTGGTGACCGGGAACTGTTGGGACCTGAGATGATTATGGAGGATGTGGATGTTGTCAGGAACATTCGGGAGAGGCTGAGGATTGCTCAGAACCGTTTTAAGCATTGGGCAGATGCTAA
Source organism: Scilla litardierei (assembly GCA_030789695.1). NCBI lineage: Eukaryota > Viridiplantae > Streptophyta > Magnoliopsida > Asparagales > Asparagaceae > Scilla > Scilla litardierei. The sequence goes on along the minus strand of CM061135.1, from coordinate 91,767,067 downwards.
ACGCCGTCCTTTGGAGTTTCAGCCAGGCGACCATGTGTTCCTAAGGATTTCCCCGAATCGTGGTGTGATTCTCTTTGGGAAACGGGGGAAGTTGAGCCCGCGATACATTGGACCGTTTGACATTCTGGAGAGAGTTGGTGAGATAGCCTACCGCTTAGCCTTGCCGCCATCTTTGGAAGGAGTTCACGATGTTTTCCATGTGTCGCAGCTTCGTCGGTACATCAGCGATCCATCTCATGCTGTGGATTTCTCGGAGATCACCGTTCGCCCAGATTTGACGTATGACCAGCAGCCAGTGCTGATTTTGGACAGGCGTCAGAAGTCACTTCGGAACAAGACTGTCGATCTTGTTAGGGTGTTGTGGCGACACGGCTCGCCAGGAGAATCTACTTGGGAGAGAGAAGATGAGATGCGAGAGTGCTATCCACTTTTGTTTCCGGACACGTGAGTGTTGGGAAATTCCGAGGACGGAATTTTTCTTAAGTTAGGGAGGATGTAACGACTAGTTTTTCCTGTATTTGGATTATCTATATTATATATATATGTTTTAGTGGATTTTCTCCTTATGTGTGATTTTCATCTCCGTGGCTTTCGTTTCCGTTCGTTTCGTTGTGATTTTCTAGCTTCTTCCTTAGACCGTTGAGCTTGGAGTAGGTCACACATGACGAGCTTCATATCGCTCATATCTTAGAGTTAGTTTGAGCTTAGGAGCCATAGGAATCCTTCCCGGAGCTTCGCGCTCCATATCGAGACTCTTCGTGCATGTTAGTTGGTTCAAGAAGGGGAACCAACCGACTAGATTCCAATCTAGTCGGTCAGGAACTCTTCTGGAACCGACTAGTTCATTAAATCAATTATTCAGGAGTTACTGTTTGATCTTAGTCGGTCTAAGAACAACCACCGACCGACTAGATGTGAAACTAGTCGGTCAGAACTTGCTCTCAGACCGACTAGTTCCTTTGATTAATTTCACCTAAGTTACTGTTTATCGTTAGTCGGTCAATGAACACTCACCGACAGACTAGGTTGCAAACTAGTCGGTCGACGGGCCTTCACAGACCGACTAATTCATTTCCCAGATTTATTCCTTCTTTCGCTGCTTGATCTTAGTCGGTCATAGTTGGTCGACTGACCGACTAGTTCTCGAACTAGTCGGTCAACAACTCTTCTTTGACCGACTAATCGACCCCGAAACCCTAGGTTTCATTTCCGCCGCCGGGTTTTTCTATTTAAACTCCCGATCGTTTCTCTTTCTTTCTTTCACTTCTCTTGGCCATTCTCTCTTTCCCTTTGACCTCTGATCTTCCCCAACCTTCCTCTAGCTCTTTCCTTCATCCCCGGAGCCCCTCACACCCTCATTTAGCGCCGGCCACCTCCCTTAGGCCGTCGGCCAACCCCATAACCCCCCCAAATCCCATTTTCTCCAGATTTTCTCGTCGTTTCCAGATCTGAGCCATAGTTCTCCGGATCGTTCTTCCGTTGCCGTGCTTGCTCGGCATCGTTCTTCCGCTACGATACGGTTAGTAAATCGATCCTTTAATATTCTCATAACCCACGTTGTGATTTTGTTAAACCCTAATAAAAATGGATATCAGACGTCGTAGATTCGATTATAAAACTGGATTGGGTATTGTTCTGATATTGTTTTGCCATGGCAGCGATCCCATCTCCGTAGTTTAACATTTTGTGACGTGCCTCGTTGATTGTCATCCTTGGTGCCAGGCAAGTGAAACTTGCCACTTAGTGTTTTAGGCCGTGCCTTAGGCCATTTGCTTGTTGTAGGCGTAAAAGAGACTAGGCGACGAAATGATACTCGCCTAGGCACAAATTTCAGGATCTAGCTTGACAACGAAGCTAGATCCGACTACTTTTAATTATTTGCACTTTTCATCCATGCATCTTATCCGTCATGTTTAAATTCAATTAACGGTACGCGAATCATCTGTACATGCCATGCTATCCATGTTGAATGTTGCATTCGTAGCACACGCTACAATACTTGTACTACTTGATCCGGCTAGGCACCTGCTTTTAGCGGACACAACCCTATGCCAAATACACTTCCTGGCTCGTGATCCAGAAGCGAGCATTACGTATTCGGGGGTAATGCCCTGGCTCGATACACGTGGAGGGGTAGGGATAAACGGTCACTTGAGCTTAAGAGTTGGCCCGATCAGCAACTCTAGCCAACAGGCGGAATCTCTGTGCACGACGTGCTTACTAGAATTGTCTTTGTACTTGTACTTGTTCATGTAAAACTTGCCATCCATGCCAAACTTGTTACTTGCACTTTACCTTACTTGTTACTTCCATACTATACTTGCCATACTATGCATCATACTATAACTGCTAGGTTGTTAGTTCACCTTCCTTTCAGTTTCCTTGCCCAAGTCTTTTTAGACTTGCTGACATGTGCCCTTTACTCTTTTGGGTGACACATGTTAGATCCTGAGCCTGAGGTTGCTGCTGAGGACGTGGTGTTCGCTGACGCTGAGTCAGAGCTCGCGTTCATCGAGGAGTTTGAGGACACGGGAGATCAGTCGTAGAGACTGTTTGTGTTTTGTTTAGACTGCTTAGTTGTCGGTGCGTAGCACCAATACTTTGTTTTGTGTTGGCCTTTGTTGGCCATGTTTTGGGCCTAAACTCTTTCTTTTAGCCTGGTGGCTTTTCTGCGATGTTGGATATTATTGTGGACAATTTCTGAGATTGGTTAACTTATATTAGTCTCATTTATTATTATTGTTGTTCCGTTCGCCCTTACAGGGACCTGCATATATTCAGATTTGATGCTTATCAGGCGTGGAGCTTCACAGCTCCACGTCTGAGCGGACCTTCTCACGCCTCGCCTCCATTTTAGGGAAGCGGGGCGTGACATGTTTAAAACTTCTTTTACCTTATTTAGCGGGAGCGGCGACGATCGAGCTTTAAGTACCCAATCACGCTCAGCAAGGAATAGCTTCCAGTGATCGCGATCGAGCCCTGTCGCATTTTCTTTTACTAATCCTTTTTCAACTATCTAATAATAATATTATTAAATCGGTTACTAATAAAAAAATTCTTAGTATGAAAATGACATCATATGTAATGACATGCATACCTGATCCCCCCAAAGTCTCGTATAAGGACGTATCTTGACAGATCTATTAATGCTTTGAAGTAAGTTAACTTATAATTATAAAAATGATTAAAAACAAATGAGAGCAAATATAGTATATTACGAAATATGTTTAGCACCGTACAGTTTTACACAAATTTGCATCCTTCTTAACGTCCTTCTGTATAAAAATACAAACAATATTTTAGCAAACTTATTTAAAAATGTAGTTAAAAATTTACTAAAGTTGAAATTTTTCTTACATTACCATAAATCGTAATGCTTGTCCACATCATGTAGTCCTACATTATAAATAATTCAAATCATTAAAGTGCAACATGTATAAATATAACAACAAACAGCCAAATTGATGATTATACACATAATACACAAAGTACATGAAATTTGTCAAGTATAACAACAAACAAATCTGATAAATGAGTTTTTCTTAACGAATTACTAAATAAATGAATAAAATAAATAGAAAGATGATTACTTACCATATACTTAACCATATTATTTTGAAAACAGCAGGATTAACATCCATTTATATTACTTTTGTTATTTCACTCCCTTTGAATAGCATGCGACCTTAATCATATTGTCTCTGTTATGATATCTGGTTCACAAAAACCTTTGAATAGCATGCGACCTTAATCATTTGGTGTTTCATTCTTCACATTTTGAACTGCTATGATATCTGGTTCACAAAAACCTTTTCGCCTCGGATATAAATGGTGAAAATCTGTATAAATGTTGATGATTTCTTCTATTGAGATTTTTTTGTGACATGGTGAAAATCAGTTTTTTTTTCTGAATTTGCTACGCCATGAGATTATTGTGTTTGTTGCTTTCACTTCAGCTTCTCTATTGGGAATGCAATCTGTACAATTTTTCTGAATGCTTTGCTATGTGAACCGAAGGGAGGTTTATTTAACGGTGGTTCGCATCAGAGACGGATTATTTGAGGCTGAAAAGGATCCAAGGCCGGCATTTTTGTTTCGATGCGTCTTTTCCTGAGTCGACCATGCAGCAAGAAGTGTATTCGACAACGTAAGGATCCCAAATTAGTTTCAAGTATTTTCTTATTTGATTTATGCCTATTTCTGTTGTTCATTTGTGGGTAGTTTTGTTGTCATTTGAGTAAATACTTGTATATTTTGATGAAAACTGAATGTTTTTCATTTGTTTGTCTCCTTCAAAATCATATATATCAACAAAACCTTTATCAATTGCAATAAGTAACCTGTTGCAATTATTTTCCCATCTTTTTTGAGCATTTACTTTAAATCACGATATGCCTGATTTATATTTGTGATAGTATTGTGTAGAAAGGTGGTTGTTACATAAAATCTTTTATTTTAGTTCACGTTGAACCTTTAATTTCATAAATTTTTCCCATTCATTTTGGTGAACAGCGTGCATTTGGCTCCCTTGCGCAGTTCATTGACATAATATGAAGACCACCAATTTGGTCATAAGTTGATGTCCATTTAATTTCCAGCAGAATTTTTGATTTTGATGCACCCCTTTTTATTAATTTTAATAGCATGCCAAAAGTTTTAACCTATTTTTAGTTGACAGAAGTATGTCTATTTGTTTCTCCCTATTAATTGTACGTTAAGAGGTAGTTTATCTTAAGATATGGCTATCCAGGGGATCATTTGTTGTGTCTCGTTTTAAAAATGTCTTATTGTTTTATGCAGTCATTTATTTTGTTTCTGCTTATTAATTGTATGTTAAGCGGTAGTTTATCTTAATATATGGTTATCCAAGGTGATCATTTGTTGTGTCTCATTTTAAAAATCGCTTGTTGTTTTATGCAGTCATTGATTTTGTTTGTGCCCAATACTTGTATGTTAAGATGTGGTGTATCTTAAGATGTGGTTATCCAAAGGGATCATTTTTTGTTAAGATATGGTTATCCAAATAAACAGCAAAGCATTCAGACTTAAGGGCAAAGCATTCAGATGAATTATCAACTCATTTAGATTCTCTTAAAATTCATGTAAAATTCATGTACAACAAAAAACATAAGACACATGTGTTTGACAAATGAATTCATATGAATTATCTACTCATTTAGATTTTCTTCAGACTTAAGAGAAAAAGACTAAAAGACCATGGAAACATTCCTTTTGCCTATTTTCGTGAATGCTTATTTTCCTGAATGCGGACCAAAAGACCATGGAAACATTCAGGAAATACTCCTGTGATAATGTTGCATATTTTTCAGTTTCGAAGAGGGCAAATAGGTGATATGCTGTAAATACTCCTGTGATAATAAACATGGACATAGCAAAGCATTCAGAAAAATTGTACATGAATACAATTCAGACTTAAGAGCAAAGCATTCAGATGAATTATCAACTCATTTAGATTCTCTTAAAATTCATGTAAAATTCATGTACAACAAAAAACATAAGACACATGTGTTTGACACATGAATTCCTTCTGAATGCAGACCAAAAGACCATGGATTATTTACTTAAGACTGTGGATTATTTACTTAAACTGAAGTTACAACGGAGAAATGTAACTGTGGATTATTTACTTAAACTGAAGTTACAGTTTTACTTAAACTGAAGCAAAATGTGAAGAATGTACCTTATTGCCTTTTGCTTTTAAGCATCCAGACTGAAGTTACATTTTTGCTTTTCAGACTGTGGATTATTTACTTAAGAACATGAATTCATATGAAGTTACAACGGAGAAATTGCTTAGAGAAAATGTACCTTTTGGAGGATGGTTGAGAAAATGTTCCAACGGAGAAATTGCTTAGAGATAACTGCGACAAATCAGAAGGAGAAAACGAAGATCAAATGGAAGCTCTTGAGGCAATAATTCATACACAAACAAACCCAAATGTTACCTGTGATGGGAGAGGAAGAACCAATTTAGGCTTAAGGCTGGCGGATGCTCTTGAGGCGATAATTGATGAGGAGAAGAAGAAGAACCAATTTAGGCTTTTTGTGTATAGAAGGCGAGGCGTCGTGTGGGGAAGCCGAGACGTTGGTGAGGCAAGGCGTCGTGTGGGGAAGCCGATGCGTTGATGAGGCGAGGCGTCGCGTCGCGTGCGTTCTGTGCGTACTCGTGTGTGTTCTGTGATAGCTATGCACCCAGGCGAGAATTAAGTCTGAAGTGTGATATTTATGCACCCAATCAACATTTGGCTGTCCCACAAAGTAATGGGGTGCGGTTAATTGGATGCCTCTTTTTTGGGGTGTGAGAATTAAGTCTTCATTTTTTTCTGATTGCCTCTTTTTGGAAGTAGCGGCGAGATTGAGAGATGGGTGCGTTAATTTGTTGACTCTTTGTGGGTGATGTTCAATGCAATGATTCCACTCATCAATTGACCCTACATCAAAAGGTTTTACATCAGCGCATCTACACCGCTGATTTTCCTAGATTTAATCTCAATCGTCTTTTATCTTGTCATAGTCAGCCCTAGGATTCAAAAATCGATGTCAAATGTATAATAGATATATTTGCAGACGGCTTGCAGAGGTCTGCTCCTTTACGTGCGGGATGGCTTTAGTCTGTCAATAAATGCCCCAGTTTTTGGTTTCTAAATCAAATGAATATCACGCTTTACTCCTTAATTAAATTCTCTCTGTCCACATGAATATTTCGTCCATGTACCACAAAGACAAAGAGGGAAGTGATTTTAATTAAAAATAAAAACAGATCACTTACAATTTGTGCCCTTGAATTTGATGCATGCTACATGCATTGACACTTCACATGAAGCTTTCGTCCTCTCTCCAAAAACAAGTGGCCTTAAATTTTTCCTTTAATCTCCTTTAATTAATTTTCCTCCACTTCTCTCTTCAAGAATTAATCCACTCTCTTAATTGATGAAGGCCCTACAAACAGATCACTTCCTATTTCTATGTGGACCTTAAATATTCTAAATAGAGTTGCTAGCGTTGTTGGAACGCCTATTTGTCTTGATCGAGCAACTGCAAATCTGGAGCATATTACGTATGCTAGATGCCTTGTTGAGGTGGAAGCGAAAAATCCTTTGTCTAGGAAGGCGTTGGTTAGAATCGAAGATGGGAACACTCTATCGGTTGATGTCAAATATGAGGGTGAACCTCCAAGATGCAATGAATGCTGCTGCTTTGGGCACGTTGAAACGCAATGCTCAATTAAGTCTGCGGCAGGTGAGCACCCTTCAAACCAAAGGGTTATGGTAGAAGATATTTCCCCAACACATGTTACTACTGGAACTGGAAGTGGCATTGAGGACGAAACAAATACTGACCCCAAAGTTAATCAATCTGTGAAGGGTTTTGAAGAATCTGAAGAAGGAGAGATTACAACAAATTACTCCTATCATGCTGCGACAAACATAGGCCCAAATATTGATGATTTAGTGCTTAAAGAATCGGCTGGAGCTGAGTTAAGAGAGGGTGTGATATAGTTAGACAAATCAATTTTAACGGACACAATCTCCTCCCTTTCTGCTAGTAGCTCTCGTTTTAATGTGGAGAAGAGGGGGTCCGCATCCAATTTGGTTCCTAGCGTTGGGGGTCAGGTTCTATTGGAACCTTGCATTGGGGATCATTCGGCAAAAAATGTAGGAGAGGGATCTACAGTTGGGGGGCAGAAAAATGTTGGATCATCTGTTCGATCTGGACCTGAAGCTATCTGCAGTTTGATGGGAATTGTTGCTTCGGTAACTACTATGGAATTAACAGCTGAACCATTGGCAGGAGGCGGGAAATCACCTCTTTTGCCAGCAGATGGGGAGGGGATTACCCACCGAAATTCTAGGAGGGTGAATGATGTTCATGTTATTCCATCTCTACTGTCAAATACCAGTGAAGCTGAATTGCCTGAAGAATGGGTGTCAAATAATCCTAAATGGATGGAGGAGCAAATTCAGCTGAAGACTGAGGTTTCTCATAGTAAGCTAAAGAATCCGAACAAGAAAAATGCCTCCCCATCTGCTGCCCGTAGGAGCTCACGGATAGCTGGAAATCATGGAGCTCCCCCCACTCAGATTTAATGTCAGTGTTCATTTGGAACACTGGGGGTCTTAATAATTCTGTAAGGAGGGCTGAACTGAAGCAGAGACTGCGGCAGTATCGACCGTCTTGCATGTGTTTTTTGGAAACTAAGGTGGGTGTATGTAATGCGGGTAGAGTTGCTAAATGCTTCTCCAACAATTGGGCATCTACTTACAACAGAAAGCAACATGAAGGTGGGCGAATTGTGGTTTTTGTTGACAATAACGTCTGGAGTTTCAACCCTGTTTCTTCATCTCCGCAGCATATTTCAATGATTCTAACTAACAAAGTCGGGTTAGTTATGGCTCTTACAGTTGTCTATGCTCTTAATCTCTCTTCGCTTCGCCAAAATCTCTGGAAGGATCTTGTTTTGGATGCTGCTAAATTAAATTCTCTATCATGGATTGTGGGAGGGGACTTCAATTGTGTGAGATACTCAAATGAGAAGCTTGGTGGTAGGGTGTTGGATGCTGCTATGGTGGATGATTTCAATGTTTGTATTCGTAGCTGTCAATTATTTGATCTTAAAAGTGTGGGAAATAGATACAGTTGGAGCAATAGAAGGATCGGAATGGGACGTATTTCGGCGAGGTTGGACAGAACTCTTTGCAACCTGGAGTGGACCAGCTACCTTCCTAATTCCTTCTTTGAGTATGCTAATTCTGGGACAAGCAACCACTCTCCAATGATCATTTATCCCCATCCTAAGGTACAATGCTTCCCCAAGCCTTTCAAATTCTTTAATGCTTGGTGTTCATACAATGGTTTCCGGGATTTGGTTGAGAATACATGGGCCGAAAGAAATCATTTCATTATTCCTCATGATGTGCGTAAACTGGGAATTATGCCTATGAAATTATTTGTGGATAAATTAAAGTTTCTCAAAGGTAAACTGCGGGATTTTGCAATAAGATATAAGTATAACCTGGATGTTGCCACTTGTAGAAATAAATTGGATAGCATTCAGTCTAATTATCGGTTTGATGGTAGTGCGGATTTGCACATGCAAGAGCAAAAAGCCCAGCTCAATCTCGCGCATGCGTTGGATGTTGAAGAATCTGTACTGAGACAAAAGAGTAGACAAGACTGGCTTACTCTTGGAGACAGAAACTCTAGTTTCTTCTACAATGCTATGAAATCTAGAAATAACTATAATAGTCTTAATCATCTATTAAATTCTGATGGAGATGGAATTTCCAATATCGAGAAGTTGAGAGAAGATGCCCCATTATTCTATGAGAGATTGTATAATCACGAACACTACTGGAATGTGTTCCCAATATCATTCCTAAGTGTAAGCTTACTAATGAAGCTGCTGTTTGGCTGGATAGTAATGTCTCTGATAATGAAATTAAGGAGGCGGTTTTCCAAATTGGTAAGGATAAGGCTCCAGGGCCGGATGGGTTCAATGCATTCTTTTACCATCAGAATTGGGATATTATTGGGCAGGATGTCAGCTTGGCTATTTCATGCTTCTTCAGAACGGGAAAGATGTTGCATCAGATAAATCATACTTTCCTAACCCTAGTACCCAAAAATACTAATGCCTCAGAAATGGGCGATTACAGGCTGATTGCCTGTTGCAATGTTATTTATAAGATCATCAGTAAAATACTTTGTAACAGGTTGAAGATGTGTATTAATGAACTGATTTCAGCAAATCAGGCAGCTTTTCTCTCAGGGCGTCTTCTGTCAGATTGTACCATACTTGCCCATGAGCAGATCCGAGATTTCAGTAACCTAATGGGCTCCAGAGCATGTCTGAAATTAGATCTTCGGAAGGCATTCGACAGTGTTAACAGAGAATTTATTCTTTTTATGCTACACCAGATGTGGTTCCATATTAAATTTATTTTCTGGATTTCTGAATGCATCTCTTCCCCCACTTTTTCAGTCTTGGTTGAGGGCTCCCCTACTGGGTATTTTAAGTCTAATAGGGGTCTGAGGCAAGGAGACCCTCTATCCCCTTATCTTTTCGTGATTGTAATGGAAGCTTTTTCACTTCTTATGGCCAAAGCTGAAGCATCACGCACCATTCACCCCATGAGGAGATCGGGGTCTATTTCACATCTATTATTTGCAGATGATCTTCTTGTGTTTTGTCGTGCAAATCATCATTCATTTATGGGTCTTCAAGAATTATTATATTCTTTCAATCTGCTTACTGGGCTTACATGGAGACTTTTATCCTCAGGGGGACCGTGGGCTCGTTATATGAGGCAGCAGTACATGCCAGAACCTGGTAGTTTATTCAGGGACAAAGGTATGCCGACTTCTTCCGGTACTTGGAAATTCATTCTTCGTAATCGTAGCACATCCCAGAAATTGATACGACGGGTTGTACGAGATGGTTCTACAACCTCTTTTTGGTATGATAACTGGTTACCTTATGGGCCCCTTGCTCTCATTCATGAAGTTCCCCTGGGTGCAGAAAAGGCGCTGGTTAGCTATTATTGGACTACGGATGGTTGGAAAGATGACCCCATCATACGACCTTTCCTCCCTATGCTTCAAGCATTTCGCATTGCCCCTGGTACTGACACATGGGAATGGATCCCAGGAGCGTCTTGCTCTTTGCGTGATGCATGGGATGGGGCCCGCGCCAGAGGTTCGCCTTTTTCCTACTATGATGTTGTATGGCATAGCAAGCATATTCCTAAGTGGTCTCTTACTCTCCTGCGTGCTTTTCATGGTAAACTCTTAACTAGAGACACTCTTCACAAATGGGGCATCACTAACAGTCAGAATTGTGTTTTATGCGAAGACGACACTACTGAGACTATAAATCATTTATATTTTGAATGTTCCTATAGTCGATATATTCTTTGCAGGAGTCTCCTCAAGATGAATATCAATCCCCCAACGCCAGCCTCCCGAGCTAATGTGGGCGATCTTTTTCTCTCATTATATTCTAAGAAAGATTGTGTGGGCATATTGGCTAAAATAGCACTCGCATCCAAGGTTTGGCATATTTGGAAGCAGCGAAATAGTAGGGTATTTGAAGGGAAAGGGGTGGGGAAAGAAAGACTATTTGAGGCAATTGCGGCAGATGTTATTATTGCTTTGCGTAACATTGATCGTGACCACCCGTCGGCGACTACCCCATTTTCTAATTGGGGATTTCTGGATTTGTGATACTTTGTATATTTTTGAGAATTACTACTTGTACATATGAGGCACATGAGGGTGCTTGAGGGGGAGTTAGTTTGTAGAGGGTGACGGCGCTTGTGCCATATCCCCTCTCTTTCTATTCCCCATCTGGACCTCATTGTGAATGTTTTGTATTGTTTTGACTTTAATAAAGTACTCATTTACGGGTCAAAAATAATAATAATATATATATATATATATATATATATATATTTGAAAAAATATATATATATATATAATATATGAGGGGGTTGGGGATTTTTCTGGGTTTTCAAAAAAAAAAAATATTTGAAAACCCAGAAAAATCCCCAACCCCCTCCCCCTCCTTCGGCTTTTTTTAGGAGGGTAAGGCGACAGCCCGGTCGAGACTATGTAAACGGGGGGGTGACCGCCATGCCCCCAACGGTCCCCGGGTTAGTCCGAGAGGGGAGATATAGTCCCAGGGTAAATAATTCCACTACAAATTCCACAACAATTACCAAGTCACGGCGGCCATAGGCCTCGAACCCCGCACCCCTTGGCTTTGGAGCGGAATGACTTACCACTAGGACACCCTCTCGTGGGAAAAAAAGGTTACAGGTACAGTAACAAGATACAAAGATAGGGATAGTGACAGAGAGGGGATAGGGCACAAGCGCCGTCACCCTCAACTGGCTAACCCATCAATCCAACCAATATGTACTTTCACTCATTGGAGCTACCGTTATCCCACATCCCGAAATTCCCATCTATCCATTGCCAGTTTGGCTTCAGGTGGTTCAGGGTCCAAGTTCACCAGTATGGTTCTGACGTCTTCCGCAATCTGTTCAAATAGCGTAATCTTCGAATGCCTAGTATTTTCAAAAATCCTCTTATTTCTTTCCCTCCAAATATGACATATTACCGAAGATAAGACTGTTTTTGCTAAGATGATTAAAGAGTCCTTTCTTCCAAAATGAGATATAAAATACTCCCCCACCTTGTATAGCTGGTGGTCAATAGTGGCCTCAAGTCCCAACTTTAATAGGCTTCTCTTGAGTATATAGCTGCTGTATTCACATTCAAAGAATAGATGATTCATATCCTCATCTAGGCCGGCTTCACATAGGACACAGCGCATGTCCACAGTATCACACCAGGTTGCTAGCATGGACTTTGTTTGGAGTTTTCCCAGAAATGCTCTCAGGGCCGCAATCGACATTTTTGGGACATTATGCTTGAACCAAACAAGGCTAAAATATGGGAACTTAGGGCCTTTGTGCCTGATATTTTCCCAGGCTGCCGTTGTACTAAAGTGGTTGCCCGGTGCCCAAACCCAATAATCTGCACCCGCTTCAAGCTTAACTTGCTGTAGAAGAGGCCGGAGGGAGTCTATAGCTTCATCATTTATCCCGTTAGCATCCGCCCAATATTCTGATACTGACATGTACTTTGCTTCATCCGGGACTGTGTAAGAGTCACTTAGTGGACCTACCGGTAACCAATTATCATACCAGAAGAGGGTTGTAGTTCCGTCTCGTACATGCCGCCTGATCAAGTGCTTGGAAAAACACCTGCAATTCAACATAAATTTCCAGCTACCCGATTGAGTCAGACTTGACTTTGCCGCAAAGAAATGGGATAAATCCCTGTAGTTGCTCCTCATATATCTAGCCCAAAGTCCATCCTCAGATAGCATGTGCCAAGTTAGTTTAACCCCAGCCGCCATATTTAAGTCCGGGAGAAGCCGTAATCCCACACCACCCTCATCTTTTGGTGCACAGATGTCCTTCCAGGCCCAAACATGTGATGTTCCCTATATAAATTTCCTACAGGCAGTAGTGATAGTACGGAGAATGGTTTTGGAATACGGTAGACTTGCATCCAAAAAGTAAGCATGCCATATATAACCGTCCTGACCAGTTCAATACGCCCCGATATTGATAGTAAAGATGAAGTCCAGCCTGCTAACCGCTTCTTGCACTTATCAACAAGTCTGCTGTACATATAGGGTTTTGGATATTTTGAAGATAGAGGCAATCCCAGATACGTAATAAAAGAAGTCTCGACTTTAATACCTAGCTGGTTAGCCAATTCCATTTGTTCCTAGTTCCTTTGCTGAAAATAGCAGTACTTTTATCCCAATTAATATCTAGGCCTGTAAAATTCTTAAATTCCTCCAGCAGCAAAGTTAGGCCATAAAAAGAGTGCTTATTAGCACGACAAAAAAGCACTAGGTCAACAGCAAATAACAGATGGGATATAGCTCCAGATCGCCTCATGGGATGAATAGTACCCGCAGAAATGGCCTTATCAATTAACAAAGAGAAAGCTTCCATGCAAATGACAAAAAGATATGGGTATAGTGGATCTCCTTGTCTAATACCCCGATTGCCCTCAAAATATCCAGATGGGGAGCCATTCACCATGACAGAGAACGTAGGGGTGGAAATACATTCCTTAATCCATAAAATAAATCGCATGCCGAATCCCATTCTGTGCAGTAAGTAATAAATGAATTCACGATTGACGATATCGAAAGCTTTACATAAATCCAGTTTTAGGCAAGCCCTGGAACCCATAGGGTTGCTGAAGTCTCTTATCTGTTCATGTGCTAGAAGGGCACAGTCAGATAGCAGTCTTCCCTTCAGAAAAGCGGACTGGTTAGGTGATATAAGCTCATGGATTACCATTTTAAGCCTGTTGCAAATGATCTTGCTAATAACCTTATAAACCACATTGCAACATGCAATAGGTCTGTATTCTCCAAGACTAGAAGCATTTGCATTTTTAGGGACTAAAGTCAAATTTGTGTGATTAAGAGGATGCATAATAATTCCAGACTTGAAAAAAGAATGAACAGCTTCAGTTAGATCATTACCGACAATGCTCCACCCATGTTGAAAGAATAACCCATTATATCCATCTGGCCCAGGAGATTTATCCACCCTTATTTGGAAGACAGCCTCTTTAATTTCATCATCAGAAACTTTCCGCTCAAGCCAGACCACTGCATCCGGAGTGACAATTTTCTTGGTAACCAGTCTAGGAAAAACATTCCAATAATTGTTTTGAGTATAAAGTTCTTTATAGAAGTTGGGCGCATCCTTCCTAATATTTTCATAAGAGTTGTGCTGACAACCATTTGCATTAATCAAGTGTCTCAAGTTGTTATGGCTTTGTCGAGCTTTCATGGCCGTATAAAAGAATCTTGAATTCTTGTCCCCCAAAGAAAGCCAGTTTTGTCTGCTTTTTTGACGAAGCATATCTTCCTCCATTCCAATAATCGCATTCAGTTTTTTGGCTAGGTCCCGTTCATGAAGCTGAAGTTGAATGTCAGTGTGTATAAGTGGTGAACTTCGGATCTCCTTGAGAGCAGCCGCACAGTATACATCATCTCCCTCCAGTGCATTCTTCTGTGCCCAAGAATGAAGAGTTGCTCTGAAATTTCTCAGCCGAATAAATAACCTGTGCATTGGGGAGCCCGCAACCTCATAATTATATGCTGATTCCAACAGGTTGTGATAGCCAGGAAGCTTGATCCACTCATTGAAAAATTTAAATGGCTTTGGATATGAAACACTTTTTGGAAGAAGCTTAACTAACATTGGTGCATGGTCGCTTGTTTTTGAATCCAAGTATTCAACAAAAGCTTCTGGAAGTAAATCAAGCCAACGTGGGTTGCAGAGGATTCTGTCTAATCTCGCTGCAATTCTCCCCGCACCTATCCTCTGATTGCACCAACTTATGGGATTACCCACACTTTTGACATCAGACAAAGAGCATTTATTTAAACAATCATTGAACTCATTTAGCACATCGAAATCACAACGCCTTCCGCCTACCTTCTCTTTTGTGTACCTGACGCAATTGAAATCGCCCCTACTATCCAAGCTTCCCCATTATACAATATAGCATCAGCTTCAAGGACCCTCCATAGCAATTGCCTCTCACTCCGCATATTAGACCCGTATACACCCGTTAGAACAAATGAGAAACCACCGGCATTGATACATTTCAAGGTAATATGTTGAGAAGATACAGACTAGGTTGTAGCTTGCCACACACTGTCCATACCAATCAGAATTCTACCTCCCGGGCGCAAGGAGAAATTGTCAAACAAGCTCCAATTTTTGGGGAAACAGGATTTCCATTTCCCAACTCCTTTCAACTTAGTTTCTACCAGAATCACAACAGTAGGAGATATAATTTTGAGTCTATCACGTAGGTCTCGTCTTCTAACAGCATTATTGAGACCTCGCGTATTCCAGACGAATATACTCATTAGATAATGTTATGGGGAGGCTTCCCCGCTGCCCCATCCTTTATTCTCGTGCTCCTTCTTGTACTTCCACCTCCAGTCTCTTGTATAGTATTCTTTTTACTGTGTTCCTTCCTTAAGCCATCAGACTTATCAACCTCCATAGAATCCTCAATCCATTCTGGGTTTGAAACAGTCATGGGTGCTTTTGCAGGCGTATCATGTGGGGCTTGAGGATTAATTATAGGAATTCCCTGGGGGGGATTCCCGTTGGCAATTCATTCGGATGTGTAGAGGATAAAATAGCTACTGGAATAGTTGAAATCCCTTCAGGAGTATTGACCTTCTCCAAATCGGCAGCAGGAGTACTGACCTTCTCATCAGCGATAATAACCTTCTTCAAATTAGGTGCAAGGGTGTCTAATATATTATCTGTAGGGTGATTATTTCACATGCCCGTCAGACTTACAGGCTGCATCTCCAATCCATCTCCTTCCGCCAAGTGCCTCCCATCAGCTTCAGCATTATTTTGGTCCAGTTCCAGTGTTTCCCCCTCCTTGTTTAATGTCTTAGTGTTTGAAGGATCCTTAATAGCCGACTGCTGACTAACCTCCCCATTTCCAGTTGGAGTTACTGTCAAATGATGCTCGGGAGTATTCATCTCGCCTCCTTGCATACTAGAGCTAGCCCCATCTACTATTGTGTTAAAGTAAGATGTACAGTTTGGTTGAATTCTCTTACCCTTAATACTATTGCCTGCATCATTTGCACCTTGGATTGAAGGGATCGTCACATTATCCGGGTATTGTGTATCAGAATGGCCAAAGCAGACGCACTTTGTGCACCTTGGAGGTTCCCCTTCAATTTTCACATCAACTGAGATTTTTGAGCCATCCTCTAGGACGACTGGAACCGAGGTCGGAATAGGCTTTTTAGCATCTACCTCCACCAAACAACAGGCGTAAGTAATTCTCTCTAGCTTAGCAGTCTGTTTGTCTAAACACAGGGGCACTCCTATAACTGAGGCAATAATATTGAAGATCTCCCTTGTCCACATATCTAGGGGAACTCCATGAAGTTGGGCCCATACAGGAATTGCAGATAAGATGTCACGCTCATGTCGGAGTGTGGAGCTCCATCGTTGCAACACCACTAGACGTCCATCAAAGAGCCATGGCCCCCCATGCAAAATTCTTTCACATTCCTTGCCTTCCTCAAACTTAAAATAGAAGAAGCCATTTTCTCTACTATAAATCTTTAGACATTTCTTTAAAAACCAAAGCCTATCAAGCCATGCTCGGATTTGGCCGTAATAAGGGATATCCCCTAGGACATATCCCACAAGAGTATTATTCCATTGTGCTTGACCACGAGCCAGAAGGGAATTTGCCACCATTGCAATTTGAGTTCCATCCTCAGCTAAACAAGGAGCCACAAAGTCCATAGAAAGCTCGTTGCCATACGAGCGCCTATTAGCACATTTATCAGCCCATGAAAGCTTAGTCCCCTTCGTGTCAATCTTTATATCAACCTTTGGCCCAACTGGCATTTTCACAAACACCTTGGGGGCATCTATTGCATGCGAATGATTCAGATTTTGATGTATACCGCTGAAACTTCCCCTCCGAAATTGCTGATTCATACCTTGACTATTTGATCTTCTACCTCCCCCCTGAGGATTCCCGACCCCTCCCAATCCAGGTAAAAACTTCCTTCTAGTAACTGTCTTCCAGCCTCCGTTTAATTCATTTCCACCAATATCATTACCTGATCCTCCAATATCCTTACTTTCTCCAATGACATGATTCGAATGGCTACCTGTTCCAAAAGATCCAAGGAACGACTGACTTTGGTCAGTTCTCTTGCCATCTTGAATGATTGCAGCCCGATGATCTGCAGAATTCTCCCCCGTGCCATTGCCAAGATCTCCTTTTCCCCCTTTGAGAGGAGCCGAAGTAAGCCCCGTGTCACCGCTTGAATCTCCTGACGCCGCAGAATCACCCTCCCCGCCGCCAGGGTCTCCTTTCTCCATTTAATATATATATATATATACATATATATATAGGAAAATTTTCAAATGAGAACATTTCGCACCGTGCGAAAATGTTTTTATCTTTTTTTTGAAATTTTTTATTTCAAAAATTCTTTTTTCCACCCTCATTATATGTTGTTATACCCCCCTCAAAAAATAATGGTTGAGAAATAATGTCATTTGGCCTTCGATCAAGCCATTTCATCAAATTCGCACGTTTTGAGACCGTTAAATTTGTAACGGGTGGATGTGTGCTCTAATGCCCAACGGGTTCACCCATTATTTTCCCTGGGGTATATAATTGTATGGATTAAACATCAAAAAAAGAATTTTTGAAAAAAAAAATTTCAAAAAAATAAAAAAAAAGTTTTCGCACGGCTTTCGCACGGGATTTTTCGCACCCGAAGATTGCCATATATATATACATACATATATATATATATACATACATACATACATATATATACGTACATACATATATATACGTACATACATACATACATACATATATATATATATATATATATATATATATATATATATATATATATATATATATATGAGGAAACGGGAAATAGGGTGTCACAGGAGAGAATCTCTCCTGGGTCGGTCAAAAAAACTCCAACCTCCACATGTTTTTTGGAAGATCCGAGCCGTTCATCTCGATCTCCGCCCTCTAAAACACATACCCACCAATTTTCAGCCCGATCCGAGGTGTTTTGCCCGTTCATCCACCCTTTGTAAAAGTTATGTTTAGGTGAAACCGTTAAATTTTGCAAAGGGTGGATGAACGGGCAAAACACCTCGGATCGGGCTGAAAATTGGTGGGTAGGTGTTTTAGAGGGCGGAGATCGAGATGAACGGCTCGGATCTTCCAAAAAACATGTGGAGGTTGGAGTTTTTTTGACCGACCCAGGAGAGATTCTCTCCTGTGACACCATATTTCCCGTTTCCTATATATATATATATATATAGCAAATAAACCATGCATATGTGCACGTGAACTGGCAAAAATGGTCGGAAAGGGGGGAGAATAAAAAGTGTGGGTGTGTGTGTGGAGGTCCAGGGGAAAAAATGCAAAAACCAGGGTTGTATGTGCAAAATTCCACACCTCCTCTCTTATCCAATTTCTCTTGTCCAAATTCTCTTATGCAATATCTCTTGTTCAAATTCTCTTATCCAATTTCTCTTGATAACATCCCCCTTTTATATAATAGATGTGAAAAATGGAGAAGAGCTGCCAGCGCTGGAAATTTTTCCAGCGCTGTCCGCATTTTGGGTGCCCTAAAAGTATTTTTTTTTGAAATTTTTTTTGCAGTAGTTAGATATACTTGTTAGGAAGCTCTCCACAAAATTTCAGCTCGATCCGACACCGTTTGAGCCTCCGTTCATCGATTTCAAAAACGTTGCGCAAAACTGTGGACAGATTTGCGCAACGTTTTTGACATCGATGAACGGAGTCTCAAACGGGGTCGGATCGAGCTGAAATTTTGTGGGGAGCTTCCCAACAAGTATATCTAACTACTGCAAAAAAACGTTTCAAAAAAAAATATTTTTAGGACGCCCGAAATGCGGACAGCGCTGGAAAAATTTCCAGCGCTGTCAGCATTGGCCTATTAACCCATATATATATATATATATAGACTAGTCATTACCCGTGCCCATAGGGCACGGTTTATTTAATGGTTGAGTTTTTCTCCCCCACAAATTTCAAGTTCCCCCAAATTTCAAGTTTTCCCACAAAATTTCAAGTTTCCTCCCAAATTTAAGTTTTCCCCCAAAATTTAAGTCCCCCCAAAATTGTCATTACCACCTAGGACAAACTTGCCACGTAGGACAAAGCTTTGTCCTAGTAGGATAAGATTCAAAATCTTCATAGAACTGGAAAAAAAATGGCCGGAAGGGGTGAGAATAAAAAGTGTGGGTGTGTGTGTGGGGAGGGTCCATAGGCAAAAATACAAAAACCGGGGTTGTATGTGCAAAATTCCCCACCTCCTCTTTTATCCCTCAAAATCTCATCCCTTATATTTTCTCTTATTCAATTTCCCTGTTTTATATAATAGATATCCAAATTCTCTTATCCAATTTCTCATGTCCAAATTATCTTATCAATTTCTCTTGATAACATCCGTCTTTTATATAATAGATATCTCTTATCCAATTTCTCTTGTCCAATATCTCTTATCCAATTTCTCTTGATAACATCTCTCGTTTGTAATATAGATATCTCTTATCCAATTTCTCTTGATAACATCACTCTTATCCAATTTCTATTGTCCAATATCTCTTATTCAATTTCTCTTGATAACATCCCTCTTTTATAATATAGATATCTCTTATCCAATTTATCTTGTCCAATATCTCTAATCCAATTTCTCTTGATAACATCCCTCTTTTATAATATAGATATCTCTTATCCAATTTCTCATGTCCAATATCTCTTATCCAATATCTCTTGATAACATCCCTCTTTTATAATATAGATACATACATACATACATACATACATACATATATATATATATATATATATATATATATATATATATATATATATATATATATATATTGGAGAATATGCTTTGCATTCTTTATTAAGCTCATGAAAAAAATACAGGACACTCACGGATGGAAGAAGAATGTTTGTAATGTGAGTAGAGGCACAGGCGCCAACATCCCAACAAAAACAAAACACCTTCCGCTATCCGTAGGTCAAAAGAAAACAAAAGTACAAATATAGCCTATCTAGTCTATGAACCCCCAGTTCCGTGGGGGGTCACCATCATCCTCGGGATCCCATTCAACGTGTCGCAAGGCAATTCTGACATCATCAGCAATGTTGTCAAACAAGAGAGTCTGAAGCTGTTTAGAACCTTCAAAGATTCTCCTATTTCTTTCCCTCCATATATGCCAAACCATCGCAGCCAGAACCATTTTGGCAAGCTTACCCACATTATCTTGATTGCGCAACTGGCCCATGATTAAGTCACTAATTCCAACCAGGGACGCTGGCAGGGGGGAGGTGATCCCAAGCTTGAGGAAGCTCCTGCAAAGAATATATTTAGTATAGCTGCATTCAAAGAAAATATGGTCTCTATCTTCATGAATATCATCAGAGCATAAAACACAGAAGGGTGAAGTAGGCACTCCCCATTTCACGAGCTTGTCACGGGTGAGGAGTTTCCCATGAAAAGCCCGCAGTAAAGTAATAGCCATCTTGGGGATGTGCCCTTGAAACCACACCACCTTGTAATGAGGAAAGAGGGGTCTAATAACCCTAGCGCCCTCCCAGGCGTTGTGAAGAGAGGGGGCCTTGGAAATCCAGGACCAAGTGTCCACGCCTGTGCTGAGAGTCACCGAATCAATAAAATGGCGGACAGGGGTAAGAGAGACGCTGTCAGTCCAACCATCATTAACCCAATAGTCTCTGACGAGAAACTTTTCCTCCCCGGTAGGAACAACAAAAGAGTCACTGAGGGGACCACAGGGAAGCCAATTATCATGCCAGAAAAGAGTGTCCGCACCATCCTTAACATTGCGCTTGATGAGCTTTTTAGTGAATCCCCTACACTGAAGGATAAATTTCCAGGTTCCAGATTGCATCGGATTAGCCTTGGCAAGAAAAAACCCCCCACTACTCATGTACTGCTTCCTCATGTGAGATGCCCAACTACCAGCATGCGTGAGCATGCGCCAAGTAAGCTTGACACCATGTGCATTGCTGAGATCCGTGAGACTTCTAATACCCAAACCCTCCCCTTGTTTGGGAGTGCACATATCATTCCAAGCCCAAAGATGATTATTCCCCCATATAAATTTTCTGCACATAGAAGTAATCGTACCAAGAATGGACTTAGGAATGCGGAAGGCCTGCAGCCAGAATCCCACCATACCATAGATGACAGATTTAACAAGCTCAATACGCCCAGCAATGGATAATAGAGAAGAAGACCACCCATGCAACCTGCTTTTGCATCTATCGATCAGGCGACAATACATGGATGTATTGGGGTATTTTGTAGAAAGAGGGAGACCCAAATAAGTAGATAGTGTTTGCGCACGGCGAATGCCCAAAATATCAGCCAGACTGTTAGGACTCCTAGTGCCTTTGCTGAAGATACCAGCACTTTTATCCCAGTTAACACCAAGACCAGTGAAGGAATTGAATGATGAGAGAAGATCCCTTAGTCCCTCAAAGGACTTAACATTGGCTCTACAAAAAACCAATAGATCATCAGCAAATAGGAGGTGGGTGACTGCCCCCATTCTATTCATAGGCATAATATTGCGAGTGGCAATGGACTTAGCCATGAGCAAGGAGAATGCCTCCATAACAATCACGAAAAGGTACGGAGAGAGGGGGTCCCCCTGCCTCAGCCCCCTATTAGAATTGAACATGCCGTAAGGGGAGCCATTGATCATAACAGAGAAGGTCGGCGTAGAGATGCATTCACATATCCAGCCAATGAATCTGTGGCTGAATCCCATTCTATGCATCATAAAGTAAACAAATTCTCTGTTAACACTATCAAACGCTTTGCGAAGATCCAATTTCAGACAAGCCCGGGCACCCATAGGATTGTTGAAGCCTCTAATGTGTTCATGAGCAAGCAATGCACAATCAGCCAGAAGACGGTCTTGAAGGAAAGCAGCTTGGTTGGGGGAGATGAGCTCAACAACAGCTTTACTCAGACGATTGCAAAGAATTTTGCTAATTATTTTGTACAAAACGTTGCAACAAGAAATCGGGCGATAGTCACCAAGCCCAAAAGCATTGGAACTCTTGGGGATAAGCGTGAGAAAGGTATGGTTGATCTGCCGATATATCTTCCCAGATTTGAAGAAATTGAGGACAGCAATAGTGACATCCTTCCCTATAACGTCCCACGAGTTTTGGTAAAAAACCCCATTAAAGCCATCAGGCCCAGGCGCCTTATCAGCCCCAATCTGAAAAACCGTATTTTTAACCTCTTCAGGAGTAACGGGTCTTTCAACCCAAGATGCAGCATCTGTAGTGAGAATTCTTTTAGCGGTGAGGCAAGGGAAAACTCTCCAATAGTCATCCTGATTATAAAGATCCTCATAGAATTTAGGGCCTTCAACTTTAAGAAGATCAATAGAGTTATTGCTCAAACCATCATTAGATATAAGGTGCCCAAGATTATTATGGCTTTGCCGAGCTCTCATGGCAGTATAAAAGAACCGTGAATTACGATCCCCAAGATGCAACCAATCCTGTCTGCTTTTCTGCCTAAGGTTGGACTCATCAATATCCAAAGCCTCAGCTAACTGTTTTATCCGGGCTTGCTCCTTTATTTGGAGTTCAGGGCATAAACACAGATTGACATCATTCTGAATGGAAATGAGCTCGGCCCGAATTCTACCCACATCATTGGCTTCTCTATAAGCCACACCAAACTTCTTTAATCCAAGTTTAAGATGTTTAAGTTTGTCCACCAGCCGTATCATAGGACAACCATCGGTCCTAATGCGCCACTTTTCTTTAAGGATATTAGAATAATCAGGACTACGAATCCAGGCATTAAAGAACTTGAATGGTTTGGGATCAGTACCCCTGGGCCGGTGAGAGTGGATGAGGAGAATGGAGTGGTCACTAGTGCTACCAGCAATATACTCACAGTAAGAGGATGAGAGTATCCCAATCCAATTGCTATTGCATAGAACCCGGTCAAGAGTAGCAGAAATACGCTTTTGCCCGATGCTACGGTTGTTCCAACTCAGGGTATTACCAACCGTTTTGAGCTCAAGTAGAGCACTGGAGTTAATGCAGTCATTAAATTCATCCACCATGAACACATCAATCACTCTACCCCCAACCTTATCCATAGCGTATCTGACACAATTGAAATCCCCCCCCACAATCCAGGGAATGTTATTATATTTGTTGGCCATGGCCACAATGTCTCTCCAGAGGCTTCGCCGCTCTTGATAAGAGTTAGAAGCATAGACGAAAGTAATCATAGTGGTGAACCCCGCCATATTCACACAATGTAAGGAGATATACTGGGCCGACACCCCATCAACACTACACTTCCATATATCGGATTTGTACATAAGGACGATGCGACCGTTGCGATGGGCACACCTATTATCAATGGAGAGCCAGTTTTTAGGGAAGCATTTAATGATCCTCTGGGCGTTGCTCTCCAACACTTTGGTTTCAAGAAGCCCAACCAAGGAGGGGGCGTGGGCGCGTAACTTATCTTTGAGCTCACGACGCCTACCAACATTATTAAGACCTCTCGTATTCCAAATGAGCACAGTCATTAGATAGAGGAGGGGGAGGGTTCAACAGCTTTATTAATCCTAGAGCTTTTGCGGGTGCCATTAGGAGAAACCGCACCCCCTTTACTCTTTTGCCTTTTCCGTTCTTTGCTTTTAAGTTTCAATTCGGCTTGCTCCTCATGCCAAGCTATATTATCAATGGTCATGTCAGTGGGTTCCGTATCAGAGTCGACGCTATCATTGCTATCGATCAGCGAGGCACCAAGCCGCGATATGCTCCCCGAACAGAGGACGCTGAACGGGTTGTGATGGGGCGATGGCGCCATGCTACGTGCGGTGGGGGCCTTAGTAGCCGTGCGTCCCGTGTCCGAGACCCCTGACCCCTCCCCCCCATTTTTATTATCATTACTTGGATACATCTGAGTACAAGGAGCACCTTCTCCTCTAACATTGCCAGTCACAGCTAGCTTAGGAACAAAATCAATTATCACCTTTTCTATTCCACGAAGACTAGCTGAAGACCTGTTCTCCTCAGTCACGTCCAATCTCCCCTTTTTACCATCCCCTCCCTCCACATTGAGCGTGGTCGATTTCACTGAAGCCTGGACTGAAGTCACCAAGATGCCCCTGAGCTCTTTACAGTACTTCACGAGCTTATACATGCGGACGATTCCCGCCATGAGAACTCCCATTCGCCCCTTCTTTTTATCTGTCAACACTGCCTCATATTCCGCTCCACCCCGGGCCCCCTGCATTAAGCGAATAGCTTCTTTGGCAATGAAATCCCCTACCTCTCTATTACAATTCTCGCTCACACTGGTCGCAGCCAGCGTTTTGACATAGTCCCTCCTAGCAGTGACATGAACTGCTTTGACAATGGCCTCTTCGCCCTTCATATTGATTACATCCCCCTTCATTACAGCGGTATCATCAGCTAATACAACCTCTCCCTGTGTTACATTCTCAATACACACCCCAATAGGTGCCATAACACTTGATGCCTCTCCGATGCCAACAGCGGCATTACAATCCCCTCCATTACCTTCAGCCTCACTATTACAATTACCTCTAATTTTTATAAAACTTGAGTCACCCCCATGAATATCCCCAACAGGTCCCCCCTCATGCTGCTTACTACGGTGATCATCCACATGACATCCCAACCCCTCATCCTTATACCTCATATACGGAGCAGAAGCAGAAGGAATCGAAAGGGTAGGGAGACTTACATTATCCAAGCTCGCAGCGTCCTTCACTCCCCTGGGCATCGAGCTGCATTGATGTGCAAGATGGCCGAAACATTTGCAATTTATGCATCTTGGCGGGGAGCCTTCGTATCTAACAGCAATGTCGAAATATTCTCCATCCTCAACTTGCACCGTAACCGTTTGAGGAAGTTCATGTTCCGCCGATACCTCCACCAAGCACCTAGCGTAGCTCATCCTCTCCATTGATGCTGTAGCCCTATCCAAGCAGATTGGGTCTCCGATAACACTGGTTATGATATTAAGGATCTTCAGCGACCAGAACTTCAACGGCAGACTGGGGAGCTGAACCCACAGGGGGGCGGAGGTGAGCATGTCCCTATCATACCCCATGTCCGGAGCCCAGCGCTGAATCACGACGAGCCGCCCGTCGAACATCCACGGCCCCCCGAATAGCACGGCATCGCAATCAACTCTGTCCTTGAATCGAAAGAAGAAGAAACCATTGTCACGGGAGAATATCGTCATACCTTGCTTCTTCCAGGTTCGGGCAGCCCAAGCTTTCAACTGGCTGTAAAATGGAGCATCGCCGAGAACATACACAACAAGAGTGTTCTCCCAGTTCCTCGCAGCTTCATCGATGATTTCCTGCGAAAGAACGGCAATGGGGACCCCTGCTTCATCAAGCACCGGAGGGACAAAGTTCATTTCAAGAGCATCGGACATTTTCCGTTTGCTTGTGCAGACGTCCAACCACGACTGCTTGGTAGCCAGCGGATTGATCTTGATTTCGACAGATGGCCTCATCATCCTTCGCTCGACAGCTTTCCTATTTCCTGCAACACGAGAATTCTCAGGCATCGGGCCACCAACTCTCCCCTGAGCATAGGGAGCACGAGGACCATCATCTCTAGCCCCCTTCCCCTTGGGTGCAATCACGTTATTCGGCTTCCTTCTATTCACCATTCGCCAGTCCCCCGCCTTTGCCTCCGCATTCTCCCCGTCAGCCATGCCAAAGAAGGATATTCAGAGAATCAAGGATTAGGATCAGGAGAACTATACAGAGAGATGAGGAAACCACTCACCACGCGGATCAAGAACTCCACCTGAGTTCTCGATCCGAACAAGACAACCGGTCGCCGCTTGATCCTCGGAACAAGATCAAGAAGAAACACCAAGATAGATCAGGATCAAGTAGAACACGTCGATCTCAGATCCGATCTAAAACTTTCTCGATCCAGCAAAGAAAAACAACCCAGAGGTTAGATCTAAGGCAGATCTGTCAATAATCGAGATGAGGAAGGAGATTCAAACAAGGGGACTCACCGCCGGATCAGGATCTACTCCTAGATCCCGATCCGAGCCCGATGTGACCACTCCACAAGATCCGCACGGAACAGCCTTCAGATCTGGGAAGGCGATCACGATCAACCCTCGAATACCTTCAGATCTCCAAGCGACACAGGGACGGTAGCACGAACGAATCGAAGAGGCAACAAAAAAACTTGCAACGGATCGATCGCCCAAGGATCCAACGCTCCGCAGCCTACAGCAAGACGCCGATCGCTCAGGCCCGAAGAAGCTCCGCCTCCGCCGCTGAGGCGGACGGCGACAACCGCCTCACTCCTCCTCTAAATCGCCAGAGCTTCTCTCACTAAAAGAATGAGAGAGAAACGTTATATATATATATATATATATATATATATATATATATATATATATATATATATATATATATATATATATATATATATATATATATAAATATAAATTTTAGCTAGTATTTCACTTTTATGTATTTCGTATTTCAAGTTGAGTAATACTTATTTATGGTTATTGCAATATATAACAAAACCATAGGCCATAGGGTTCCAATTATTAAAATATCAAAATTCACATTTTATGCCATAATCAGACGGTTGATTCACAAGAATCAGGCGTCTGATCATAAACATGCATCTCATCCGTAAAGGTCAGTCGTTTAATTTCCTGTAAGAAAAAAACTCTAGGTATGTCAGACGTCTATTGCTGAAACATCAGACCTCTGATATGCCTGGAAACACACTTGTCTGGTGCACCCATAGTTGATCAGACACATGGTGGGTTCGTCAAGTTGTCTGATCTATTTCAGATTTGAAACAAAATTGGCTGGATTACTAGACGTTTGATGTCGTAACACCAGATGTCAGGTAAGCCAGTCGTTGGAGGCTGATGTGGCAACCATTCGGCCTCTGTTAAGCTCTCCATTGAAAGAGCGCACATGCTTAACCATACGTGCCACAAATTCAGTCCTTGTTGGAGCTGAATGGCTCATCCCACCGTTGGGAGTGTTATTAGTGCAGTCTAGTTGTGAAAACTATTTTCATGGTATTTCCACGCAAACGGACCATTTGGTAGATGGCTGCAAAAAACACAATGTTCCACTTTACGGGTGCAGGGTTCCGCGTCTAGTCGACCCGACCGGACCCGAACGCGAACCCGGGCTCAGAAATTATTTAGGGTTATGCAGGCCGTTAATATCGTATCCGATGGATGGTAGGGCAAGTAGGCTAAGGTTTTGCCCCCGATAAATACAATCGAAGCCTCCAGAGATCAACACAACACGGTAAAACACCGTTAGAAGGGGAAGACAGCGATATCGATTTCTCGGGGATTCTACACAGCGTGCTCCGTGCGAATTGAATCGCGCTTTCTCCATTGACATCAGGAGCTCCTACGGATTCGTCAAGCAAATACCCATAAAAAGATCAGGTATATCCAATCTTGTATGTTGTTTAAGATCAGCATATGGTATCACTGTTTGGGCGCTAGATGCGATCTGATTGCGTAATGTAGATTTGTTCGTTGTTTAAATCAAAAACCATATTTTTATTGCATATTTTTATTGCTATGAATGCTTAGATCTAGTATGTTACCAATTTAAAAAAATTATTTTGCATTTAAAGCATGATTTTTATTGTAATGAATTAATCTTTTTTCATGCTTGATTGATCTGCATTTTCTAGGGTGTTTTAATTTGTCTAATCAGATTGTTTATCCGGTTTCTATTACGATGATATTAATCTTTAAAAATATCAGGGTAGATAGTGATTAAATTACTTTGGCAACAACAACATGTTTGTTGCTTTAAGTCCATTTGGCAACGATATTTGTCGTCATGAAAGGCTTTCGGAATCCGTGACAAGAGGTTATCGCCATTGGTGCGTTGAACAATGGCAACCACCGCTGTCATTGCCATTGTCCTGGACCACCGTCGTTATCGTCGTTACCGTCGTTACCAATGCTATATGTTGTCTCCATTGATATAATGATAACGTGTCTCATTTGTTGTCGTTGCCAATGATATATATGGCAACAACAATGTTGTTGTCATAGATTTCAGTAGCAACCATATTTATTTTGGATTTTGTTTTTATTATTACGATTCATTCTACATTTTTTATCATTACGATTCGTTCAGGAATTGGTACTTGGTAAAAAAGACTAACTTTCAAAAGTTTGCATACATGTTCTCCAATAGAAAAGTTTTTAATGTTCAAAATTTAGATGAATACATGCATATATCATAATCGAGTTTGTAAAAGATGAAATACAAAATGTGGGTTATCACAAGAGCTAGCAACAGAGCATAAACCATAACCCTAGTGATTCTTACATCTTGCTCAAGGTCGAGACGACATTGATCGGATGAATTCTTCCTTAAAAGCTTCAAGTGCATCATGTATTCTCATGTCTTGCTCAGCTTGTGCTTCCCGCGCTCTCTTGTCTTGCTTAACTTGGATATCTTGAAGTCTTCTTTCATGTTCCTTTATTTCTGTCATTCTTCTTTATATTGTTGCTCTTTCAACAACTTGTTTTTCTTGACGTGTGGAACATTTTAAATGCACTTGGTAGCTTGATCATTTTCCCTTAACACAGCCTGATCGTGGCTTTAGCACTGTTGTAAGTATCTTCACATCATTCATAGGGTTTAATCCCACTTGACTGGATTGTTCAACAGGTCTTGCAGTGTAGCCTAATTAGGCAACATGTATAAAACAATAAATTCACAAACACAAAGATGTCGTGTAGGTAGCTATAGTTTAGAAAACATATATGTACTTCATGCGAGCGATGATCATTGACCCACCGATGGCCATCCTTAATTCTATGAGTAAGCTCTGCTAGCCATATAATATTGACATGAGGCTTGACATTGTTGTTTTGTTGGGTCTGACTACGACAATACCTTGACTATAACTCAAGTAAAAGCCATATTTGTGAAAGTTTACATGTACTAATCAATATATCTTTCACTTCAGCAAATTAGAAAGGGCATGTGTTGTACTTGATGCATCTCTCTGAATTGTAATTTTGAGAATTGCTTTCACTAATTTTCTGGACAGAAAAATGGTAATATATTATATTGCAAGCAATATATGTGTAAACAATGAATGTGAATGAGAAGGAAAATTCTAAACGTATATTTAATACTGTGAATTTATCTGATTTAAAATTTTCAACGTAATGCTTCTAATCACGTTCACTCATTGATTTGGGACAATGCTGTTATGGTTTCCACCCTTTTAAGGCATCTTTTGTAATGCATATTTACTCGTCCCTTTTAAAATTGAAACAAGCGTTGGACTTCATCCTTATAAAATTCACGAAGCCTTCCTTTCTCACAATCTGGTGGCGGCTGAAATTAATCCTGATTCCATAAGAATTAACGTTAAGTAAATATTGGTAATAAGAGTGTTTTCAGGATAAAGTGATAGCTATGAATTACCGTTATTTTAGCCACATTCTCTCACAGTACTCTTCATAAACAGTCGCCCAGGTATCTACAGTTAAAGAAACTGTATTCTTAAGAATATATATCCACAATAGTTCACAAACTGACGTGAATTGTCACCAATAACACGTAGGACGTGTTGGGGCACATGGATCTGAAGTTTATTATTTCCGTGTTTAGTTCTCTTATGAATCACGTCTGAACACGTTACATTTTGTTTATAACAACTCCTTTAGTAGATGAACCCATACCCAAATAGAATAAGGATGAGCATTATAACACATACACATTTGGGATTAAGGGAATACCACATAATGCTATGCATACCTTCAGCATCTTGGTTATGCGAGAGGTTATTGTCTTGCAAAAACTCATCAAAATCATCTTCTCTGGAATCTGAATGTTGCTCATGATTTTCCGGCGGTGGATGCGGCAGAATTGTTTGAGCCACCAAGACATCTTTTAGCCTTGTGGCAGCATCTACCCTACTAATTTTCTTCTTAATTTTTGCACATGTATTGCAATGTGACAGAAGTAGACATAAATATGAAAAGAAAAACAAACAAATATAAGAACATATTTTGACACACAGGTAGATCAATTCCCATGAACATATACATTAACATGATTGTATTGCATCGTCTAAATTTGCATCGTCTAAATTTGCATTAAAAAGTAGCTAATGTTTTGTTTACATATTAATAGATCCATGTTTTGCAACTTCAAGGGCATAACAAGTACAACAATTCCACTTTCAGTGACATGAAATCCAAAATATATTATTGAGCTATCTCCTAAGCATTGGAGAAAAAATAAACTAATCATGTCAAAATCTATTATCGTGCATCCCCCCTTGCAGATGTATGAAGCCAAAACAAAAACACAAGCATTTTCCTATAATTTTGCGGCTATTCGATGGAGTTGAGTTGGGAAACTTTAAAAGCTCTAAATATGCAATCTGTTGTGATGCATGCAGAGACAAGAAACTACAAGTATCGAGTCACTGCAATGTACATGAATCACTTGTTTAGTTGCAACTGTAACAAAAGTGTTAATGTGACTAGTGAGTCTTTCTAGTTGTTTACCTGTAATTTGGTGTTTAAACAAAATGATGCCTAGAAATATGATGCAAGTGAATGGCCTAAGAGTTGCACATAAACCAAAATTTTTTGGTGCAACGGCAACTTGATAGGCGGCAAGGTTGTGATGCGTATAACAGACAAATTACAGATATGCAATGCTTTAAATTCACTTAAAGAGCCAACATATGGCGAAAGAAACATTTACAACTACAATTCGACATTCGACAGTAGCACTTGTTTGCTGCCATATATGTAGGTCGAAAAAGCAAAGTGATAACATTTATAAAACATAAGCAAGGACATTACCTTTTATTTATCTTCAAAAATAAAATTTATAAAACATAAGCAAGCACATTACCTTTTATTTATCTTCAAAAATAAAACTGTGGCATGTATACACACATGCATGTGCAATACATTGATCCTATATATGAAATACTTCTAAGGAATCAACCAAAACCAAAACATAGGGTTCAATCAAAACATACTCTTTTAAGGAAGACACTCTTAATCTGCCTTTGGCCAACGTTTGCAATGTGATATACAAAATCACATCCCTCATGTGCAACAGGTATTGAGCACACACGAAGAGGAAGTTAAGCAGTATACACCTCTAGATGCTCAAGGAAACACAACCATGCCGTTTGCTACCAAGAAATACATCTATCACAGAACTAAATTTCCCTGGAAACCAAGGCAATTCAACTGGCTATAGATAAGGTCAAGTATTCTTATATTTTACTTTCAATAAGGTCACAAGAGGAAATCGCAAATGGATGGAATGTATGTTCATTATAAATTATACTGCTCCTGTTTCATTGGAAACTTGAAATGTTCCTTTATATTTTAAGTGTTGCTACATATACATAGTTCCAAACATCTATACCAGTGTATGACCCATGGTTAACATAATTTCAACAAATTATTAGTTAAAATTTATTTCTTTACTCAAACAGGAGGCGTCAGTAGTATTGTGAAATAAGTCGTAGAACTTTAAGCTTTGTTCAGGACAATGACTACATAAATTATATTAATCATAATTTTAGTCTATCATTTCTATTTAGTGTAACACTTCACTATGGTGGCTATAGCTTA
This sequence comes from Scilla litardierei, assembly GCA_030789695.1. NCBI lineage: Eukaryota > Viridiplantae > Streptophyta > Magnoliopsida > Asparagales > Asparagaceae > Scilla > Scilla litardierei. Next base: position 91,735,155 of record CM061135.1, on the reverse strand, counting down.
GAAGATTGCTTTAGTAGGCTTTCATGTGACTCGCATGGGGGTTTCCCGAGGCACCATCTAGAGAGACAGATTCATGATGCTTATTAATGGGGGCAATTTGGAGGGACTGATGGAGCAAACAATATGATTTATCAATAGAAATAAAGATTTTTCTCATTTTCTTACCTCCAATTAACACATGTTTTATTGGAGGTGTTCTTACAAGGTAACACGACTGCCATTATCTCCTATTGACACATTTTCTTGTTGGAGGTACTCTTGTGAGGCAACATGCCGCTATTATCCTCTTGGGAAACAATCCTTTTTTGGGGATCTTCTTTGGGAATAACCCTTTCATGGGGAATACTATTAACTGAAGAGACGTAAGCGTACCCATACCTCTCCCTAACATTACTGCAATAACAAAAAACATATATAACAAAAAACATATATACTGTTACAATCATGTCAAAACTAGTGAAGTAGCGAATGTATTTAAAAAGGCAAGGAAATAGCAATAAACACAACTTTATTATGCCAGCAGAGGCCGCACTTTCATGCTCGAAAGCATGTTGCATAACTCCTTTTTGTTTATCATTACGGTGTTGAAGAATCTTCTTTCCCAACACTCTACTTATAATTGCTTACCCATCATTGCTGTGATCATAAACAATTGATATGTTTACATGGAAATTATTAAATTAAAAAAGAAGAAAGATAAAATTATACTTTCTGTCTATTCAACATATTATATAAGAACATGATAAAGGACAACTCCAAATTCATATTTGTGAATTAAACTACATGTTAAATAACAGTTAAACTCCAAGATAGAATTAGCCATTGGATAAATAAACTCCAAGATAGAATTAGTCATTGGATAAATAAAATTATTCTAGACATAAAATATTTTTATATTAAGTTCTCAAAACATCAAATAACATCATCTCCATCTCTATCTTCATCTTCACTTGGAATGTCAACAGCTTCAACATCACTGTCATTGTCCAATTCTTCATTTGTACTTGCTTCTTGCAAAAGTCCATGAAGTGCACGTACTACGTCACCTTCTTCCACGACATAGCCATCTCTCCACCTCTGTGCAATTAAGGTGTGTTATTCTCATTCCATACTGTAGTATTCCTACGATATAAGGCATATAGAGCATCTCGATCAACATTTTCCTGTTGTATTGCATCATCAAGATGGTCATCTTCCTGGGGGATGTTATCACCGGGAAGACCTGTTGGCATATTGTAGCAGTCACGTGGTTGAATTTTAATCACAATTATCCAATTTCTATCTCTAGGGTCCTCTACATAGAACACTTGCTAAACTTGTGACGATAGCACAAAAGGTTCATTTGTTCTCAAGTGACATCCAATATATACACTTACAATGTCATATTCATCAATTCTATATCCTCTATTTGTGCTCAACATCGAACCATTGACATTTGAATACAAAAACTGGATGTTGTCCCATCGTACTGCAATTCATAAACGTTATGCTAAATGCCATAATACTCCTTATCAGAAGAGTCAATACGATGTACTATAACACTATTATTTTAGTATTTTCTTTCAATCTCCTGATCTAGCGTATGGAACCTAAATCCATTAACAATATATTCTAAATTCTTGATTGCAGACCGAGATGGGTAACCGACTAGGTTATATAATTCATTAATTACATGTCCATCATTGTGAAGTTGCCTAACCTATTCAAACGGTTAATATTTGTCCATTAAAATATACAACGTGAAATAATAATTTGTTAATGAACCAAGTATGCAAAAGAACTTACATGGTTATATATCCAATTTGCAAACTGATATTTGTGTCTTTTTTACATTACTTGGATTTAGTGCTTTCAACAGTTGTCTATGTTACCTATAAAATGATAAAATAATAATTCAGTAATTCCATCTAAAATTTCCATAAATAAGTATATATGGAATATATTTTTAAGAATATTCAACTCCTCCATGGTCAAGCTTTTTGCAGTTAAATTTCTGAAGAAAACACTGAGATCTATCAATGGTTCACATTAGGGGTGTGCGGGTCTGGGTATCCTGTTTTTCCCTATTACCCAGACCCTACCTGGTAAGGGAATGGTTCCTAAAATTTGGACCCGAAATCTACCAAGTTGGATCTTATACCCGGAATCTACTCAGAACCTATGGTTTCGAGTAGGTCTCGGGTACCTTGTAAACCCGATGTTGACCACAAAATTGATAGCTGTAGTTCTACCAAAAGTTTTTGGTAGCTTCAAGGTATTGATGCTTGAGGGAGGGAGAGGGAGAGGGAGAGGGAGGAGCCCAAAAGAAGTGGCTCCATATTTGCTTGCTTAGGACCTGGCCTCCTCTTGAACGCATCTCTCCCCTCAACATTTGGACCTTGAAGGTACTGGCAGTTCTCATGGCAATTGCTAATTCTATGCAATTTTGAACATTATTTCTAGTGTTGCATGTGGTCATCACGATGTTTAAGAGGGATGTAGAAATTATTACTGGCTAAACCATCCGCGTGAGGCCTGAACCTTGAAGCTGCTCGAAGGGCAAACCTCCACAAATTGCAAAAGTATTCAATATCCAACAATGGAGCAAAGCAACAAAACAATTATCCGGACACTGTGTCTTACCTACATCCTGAGAAAAATTACTGGGATCATGATATTACAAGGCAAGCCAATGATATTACAGGGCAAGCCAATATAGTTTCCGCAAATAATGAATGCTGGTCGTGGTATGAAATTGTCATAAAAAGCGTTAGTTATTAACCAAGGGTTTAAGGGGGTTTAAAGCCTGTTGATTTAGATTAGTGACGGCAAATGAAGCACAAATAACAACATATATCACAATGATAACCCATGAACAAATGAGGGAGTCTGGAGTCTGCATCTACAAGCTCCGGATATGTCCATATCAGGTGATTTCTTGTCTAAACATGCATAATGCCATTCCATCAAGGACCTATCTGGTGCATCCTTGAACTCCTTGTAACGCTCGCAAGATATAAACATATGGACTCCAAATGGCACTGAGTGCAAGTCTCGGCCAAACAGGCTATCTATAATTAAACCTGTGTCCGGATATCAGTTCCGCGTCCGGGTATCCGTTCCCTATTGATGGAAACTGGAAACTCTATAATTAAACCCGGGTCCGGATATCAGTTCCGGGTCCGGGTACCTGTTCCATATAGATGGAAACTGGAATAGGACCCGTCCGGGTACCCGTTCCTTATAGATGAAAACCGGAACCGGACCCGATCACACCGTTTCCTAATTTTCCTACCCGGAAATAATGTATATATACCCGGAACCAACCAGTTTGGGTAGGTTCCGATTGGATATCTGGGTACCATGTACCCGTGCACACTAGGGTTCATATGCATTTTAGGCAAGAATCCACGAATTGAAATAGGAAGAAGTTGCTAAAGAAAAGATGATGATCGTGGGATTTCAAGGATGGTATCTTTCACTCTTCTTATTCACACATCGTGAGACATTTGACATGTATGCATAGGGAGAATTTAAGTTTAAGATCATGTCACAAAATGCACTCTTCTCTTTCTTAGTCAAGTTATAACATGCTATTAGCATTTCCACCATATTTTCACGTAGAATGAGATGAAGATCACTCCAAATATTCATTTTCACCAAATTTTCTCGTGCTCTCGGGCAAACTTTGGTCTTGTCTTTTATCTCTAATAATGTGCTCAAAATATTATTGGACACATTCTTCTCAATGTGCACCACTTCTAAAATGTGGCGGAAATTTATTTTTTATATCCAAATATGGAAATTAGGAAAATATGCTATATGCTTTCTCCCTCTATAAAAGTTATTATAAAAGCTATTTGACTCATTGTATTTTCATTTCTTACTATTCTCAAATTGAGTTGGGTGAATTAACTGAAATTGTCTAATACATCAACACTAACCCCAGTTAATAGAATGTGCGGGAATCATTTTACTCCCAGTCATTTCTCTACTTATGTGTTTTTGGCAACCTACTTTATTTGTTATAGAATAGGTAGGAGTATCTTTGTGGCATGCGGGACAAACAAAATATCCCTTAGTACACCATCTAGACTAATCAACAAATGCAGGAAAGTCACTAATTGTCCACAACACTGGCATGCGTTTCAAAATTTTGTTTGAAATGTGCATCATAGTTCTCAACACCAATTTCCCACAACTCCAGTAATTCATCTATTATCTATCAATGGCTGCAAATAAACATCTATATTATTTTTCATGCATAATGACTCGGAATGATCAACAATAGCATGAAATATGGATGTTTCATGTACATCCAAGGAGGCAAATTGCAGTGAATTAATACAACTGGCCAAATACTGTGTAGAGAGTCAAATCCAGGGTTCTGAAGGTTGGAAACTATCACAAGATAAACCAAGCCCAACATTTCGGGGGTCGCTAGCAAATGATGGAAATTGTTCATCAAAAGACTTTGAGCAAAAAAAATTACAGGATGTCGCATGATCTTGTTAATAGGTAGATATACCTTATGTTATCGCATGTCTTTCGTTGTCTTTCTGGACATGTATAACCTTTGGAGCCTAGATTTTAGTGGAAAATGTCGGAGGACCTTTGATGCATATTTCTACATTTACCGAAAGATTTTATGTTCCGCATAGTAGAGTTACAAATAGGACATTTGTTTAATTTCTCATTTTCACCACGAGGAATGCACTCATTTATGCAGGCATCAATATTCACATAATTAAGGCCTAAATTTTGAATGACCTTTCTCACCTCATAATAACTATCCGAAATATTTGCTCCAAATGACTCTTTTTGTAGCTGAAGCGCACGGGGTAAAGAAGCCATCACTCCTTGGGCCAAGCCTTGTGCTTAGTTCAACAAGGGCAGGAGGCATCAGTCGATCATAACAATAGGTAATTATCATGCTTTTATTTACTTGTCCGTGGATTAGTCGATCACAATGTACTCATCATGCTTTTACCTTACCTGTCCGTGGGTACAATACAATATGCTTTTACCCTACCTGTTTGTGGATCAACATGCTTTTACCATACCTGTTCGTGGATTAGCCGATCACAACAATAGGTAATCAACATGCTTTTACCATATCTGTCCGTGTGCACAATATGGTGCATGTTTGAGCCGAGCACAAGGGTAATCAACAATAGGTAAATAGGTAATCAGCATGTTGAACTCAGCACAAGGCTTGGGTCCAACGGAGTGATGGCTCCTTATCCCGTGCACTTCAGCTACAAAAAGAGTCATTTGTGGCTAACATTTCAGGTATTTATTACGAGGCGAGAAATGTAATTGAAGCTTTAGGCCTTAGTTATGTGAAGATTGATGTTAGCATAAATGATTGCGTTTTTTCTCGTGGTGAAAATGAGAAATTAGACAAATGTCTTATTTGTAATTCTAGTTGGTGAAACGTAAAATATTTTGATAAAGGTAGAAATGTGTCTCAAAGGTTCTCCAACATTTCCACTAAAATTTAGGCTCCAAAGGTTGTACATTCAAAAAGACAGCGAAAGACATGCGGTGACATAAGGAATGTTTACCTAATGAGGAGATCATACGCTATCCAACAAATTCTTTTGCTTGGAATTCTTTTGATGAACAATTTCCATCATTTGCTAGTGATCCCCGAAATGTTAGGCTTAGCTTAGCTTGTGATGGTTTCCAACTCTTCAGCAACCCTGGATTTGGCTCTCAACAGTATTTGGACAATTGTATTAATTTCCTACAATTTTGCCTCATTGGATGTGCATGAAATATCCATATTTCATGCTATCATTGATTATTCCTGGTCATAAATGTTCGAAAAAGGATACACATGTTTATTTGCAGTTCTTGATTGATAAATTACTTGAGTTGTGGGAAATTGGTGTTGAGACCTATGATGCACATTCCTAACAAAATTTTGGAATGCATGCTGCAGTGTTGTGGACAATTAGTGATTTTCCTGCATATGCTGATTAGTTTAGGTGGGTGTACCAAAGGGTATTTTGCTTGTCCCGCATCCCACAAAGATACGCATGCCCATCTATAACAAATAAACTATTATACATTGGTCATCGTCGTAGGTTGCCAAAGACACATAAGTGGAGAAATGACTAGGAGGCATTTGATAGGAAAAAAGAGAAGCGATTAGCGCACATTCCATTAACTAGGGATGATGTGTTAAGATGATTTCAGTCAATTCATCCCCAACAATTTGGAAAAAGTAAGAAACAAAAATACAATGAGTCAAATAGCTTTTATGGATGTAGAAAGCATAACATATTTTTTCGATTGTCATATTGGAAAAAATTGAAGTTGCACCACAATTTAGAAGTAAAGCACATTGAGAAGAATGTGTATGATAATATTTTAAGCACATTATTAGAGATAAAAGACAAGACCAAAGATTGCCCGAGAGCACGAGTAGATTTGGTGAAAATGAATATTCGGAGTGATTTTCATCCTATACTTTGTGGAAATAAGATCGAAATACCAATAGCATGTTATAACTTGACTAAGGAAGAGAAGAGTGTATTTTGTGATATGATATTGAACTTAATTCTCCCGATACATATATGTCATATATCACGATGTGTAAATAAGAAGAGCGAAAGATATCATCCTTGAAATCCCACGATCATCATATTTTCCTTCATCAACTTCTTTCGATCTCCATTCGTGGATTCTTGCCTAAAATGCATGTGAACCATTGATAAATCGGAGTGTTTTATTCAGAAATTTAACGGTAAAAAGTTTGACCATGAAGGAGCTGGATATCATTGAAAAACAAATTCCATATACTCTTTGTAAATTGGAGATGATTTTCCCTTGCATTATTTGATGTGATGGCGCACTCGATGGTACCCTTGGCTGTAGAGACAAATTGTAGGGCCAGATCGATACTGATAGATGTACCCAATATTGAGGTAAAAGTTACATTTATAACTCTCTCTTTTAGTAGTACATTTAATTGTTTTAGCTAACATTGTGACATCTTTTTCTTATTAGATATTTAGCAACATTACAATCATATATTCGAAACAAAGCAAGACTCGAAGGTTTAATTACCATAGTGTACCTAGCAAATGAGTGCTTGAGGGTTTGCTGTAGATATAGGGAAGACATTGATAATCAAGCTAATCATAAAGCACGCAATAATGATGATGATGGCATATCCCCAGGATCATGTACTTTGGAGATATTTAGGGTCATTGACCCTTCTTTACGGAAGGATACGTTGCACCGTCTTGACGAACAAGAGTTTGCACGCGCACATCTATATGTACTTCGTAATTGCGATGAATTGGTTGGTTATGCCAAGTAAACTATTTTCTCAGCTTATTTATGGAAATTTTAGCTGGAATTACCTAATTAATATTTTATCATATCATATATAACATATACAACTGTTGAAAGCACTAAATTCAAGTAATGAACAAAAAAAGACACACGGATCACTTTGCAAATTGGATATATAACTGTGTAAGTTTTTTTTGCATATTTGGTTCATTGCCAAATTGTTATTTCATGGGGTATATTTTAATGGACAAATGTTAACTGTTTGAATTGGTTGAGCACAAGGAGGGACATGTAAATGATGAATTATATAACCTAGTCTGTTATCCATCTCGATCTGTAATTAAGTATTCAGAATATATTGTTAATGGATTTAGGTTCCATACCTAGATCGGCATATTGAAAGGAAATACCAAAATAATAGTGTTATGGTGCGGGGCGACGACTCTTATAATAAGGAGTATTATGACATTTTGCTTGATGTTTATGAATTGCAGTATGGGCAACATTCGGTTTTTGTATTCAAATGTGAATAGTTCGATATTAAGTACAAAGGGAGAGTGTATAGGATTGATGAATATGACATTGTAAGAGTATGTATTGGACGTCACTTAAGCACAAATGAACCTTTTATGCTAGCGTCACAAGTTTAACAAGTGTTCTATATGGAGGACCCTAGAGATAGGAATTGGCTAATTGTGATTAAAATTCAACCACGTGATTGCTACAATATGCCTGCCGACAGGTCTTTCTGGTGATAACATCCCTCAGGAAAATGACCATCTTGATGATGCAATGCAATAGGATGATGTTGATCTAGATGCTCTATCTGCCTTATATCGTAGGAATATCACAGTAGGGAATGAGAATAACACACATCGTTTGCACATAGGTGGCTATGTTGTGGACGGTGATGTATTACGTGAACTTCATGGACACTTGCAAAAAGCAAGCATAAGAGAAGAATTTTTGGACGATGACAATGATATTGAAGATGTTGACATTCTAAGTGGAGATGGAAAGGATGTTGATTGATGTTCTGAGGACTTAATGTAGAAACACTTTATGTCTATAATATTTTTATTTATCTAATAACCAATTCTATCTTGGAGTTTAGCTGGTTTTATTTATCATGTTTAATTCACAAATATGAATTGCATTCTTGGAGTTGTCCCTTATTTGTTCATATGTAATATATTGAATGGATATAAGGGTATAATTTTGTCTTTCTTGTATTCTCATTTATCAATTTCCTTGTAAACATATCAATTGTTTATGTTCACAGCAATGGTGGGTCGACGGTTGGGTAAAAAGCTTCTTCAACACCGTAATGATAAACTAAAAGGAGTTATGTAGCATGCTTTCGTGGAGGAAAGTGTGGCCATTGCTAGTATAATAAAGACATGTTTATTGCTATTTCATTATGTCTTTTTAATACATTGGCTATGTTTTTTAATACATTCGCTATTTCATTAGTTTTTGACATGATTGTGACATTATATATGTTTTTTGTTATTACAGAGGGTGAAGGAATGTGTATGGTTAGGATGCCTATGTCTTGTACAATTGATAGTGTTCCCTAATATAGAGTTCCCGAAAAAGATCCCAAAGAAAGGGTTGTTCCCCAATATGATAATATCGGTCGTGTTGTCTCGTAAGAGCACCTCTAATAAGAAAATGTGTCAATCAAAACTAATCGCAGTCGTGTTTCTTCGCAAGAGCACCTCCAACAAGAACATGCGTCAATTGAAGGTAAGACAAGAAGAATTTTTTTAATTTCTATTGATATATTTTATTGTTTGCTCATTTATTCTCTTCAAATGGCCCCACTAATGAGCTGCATAAATCTTTTTATCTAAATGTTGCCTTGCGATAGAACCCATATGAGTCACAGAAAAGCATACTAAAGCAATCTCGTAAGTTGTAGCCACCACAGTGAAGTGTTACACTAAATGGAAATGAGATGACTAAAATTATGATTAATATAATTTATTCAGTGAGTGTAGTCAGTGTCCTGTACGAAGGCATATTTCAACCTTAAACTTCTTACATATTTCACACTACTGACTCCAGTTTGACTAAAAAATAAATTTTAACTAATAATTTGTTGAAATTATGTTAACCATGGGCCATACACATGTATAGATGTTTGGAACCATATGTATGATGCAACACTTAAAATATAGAGGAAGATTTCAAGTTTCCAATGAAATTGGAGCATATAATTTATAATGAAAGTGCATTCCATCCATCATCGATTTCCTCTTGTGATCCTATTGAATGCAACAACTTTGGATACTCGACCTTATTTATAGCATGTTGAATTGTCATGATTTCTAGGAGAATTTAGTTTTGCGATGAGTGTATTTCATGGCTAGTAAATGACATTGTTGTATTTTCTTGAGCATCTAGAGTTGTGAAGCTCTGAACTTCCTCTTCGTGTGCTCAATACCCGTTGTGCGAGATTTTGTACATCACATTGCAAATGTTGCCCAAAGGCAGAATATGAGTGTCTTTCTTTAAAGAGTATGTTTTCTTGAACCCTATGTTTTGGTATTGGTATTGGGAGATTCCTTAGATGTATTTCACATACATAATCAATGTATTTACGTGCATGTCATGATTTTATTCTTGAATATATAAAAAAGGTGATGTGCTTGCTTTGTTTTATGTATGCATGAATGTTAACACTTGCTTTTTCGGCCTGCATATATTGTTACAAACAAGTGCTACTGTCGAATTGCAAATGTAAATGTTTCTTTTGCAATACGTTGGCTTTTTAAGTGAATTTAAAGCATTTCATATCAATAATTTGTTTGTAATATGCATCACAGGCTAAACCTTGCTAACCATCTGGTTACCGTTGCACCAAAAATTTCTGGTCTTATGTGCAAGTCTTATGTCATTCACGTGCACCATATTTCTGGGCAGCATTCTATTTGAACAACAAATTACATGTAAACAACCAAAAAGACTCATTAGTTACATTATTACTTTTGTTAAAGTTTCAACTAAACAAACGATTGTCGTAGATTTCAGTGACTCAATACTTTGTAATTTCTTGTCTCTGCATCATGACAGACTGCATATTTAGAGCTTTTGAAGTTTCGCAATTCAACTCTATCGAATAGTCACATTATGCCACACGTATTGTAGGAAAATGCCTTTGTTTTTGTTCTAGCTTCATATATTGGGGAGGAGGCAATATATTTTGACATGATAAGTTTATTTTCTCTCCAATGCTTAGGAGACGGATCAATAATTTTTTTTTGATTTTCATGGCACTGAAAGTGGAATTGATGTAGTTTGTTATGCTCTTGAAATTTCAAACATGGATCTGTTGAATGTAAATAAAATATTAACTACTTTGTAATGTAAAGTTAGACAATGTAATGCAATCATGTTTATGTCTATGTTTTTGGAAATTAACCTACCTGTGTGTGCGTGTGTTAAAATATGTTCATATTTTATCATATTTGTTTGTTTTCTTTTTCATGTTTATGTCTACTTCTATCATATTGCAATACATGTGCAAATATTAAGAAGAAAATTAGTAGGGTTGATGTCACCAGAAGGCTGAAAGATATATTGGTTGCTCAAACAATTTTGTCACCTGCACCTCCGGGAAATCATGAGCAACATTCGGATTCCAGGGGCGAAGATGGTTTTGATGAGTTCTTGCAGAACAATGACCTCGTGCAAAACCAAGATGCTGAAGGTATGTTATTTCCGTAACCCCAAATGCGTAGCATTGTGTGTTATTTCCTTAAACCCAAGTGCGTAGCATTTTGTCTCATTCCCTTAACCCCACATGCTTATATGTTATGTGGCTCGTCCTTATTCTATTTAGATATAGGTTCATCCACTAAAGTAGTAATGAAAAACATGACGTGTACATATCAGAAGTGATTCATAAGAGAACTAAACACGTGGATAATAAACTTTAGGTCCTTATGTCTAAACACATTTTACGTGTTATTGGTGACAATTCACGTCAGTTTGTGAACTATTGTTGATATATTCTTAGGAATACAGTTTCTTTAACTGTAGATAGCTGGGCGGCTGCTTATGATGAGTACTTTGAGAGAATGCGGCTAAAAATAATGATTAGTCATAGTTATCACTTTATCTTGAAACACTTTTATTATCAATATTTACATAATGTTAATTCTTATGAAATCAAGATAAATTTCAGCCACCAGATTGTGAGAAAAGAAGGCTTCGAAAATTCTGTAAGGATGAATTTCAATGCTTGTTTCAATTTTAGAAGGGACGAGTAAGCATGCATTACTTAAGATGCATTTAAAAAGGCTGAGAACAGTTACAACATTGTCCCAAATCAATGAGTAAACGTTATTGGAAACATTGCGTTGAAAAGTTTAAATTAGATAAATTCACGGTATTAAATAGACGTTTAAAATTTTCTTTCTCGTTCACATTCATTGTTTACACATATATTGCTTGCAATATAATATTTTAACATTTATCTGTGCAGATAGTTAGTGTAAGAAATTCTCAGAATCACAAATCAGAGGTGGAAAGCACAATACATGCACTTTCTCGTTTGCTAAAGTGAAAGAAATAGTACATGTGAACTTTCACACATATGTCTTTTACTGGAGTTCTAATCAAAGTATTGTCTTTGTCGGGCCCAACAAAACAACAATGTTTTAGCCTCCTGCTAATGTTATATGGCTATTGGAGAATACTCATAGAGTTAAAGATGGCTATCGGTGGGTCAATGAGCAACGCTTACAGAAAGTACACGTATGTTTTCTAAATTGTAGCTACATACATGACATCTTCATGTTTCTAAACTTATTGTTTTATGAATATTGTCTAATTTGGCTAAACTGCAAGACCTTATTGAACAATCCAGTCAAGAGGGATCAAACCCCATGAATGATGTGTAGATACTTACAGCAGTGCTAACGCCACGATCAGGCTGTGTCTGGGGAAAAGGATCAAGCTACCGAGGACATTTAAAATGTTCCATATGTCAAGAAGAATACGCTCTTGAAATAGCAACACTGTAGAGAAGAATGACAGAGCGCAGGAAGCACAAGCTAGGAAGACAGGAGGATATATGATGCACTTACAGCTTTTAAGGAAGAATTTATCCGATCAATGTCTTTTTGACCTTAAATAAGATGTAAGAGTCACTAGGGTTATGGTTTCTATTCCACTGCTAGCTTTTATGATAACCCACATTTTGTACTTCATCTTTTACAAACTTGTTTATGGTATATGCATGCATTCATCTAAAATTTGAATATTAGAAACTTTTCTATTGGAGAACATATATATAACCTAAGTTAGTCTTTTTACCAAGTATCAATTTCAGAATGAATTGCAATGATAAAAAAATATAGAATGAATCATAATAATAAAAACAAAATCCCGAATTAATGTGGTTGCTTCTGAAATATATGGCAACAACACTGTTGTAGCCATAAATATCACAGGCAATGACAACAAGTGAGACACGTTAACATTGATATCAATGGCGACGACATATATCATTAGCAACGACGATAACGACAGTCGTTGCCATTGACTCACATATTAATAGCAATGATCTCTTGTCACGGATCTCGAAAGCCGTTCGCAACGATAAATATCGTTGCCAAAAGGACCTATAACAACGAACATTTTGTCGTTGGCAAAGTCTTCAGTAACAGAAGTTACAACGACATATTGTGGTTGCCATAGGTGTCTATGGCAATGACTTTTAGCAATCACTTTTGTTGTTAAAAGTTATTTTTTAGTGATGGACTACTCAAGTTATGATGGATTTATAGGCATATGCATGCCTCCTGGTGAAGGGCTAACCCAGAAAGAGGGTAAATTATAAGAAAAATTCTTAACTAGTGATGATGTTTCTCTCGATTTGCATGATCTTATTAACTATCACTTGTATGGATTTGCAACTAGTTATATGTTAAGATGTTATTTTTTTGTGAAGAACTAGATGAGATCTTTATGGATCAAGAAGCCCTTTATGTCTAAAAATCACGAGAATAAAGTTTGTCGACTCAAAAGCTCAATACACGGTTTGAAGCAGTCGTTTAAATAAGGGTATTAAAGATTTTTAAGTTATTCTCATGTATGGATTTACGATGGTTAAATAAGATTATTGCATTTATCTTAAGCATTTTGCTGAAGAGTTTTATCTTGACAAACATGGTATTTTGATGATATGCATATGGTTTCTAATGATAATAATAGGTTGATTGATGAGACCAAGCATTGGCTCTCTGCTTATTTCGATATGGAGGACATGTGTGATGTGAGTTACACACTATGAGTTATGATCCTAATTGATTGTTCCAAAGGATTCTTGCCTTCTCTTACGAGACATATAAGGAAAATCTTGGAATTATTCAGAATGCATAATTCGAAACCCTTGGACACCCATCACAAAGAATCATGGCCTTAACATGGAATGTTATCTTTAGACATGAGCATGAATGGATCCACGTGTCTTGTATTTGAGTGCTATCAAGAGCCTGACGTATGCTATGTTGTGTACTTTATTCGATATCTCTTTTGCAGTAGGGTTACTGAATCAATATTTGTTAGACCCAATACCTTGTTATTGGATTGCATTTAAAATAGAGAATAAAATATGAGCATTCGATGTAGGAAATCTCCTATACCAACCTTATAAAACTTCAAACTCCAATATTTTCTCTAATAATTAACACCGTTCATCTTCATATACACACATGGATGATGAACATACCAAAAATCAAGTGAATCTAATGTTATTTGATCATCGATCCGATTGTTAAAAATTCAATGGTTTCAGAGAACAATAGTACTTTTGTAACGAGCCGATCAATAGTCAAATCTTCCTAGGGTTAACCCATATTTGTGGTTTTTGGGTTTTAGAATTCGTAACGTAATCCTAAACAAAAAAAATTGAAAGTAGAATGTGATGTTTTTGACGAACGGTATAAGAAATTTCCTACATCGAATGCTCACCTATCTTAACATCTTTAAAATATCTATTAGGTATCTTATTGATAATGTCATGAAATTCGCTTTAGATGATCAGACTTACGACTCAAAGGATACACACATAGAGATTGGTCTAACAAACTAGATAAGCATATGCCGGTATCAGCGTATATCTTCTTAATAGGTTCAACATCTTTTGGTGCAACAAGAAACAAATTGTAGTCATGCTATGTAATCACGGTATGACAAGCGCTACAGTATCTTGAAAAGAGGCGTGACTTAGACGTTTACTTAAGGATCTCAACATGATTTTGAATGCATCAAATCTTATCACTTTTCATGATGACAATATGGTGGCCATTACCTGCCCAAAGGCGCCAAATATCATGAAAAAACAAAGCACATTGCGATTAAGTATTGCTTGGTTAAGAACTTGAATGATAATGTGGTTTTTGAGTACATATCTTCCTAGCAGATGGTTCTAGTCCTGCTAACAAAGCTAGTATCGGTGGATTTGTATAGATCCTACATTATGGCTTTAGGTCAGTGTGTATGGTAATGTGATATGTATTATGTATGCATCATTTGTGGACCTTGTTTGATTTGACGTTTGCTTTAATTTTTGTGTCATTTAACATTGCTGGTGGTTATTAATGTTGTTGGCATAAGCAAGTTTTATCACATATATTTTGTATATGCACATCATAATGTGAAAGTTAGCTCGATTGAGGCGCTGAAGAAGTATTGGAGATGTGCAGACAAGCTATTTTTGCATGTACTCAAATTCGGCCTATCTGACTCTGTACAAGTCAGATACGGGGATGCCGAGCTAATGAACTTCTACAAAGCATGTATTCTCAGTTCGGAGGATCGGGGGCTCATAAATCGGTAACTCTATAGTCCGAGCTTTGGATAGCTCGGCTTGGCACTTTGTCAGCTCGTCCTTTAGTAGGAAGTTCAACAGCACGGAGTGGACCACCATATGACGTGACGTCTTATTAGAAGTAGAGTTGTGATTGGATTAGAATTCCGTTTGAGTCAGAGTTCTAGTCAAATATGAATCCTTCTTTTATTAGAACACTTATTGTGTCCTAGGCTATATAAGGGGTGTTTAGCGAGGGTTTATAAGTGGAACACATTGAGAGAATTTTGAGCCGCCATTGTCGAGAGCCAACTTTGAGAGATTGTTGAGATCTTTTGGAGAGATCTTGAGTGCTTCTTCTTCATTGTGAAGAGAGAGGATTTGTATTCGTTCTCTCCTTCCGAAATAAAGCTCATTGGTGTTCCCTTTGCCGGCCGACGGCCTAATGTTACAAATTTCATAGCACTCTATTTGATTGTTGCTTATCCTCATCTCTGATCGTCTGACGGTCCTAGTATTCCGCTGACGCACAATAAATTGGTATCAGAGCTTACGGTTTCGGAGATCAATGTAGGAAGCGAATATGAGTAACAATGGCAATGTCAGTTTTTCAAAGGCGTTGAATTTCAGAGAGCATGCTCCAGCGGCTCGAAATATCGTGTCCAACACGCAGTTGAAAATTGAGAAGTTTGATGGAAAGATCAACTTTGGTATGTGGAGATGCGAGATCTTGGATGTCTTGAACCAAATTGGTCAAGATATCGCATTGGACGAGAATCTAACGAGCATGTCGGATGTGGAGTGGAGAACTCTGAATCAAAATGCATATGTGACAACCTGATTGTATTTGACGAAAGAAAAGAAATACACTTTCATGGAGGAGACAAATGCAAGAAAGTTTTGGAAGGAGGCTGACGACAAGTACATGAAGAAAACATCCAAAACCTATTGCTTTTAAAAAAGAAGTTTTTCGATTTGAAACTTGAGGAGGGTGTTTCTATTGAGGAACATCTTGACAACTACAATAAGCTTCTAACCGACCCGAGGAACGTCGATGTTAAGATCGATGATGAAGATACAACAATAATTCTTCTCACTTCTTTACCCATTGATTATGAATACTTGGTGTCAGTTCTTACTTTTGGTAAGGACTCAATCACGTTTGTAGAAGTGTCCAATGCTCTTACGAGCAATGAGTTCAGAAAGAACGATGAAGGACATGAGAAGCCAATCTAACGATGCTCTTATCGTTTTAAGCGGTCGGAGCAATGAGAAGGGTAGAGCTGGAATGTGTTTTTCCGATCCAAGTCCAAGGACAAGAGTAGATGCCTTCTTTGCAAGGACTTGGCGAAGGACCAATGTGCTTTCTGCAAAGAAATAGAACATTGGGTCAGAAATTGTTCGAATGCGAAGAAGCCCGACACTACAACCAATGTCATCAAAGGCATTGTGGTTGAAGAGTGGGTACTCGTCGGTGACTCGGATGGTGTGACGTCAGATGGTTGGGTGCTCGACTCAGGATGCTCCTTCCATATGACGTCAAATAGAGAGTACCTTGCAACCTTCCAGGAAGGGGGTAAGAGTACAGTCCTATTGGGCGATTACCGAGTTTGCAGCACTGCAGGCATTAAGACATTTCGGATGGAGATGAGCGATGGTGTTACACGAGACATCGACGATGTACGCTATGTTCTTGACCTAAAACGTAACCTCATATCGCTGGGTTCACTCGAAACCAAGGGCTATCGAAGCCAAGGGATGCCGAGTGACAATAAAGACTGGAGCTCTGATGGTGACACAAGGAACTCTGAAGGTGATGAAGGGAAAGCATAAACGGCCTCTACTATTTGGATGGTTTTGTTATGATTGGCACATCGGCTCTGACCCGTAATGTCGACAGAGACGACTCGCTTCGTTTGAAATGGCTCGCTTTGTTAGCACATACGTTTAGGTCATGTTAGAGAAAACGCTTTGCAGAAGCTTATCGAAGGAGATCGTCTAACATGAGCCAAGACCCGGGTATATAGAGTTCTGCGAGCATTGTCTTCGGAAAACAAACAAGTGCTTCTTTTGGGACGGCCATCCATAATACGATGGTAGCGCTTGATTATGTTCACACCGACGTATGAGACTGATTAGGTTGGCCTTATTGGGATGTAAACACTACTTTGTATCTTTTATTGATGATTACTCACGGACGCATGGTTTGTGTGTTTCCTTTGAAGTCAAAAGACCAATTTTTGAGCACGTTCATAGAATGGAAGAAGTTGGTCGAGACTCAAACAGGTCGGAAAGTCAGGCGGCTCCGAAATGACAACGGTGAAGAGTATATGTCGGACCTCTTCTAAGAGTTCTGCAGATCAAAGGGGATTCAGAAATACTTGCCGTTAGTGGTACGTCGCAGCAGAATGGAGTAGTTGAAAGGATGAATCAGACTTTGCTAGAGAAAGCCCGATGTATGTTATATACTGTCGACTTATCGAAGGAGTTTTGGGTGGGTGTCTTGGCGTACGCGACCTATCTGGTCAATCGGCTACTTTTGCTGCACTGCGTGAACGACCTTCTTTGGAGGTTTGGTCGGGAAAGCTAGTTTCTGACCGAGTCTGCGTATATGTGGCTGTCCGAGCTACTATGCTGTGAAGGAGGACAAGCTCGATGCTTGAGCCAAGAAATCCATTTTTAGGTTTTAGCGATGGTGTCAAAGAATACAAGTTGTGGTGTCCTAGACAAAGAAAAGTGATTATGAGCAGAGATGTGACGTTGATGAGTCAACGCCGTTTAAGGAGCATGGACCAATGGAGTCCAAAGAGACACAGACGAAGCAAGTCTACATGTAGGTGTCTAAGGTTCCAGATAGCCCGGCTAATGACTCTAGCCAACCTACACAGACGATGTACTCCAGACAGATGCTGGTGATGTTGGTAGTTCAAGCTCGGATGGTGGAGATATCTCATCTCTACAGATTGCACAACAGATGGATTCCATAGCAAATATGAGACCAATACGTGAGATACGAAGACATGCACAATATACTGAGATTGTCTCATTCGTTTTGCCCGTCGTAAGTATTGATATACATACTTCTTTCAAAGATGTAGAACACTATGAAGACCCAGACAAGTAGATGAAAGTGATGGATGAAGAAATGGAATCATTGATAAAGAATGAAACATGGGATCTGGTGGAGCTTCTAAAAGGAAAGAAGGCGATAGGGTGTAAGTGGGCATACACCAAGAAGGACGGAGTTGAAGTTGGAGAAATTCGTTACAAAGCTTGTTTTATGGCAAAGGGCTATACATATAGAGAAGACATCAACTACATTGAGGTGTTCTCTCCAGTGGTAACACACTGCTCAATTAGGATTCTGTTGTCATTAGTTGCACAGCTCGACCTTGAGCTGGTGCAACTAGATGTCAAGACGATGTTCTTGCATGGAGAGTAAGGAGATCTATATGGCTCAACCCGATGGCTATAAGAGAGGCGATGAGCTTGTATGTAGGTTGAAGAAGTCGCTTTAAGGGTTGAAGTAGTTACATGGACAATGGTATAAGCGTTTCAAATGCTTTATGACGAATGATCAAGGGTATGTTTATAGTCCCTATGATCATTACGTGTTCTTTCGGAGGTTGGATAATGGGTCCATCTATCTCTTACTTTGTGTTGATGATATGCTCATTGCTTCATCAAATAAAGAGGAGATACGGAGACTGAAGTCAGAGCTAAGTTGTGCATTTGAGATGAAAGACCTAGGTGAAGCACAGATGATTCTTGGGATGTAGATCACAAGAGATCGAAGTGGAGGTAAGGTTTACCTTTCATAAAGTCGTTATTTGAAGTTTGTTGTATAGAGATATGGTTGTGAAAGGATGAAGTCTATAGTTACTCTTGCACCTCACTTTAAGCCGTGTCGAGTATTGCCCGAAGAACAAAGGTGAGAAGAAGCTCATGGAGAGCATACAGTATGCCAATGCGGTAGGAGACTTGATGTATGCTATGATATGTACCCGACGCGACCTTACATGCAGTTAGCATGGTGAGTAGATACATGCACAATTTGAAAAGTTACACTGGCGAGCTGTTCAATTGATACTTAGATACATCAATGACACTATTGACGTCGGATTGGCATATAATTGATATGATGAAGGTCCGCAAGTTGTAGGCTATGTTGATTTCGATTTTGCAGGTGACTTGAATTGAAGGAGATCCATGACAGGTTATGTCTTCACCCTGTCAGGAGCTCCGATCTGTTGGCGGAGTATACTTCAGTTTACGGTGGCACTGTCTACTACGGAGGCAAAATAAATGGCATTGACTGAAGATGTGAAAGAGATGATATGGCATATGGGTTTGATGGACGACCTGTGAGTTTACTAGAAGAAGTATGTTCTTCATTGTGATACCCAAAGTGCGACACACTAAGCTAAGAATCATGTCTTACATGCACGCATCAAGCATATTGACGTGAGGTACCACTTTGTCCGAGACTATGTGGTAGAAGAAGACGATAACATCAATTTACTGAAGATCGGAACAGATGACAACCATGCAGACATGTTGACTAAGGTTGTATCTGGAGTGAAGTTTTTGCGCTGCTTTGCCTGGTTCAATATTATTCCGAAATGAAGTCAATGGTGGCCCCAATTGGGGGCATTGAGGCTTGGTGGAGCCTAGTGGAGCCAGGTAGACCCGGTGGGGCACTGGCCACTTTGGAGCAAAATTAAAGGGAACACCATATGTGACTCTACCAAAGTGATGCATTGAAGGTCGACTGTGTGACAGAGGCCTAAATCTCGCCTATGTGGAGATCGGTGAAAGTTGGCTCGATCGAGACGCTGAAGAAGTATTGGAGATGTGTAGACGAGCTATCTTGTGCAGAGCTAGCTCGCCTGTGTTCGAATCCTGCCTATCTTACTCTGCACAAGTCAGATACATGGATGCCAAGCTAATGGACTTCTATAGTGCAGTGCATTCAGGTACATGGATGCCAAGCTAATGGACTTCTATAGTGCAGTGCAGGGACTCTGATTCTCAGTTCAAAGGATAGTGGGCTCGTAGATCGACAACTCTACAGTCCGAGCTTCGGATAGCTCGGTTCGGCATTTCGTCAGCTCGGCCTTCCGCAGGAAGTTTGACAACGCGGAGGTGCCCATCATATGACGTGACGTCCTATCTGAAGTAGAGTTGTGATTTGATTAGAATTTCGTTTGTGTTGGAGTTCTAGCCAAATAGGAATTCATCTTCTATTAGAACACCTATTGTGCCCTATGCTATATAAGGGATGTTTAGGCGAGGGTTTCCAAGTGGAACACATTCAGAGAACTTTGAGCCGTCATTGTCGAGAGCCAACTTTGAGAGATTGTTGAGAGCTTTTGGAGAGATCTTCAGTGTTTCTTCTTCGTTGTGAAGAGAGTAGATTTATATTTGTTCTCTCCATTCGTAATAAAGCTAGTTGGTGTTTCCTTGGCCAGCCGACGGTCTAAAGTTACAATCTTCATATCATTATATTTGATTGTTGATTATCCTCATCTCTGATTGTCTGACGGTCCTAGTATTCCGCTGACGCACAACACACAAATCTACACAAAAGTTTGTCAAACAAGTTTTGCACATTTTAACGGGCTCACTTGCAAGAGTCACCCTTCACGCAAGGATAGTGTGGGTAAGGATGAGATGCTCTATGATCACAACTTAGCTAAGTGATTTACATCAATTCACACATCACAACATGCTCACTTGCATAAGGAGTCACCCTTGGCGTTGGCTAGAACGATTTACATCAATTTTTACTCGCATTTTAACGGTCCTAGTATTCCGCTGACGCACAACACACACATCTACACAAAAGTTTGTCAAACAAGTTTTGCACATTTTAACGGGCTCACTTGCAAGAGTCACCCTTCACGCAAGGATAGTGTGGGTAAGGATGAGATGCTCTACGATCACAACTTAGCTAAGTGATTTACAGCAATTCACACATCACAACGTGCTCACTTGCATAAGGAGTCACCCTTGGCGTTGGGTAGAACGATTTACATCAATTTTTACTCGCATAATATTTACTGGTGGTTATTAATGCTGTTGGCAAAAGCACGTTGTTAGCACATATATTTCGTATATGCACATCACATCTATACAAAAGTTTGCCAAACAAGTTATACACGTTATAACAGGCTCATTTGCACGAGGAGCCACCCTTGACGTGGGAATTAAATAATGATGAAATGCTTTACAATCACAACTTAGCTAAGCGAAAGAAGCATAGAAGTTGTGATTGATGATACGTGCATCGCCTCAATGATATCAATGATATATCGGGATGTGATCGTATGGTTGTTGATACGAGGCCCTTATCTTTTTCTGGACGGTTAAAGTGAAGCCCCACACTACTAACCTAACGAAGTCCGAGTAGGGCGCCTACTTAGGCACGTGAATAATCACTCAGAAAAGAGGCTTGCCACATGCTATAAGTTTGGCTTCCCTTGGGTTGGCAATGCTAGCAACTCGCAATATGCAAATTGGTTACTGCAATCCCGCAATGGATAGGCTGTCAAAGCACAATTTGGTGAAAGCATCATAACTCTATGCACCGAGAAACATAGTCGGCTACTTATAGCAAAATGAGTTATGATCTATATGTTGTAGAGAAGTCGTGATGTACTTTATGTTAGATATTTTTTTTCCACCATAGCACATGTATATGCCACGTGTGCTTTGCAACCATAGTTGGAGGGAGGTGAATGGGTAGCTGATTCATTAGAAAGAGTACATAACTTCTTCAAAAAATTGCACCCTTAGTGACATTAGGATGTGTTAGGAAGGTCATGGTTAAAGCAAACCATTTTGGCTCTTACGTTGAGGGCCATGATTGATTTGGTTTAAAGAGTGATGATTGGGAAAGATGCTGATCGTGACTGAATGACATGAATGCATGAATGCAAGAGGGAGATCATTAACGCAGATGATTCACTTGTCAAAATTTTTGAAGGTGCTTTTTTCAACGATGAAGTGTGAACGCTACCGTTATTTGTCAGCATAAAATATGCTTTTGTATATCCTGATGAATTAAATGATATTATGACTAAGATTGGACCATTCGAGTCGGGAAATTATGAGACAATGATGGGGTTCTTTTGTTGTCTGTTCATTTACCTTAATGGTGGATATGCTCTGCTTGCTCCTTAGTTAAAACGATTTATAGTACAATTTGCTCGTCGTATGCAGATCTTGACGGTTGCACGATCGCACGATGCATAACCAATATGCAAGTATGCCGATAGTGATTGCCCTGGTGGAGCCAATGGATCCTCTTGGTATGATGGTCCACTCAGTAGAGTGCGAGCATGTTACTTGTCATACATGTAGGATAGAGTGAGATGGATGATGCTGGAGCGTGTGATTGAGTGAGATTAATAGCTTTCAGGGTTTTCATTTGTGTGTGTGTGCGCGCGCGCGTATCAGACGGGGATTGAGTAAATTATGAAGATGGGTCGTGTAGGAGAGTTGGGAAGAGGAAGTGAATGGGAACATGGGAGAGATGCCAGCGGCGGTTTCACAGGCGTGGGGTGAAAGAGGCGAAGAAGAGGGGTGTGAGAGTAAGAATAGGGGTGGTGGCTCAGGCTGAAGAGAGAAATGAGAGAGACAGGGTTAGGGTTGGGGTTTTTATTTAGAAGGGTAACATGTTGGATTTTGGATATTGGGTCGGGTTCGGGAGCGGGTGTGGGTGTAGGTGTAGGTTTGATTTAAGTGCTAACATGTTTAATCTAATAGAAATTCAAATAAAATTCAAAAATACGGAAATATTTGTAGAAAAATTCTAACATAAGTTAAAATTGTTTGGGTGAAGAAAAATTTTATTTTATTTAAAACACATTATTACTTAACATCGTTAATCGACACTCCTTTCATAAAAATTTCTCAAAAGTATAGCGCAAAAAGCAAATTGGATACAGTGTTTGTTAAAACAAAAGGATTGTATGGAATGACAAGAGCATGGTTCAAAGAGATGCAAATCTTATGTTAATGGCCTCAAATCTCTTTGGCTGATAAGGTGAATACCTGGCGCTTGAATGGGTTCTTCTGAGCCTGCTGAATGACGCGATGATGGGGTAGCAGAGTCTGTCCTCGCTCATTGATTCTGACAGCTATTGTGGCTGATAGGGATGCTAGCTTATTGACTTGCTGAGTTCAATCTCTGATGGCATACTTCGACACATCATGTATCAAAGACAGCTTATTCTAACATCAACTGTCGTTGTATTGCACTGGTATCTGACAATAGGGATATACCATCGATTGTTGGTAACTGGAACTCCTGTTTTCTTGAACTGTGGGATGTATGTTAGCTGGAAGGTACTTTTCTCTGGCGCGAAGATGTGTTTGCTATCATCAGGATAGTTCACATTGCAACATTTGTCATGTGCCTCATTTATCTGTGCTGTTGATAATACTTCATCATATGTGTCTATTTGAACCGTGATCAACTGTCTCTGGATGATACAGTCCAAGCTTTTGGCGAAAACGCCTTGCTCGGGCAAAGGGAGTGGCAACAATTTGAGGGGTGAATCTGTAACAATGAGATTTAACGATAAACTTTTGAAGGAAAAATAACAGAATTATCAAAAGAATTGTTTAGATAGTCGTTAACTGGCTAAGCATCGGGAATTCAGTGTCATACTTCTCCATTGTCCCAAGACTTCAAACGAGATTGATGAACCACTACTCCAGTTCCATCACTTCCGTTAGTGGAAACTATTTGGCATCAAAGTGCTCCTTGAATGTGCCTTAGAGTATATGCATAATTAGGTGGATTTCATTTGCTTGCCAGCAAACTCGAGTGTTGTTAGTTAGTTGTAGTTTAGCGATGTCTACCCATCCTTCTGGCAGAATACGAGCAGTTATAAGAGTGCCATCTGTACTGCAAGCCTATGCTTCGAGGGGGGGTCTCCATGTTGGAGAAGCTTTTCAGGTGTAGCTCCTGAAATTGCTTGATTCTAGGATCAACTCATTGATCCTATTGAAGTGCTTATTGAAGCATGGTTTGTTGCTGCTGAGAGGACAATTGAACGTTCAAATTATCATCTGATGATGTCCACATGCTTTATATTGGTTGCGACTAACGATGCTTTGCCACGCTCTCTTTGGGTTTAACAGCATCCAAACATGATGCATATAAAAGAATATATAGATTTGAGAGTTAAGTCAAAAATTCTTAGAGATTCAAATAAATCGAGGATTTAATCAGTAATTTCAAAGGAATTTGGATTGAAATCAAGAATTCAAATGGATGAACTTCAAAGACGTTGCAAAAATATCTAAGGATTTAAATTGTAAAAACCAGGTGTTGCTTATTAAAATTTTTTTGCAGGCTAGCATGTGTAACTAACAAAACCTGCCATGCATTACTTCCCTAAATACCTCAAAACGCGGAACAGGATAATCCCATGATATATTTACGTTAAAAAGAAAAACACTCTTGACTTAAATATGCTAAGCGTCATTTAGTCACACGGCAAGTTTTTTTTGCATATGAAACTAATAATTAGCAACTATGATAGTTATGTTACAATTTACAAGTCGAAATTGGCAGATAATAAGAACAGAAAACAAAGAACGTTTGAATGTTGATAAAAATACTAGAAAAACTTACAAGATCTTTCACTTGTATCTTGCGGTTGTTGGCATTGCGTTGTCCTCTTGCCTCGAACTCTTTATGCATCATTTTACTTCTCCGAAATCTTTGTAAGGACACGATCTAAACCTAATAGATATTTTAGAAGAAACAGAAAATTCTGTTAGCGAGCTTCACTCATGTAAGTTCTCTAATCCAGAAAATCAATGACTAAACATAAAAAATATAATAAATAAGAACAATTAAACATCAAGCAATAAAAGCTAAGAATTTATGTAACATCAAATACATTTGATTGCAATCATGGTAACTATGATTGATGAACAGATGAACACATGGGTTGCTTTTTCGATAGCCAACCAGAAGTCACCACGTTAGAGTACCTGAACACTTTTGATCAGGTGCCACCTAACCCCTATTAATCCCTAACCTAAAAGCTTCACATGTGTGACATGAGTTCAAGTAGGAGCATGAACGCCTTTGTTTAACATGTGATTTTTTTTTGCATTTTCAGTCTCTGTGGATGCTTTCTCTTTCTTCAATTCTGACATTCGCTACTCAATTCATGTACGCCCGCCAGATCCTTCTTTTCATCAATATATCACATCCGATCTAATGAATTTTTCTTAGATTTCTCTCAAAAACGTTGTCTTTTTGATGAATTTTTTCATAGATTTGATTTTTTTACCTCAATTTTTGGGATTCTTAGTTTAGATTTGGCATCTCTAAAAAGTGATCAGCTAAATTGGATCTATAATTTTATAGATCCGAACATTTCGGTTGATCAGTGCGACATTAAAATTTGTCTAAAACAATTATAGGATCAATTCTCTTGCAATAGATTTGATTCCAGACATAGGGTTTCTGTTTCATTTTTTGGGATGTCGATCAATATTTAAAATGAAATCTGTTCATTGGCGTCAACACTGAAAGTGTGATTAGAGAGAAACTTAAGTTTTAATTGAATGATTGATTTATTATCTGTCAATAATTTCTTTTACGAATGCGAACCATTGTTGTCTTTTATTATGGCTTTAAATTTCATGCATGGATAATTTTCTTAGTAGAGAGGCAAGCGGGGACAGCATGAACGTCAGTCTGACACCAGGATGTAAAGTGACTATCAAATGAGGGAAAAGAGGATTGGTAGGGGCAATCATAAATGATAAAAATTATGGATGAATTCACTTGGGTATTTCGGAGGAAGCTGCTCTACGGCGAAATCTGATGGCGCCTGTTGTTTATATTGTATTTATTGATTAAACTAGAAAGGGGTTAATTTTGTAAGTAGAAAGGT
Organism: Scilla litardierei; assembly: GCA_030789695.1. Classification (NCBI taxonomy): domain Eukaryota; kingdom Viridiplantae; phylum Streptophyta; class Magnoliopsida; order Asparagales; family Asparagaceae; genus Scilla; species Scilla litardierei. The sequence continues at coordinate 91,709,118 of CM061135.1, read as the reverse complement.
GGAGATAGGATTTGCAAGGGATTTGTAATTGGTTGGAAAAAATTGGAAATTATGGAACGTAAGTTTAGCAAGAGTGAGCGAATTATTTAGGTTACAGTTCACATTGGTATCAAAGAAATACCTTGAAGTAACCATTTTTTACTTTTTCATTATGATTGCAAGATTATGCTGTTGATACAGTCAATGCAGAATGGTTGAAGTTGAGAAGTGCTTATCAACTATTGAGTGATTGTAACACTTTGAAGGAATATGTAAGATGGATTTATGACCAGGCTTACAAGATAAGATTTTAGTAAAATGAATTGTTGTGAGATGAATGAGTGTTAGAACACTAAATGATATGTTAAAAAAATAAGTGCATCCATCCAAGGTTTGAGATTGGCTTCATCGGAGGATAAAATTTGGGAGAACAAGCTGAGGTTATTTGGAAATGTGCTATGGTGACTATTAACTACATCAGCTAAGACGATTGATAGGATCATAGTTGATGGAGCAAGGAGTACCAGGGACATGTCTATATGGATTGCTACAGTTAAAACATAAAAGGATATGTTTGCTATTAAAATGTGCTTAACTACTAATTGAACAACATAGATGGGCCTCAAAGATTGTATTGGGAATTCCTTTAATGCTTTATGCTTTCAATGGATTTGTATGGTCCGGCTGGTTTCTTCTTCATGTAGTAACTGTTGGATGCAAATATAACAACATTGGGAGGCACTGTAGATACCGACTTTATTGGACAGGGAAAGGAGGTACTTGGGGAATTGGGTAAGAAGGATTCATAGAAGAATGTGCTAGTAATTTTGTAGTTGGATAATCTATACTGAAAAGCATCATAAACTTGGCAGTGGCACACTCCAGTTTATGTGTCTCTTCCGCTGCAGATAACGGACACAAATTAAGACGAAAGATGATGCACAGGGAAGGCCGGTATGTCATGGAAAATGAGGCAGAATGATTTCAATGGGGAAGTGAACTTTGAAGATTTACGGCCGAGGAAGAGAGTGGTAAGCTTGTGGGGTTGAGGGTGGACATGCCTATATGACGATAGGGTATGTAAGGAGCAACCAAAATGGAGTTTACATAGGCATGGGCTGGCTGCAAGAGGGTTAAATTTTAGTACCCAAATAGCTATACTTGTGACATGTCTGTCTTTTTATCAAATTATCTTCTATTTTATAAGCTTGTGGGGTTCAGGGTGGACATGCCTATATGAAGATAGGGTATGTAAGGAGCAACCAAAATGGAGTTTACATAGGTATGGGCTGGCTGCAAGAGGGTTAAATTTTAGTACCCAAATAGCTATACTTGTGACATGTCTGTCTTTTTATCAAATTATCTTCTATTTTAATTCGGACTTTCTTTCATGATGTGTTTGATATGAAGTTTATTGTTAGCATATTGGGTCGGACCTGAACCCTGATCCAAACCGACCCGCTAACCCTCCACTGGTAAGTGGCTGCTAGGGTTTGGCCCCACTTCAGCCAAATCAAGAGGGGCGTGCCCTCATAGGCCCGCATGATCGAGATCCGACGTGGATCTGGGATCTACTGGGGAAGAGCAAATCAGGGACTTGAAGCCTATAAATAGAGTCTTAATCTCCTCTTCGCACCACATACTAAACAGATTGAAAATATACCAAATGCTATATTGCTATAGCTCACTTTTTGAGCCAAGGATCCGTTCATGGGTTGCTTACGTGGTGGATCCATAAGATCCAGCTTGTGATTTCTCCGTTCTGGAGGCATGTTATGCAGGCATCGCTTCTTCATCTTCATATATGTGCGATCAATTTCTTCTAGATTTTTACGCACTAAGCAAATATCTTGCTGGATCTAATTCGATAGTTTTTCATAATGTTATATGATTGAACACATTGCATATTTGGACACCATCAATTATTCATTGTTTTGGTTCTCTAACATATACCTGAAGAGTGAGCATTCCTCTCATAAGTGTAAGAGTGGTCATTATGTATTTGGGGATGGGATTATTTTCACACACTCATTTTTCCTGAAACTATACACACGTGTACTTCTCTACTCCCGGTTGCCTTGGATCATTTTCTTTGTTTTATGGTATCTTGCATTAATTTACAACATTACCATCATTTAGTCAATCTTTTGGGAGTATAATTTGTCACCTGAAGTGATTTGTGTTTCCACATGCATGTTAGTAATCCGCTGATGGGTTCCTTTGTGCTGCAGTCTCTTAAAAGAGTGTGTTAGGCAAAATGGTTGCAAACGGAGATGCACCACCAAGAGGCAGTGCAGCAGCTACTGCAAGCTTGCGGAGACGACGGACCGGCGGCGGAGGAGGTGGGGGTAGCGGAGGTGGAGCCAGCACGATGCTTCAGTTCTACACCGATGACATGGCAGGGCGCAAGATGTCCCCGAACACTGTCCTTGTCATGAGCATTGGTTTTATCTCTGTTGTTGCCCTTCTGCACGTCTTTGGTAAGCTCTATCGCCCCTGAACTTTAGAGAGAGGACCCCAGCAATAGAACCACCATCCCAAATGCTAAAGCCTTTGAACTTGATGTATGTACTCTATGAAAATTTTGCTACAAAAGACCATCAGAAGAGACAGTGTTAATGCAAGAGCACGTTTCATGTGATCCGTCGTTTAATCTCTGTGCTTGGGTTTAAATAAAGGTTATTTGGGATATCAGTTTTATTGTATTGAGACGTGGGAACTTGCCTGATTGTCTGTGCAATTTCTTTTTAATTTTGATTTGAGCATTACTTTGGATAATGTTTGAATCTACATGGTTTGACTATATGGGCATCTTATATTGATGTTACATAACGTGTGACATTGTGATTGTTGCTTGGATCAAAGAAGAACAAAGCGGGGAAAAAGAAAACAAGAGCAAATGAAGCTCAGAAACTGAGACTTTCATTGAATATTCAGGATGATTTCTTACAATAACAACCCCACTTTAATACAAGTTTCCTAACCGAAATCAGTTATAATTGTCTCTCTCGAGTCTCGGCAGCTGGCTTCTTACACGTGGTTACAACAAACTCTAGGCGTTCGAATTCAGCTGTCGGAACCCCTCGGCATTGCTCATAAAATTTTACTCGAATTTGGTTGGCTCTCGCGGTTGGCATCGAGGAGGACGAAGCGGTTAGGGAGTTAGGCGACCTAACAAACATCAACGTCTTTCCGTTGAGTTAGAGAAGAACTTCAGATGTAACTGCTGCCACTTTGCCGCTTCTCGCAGTCGGAACCGCCGCATCCGCCACATCTAGAGGAAGAAGAATCCCAGCCAGCCATCCATCTGTCTTGAATCTGAACGGTCGAGCTCAGTTCACTTAAGTGAATCGAGGATCTGGACCTAATCCCAGGGTTGGACCGCCATCGTTCAATATCTGAAGATCCGACGGCCCTGTTCAATTCCCAACGGCTATGCCTGAAGAGTTTGAAGCTGGAAGTGGGAACTATGGCTTCTAGAGGACGGCGCAGCAGATGCTCCTCCTCCACCTGGCGGCGATTCACGTGGACGATGGCTGAGCTCTCTGATGGGCCTTCAACAATCCCACCCCCTTAATTTTGACCTTGCCCTAATGGTCAAGGAATCCAACCGATTAAAAGCTTTGAATCGGCAACTACTGAAGGAATGAAGCTAGGCAAAATACTTCAATACTGATCAAGAGCTAGGTTTCGAGTATGTTCCTTAAGGCGTTTGACAATCTTCTCTCTCTCCTTGGCACTGCCATGCTTGAAGCAGAGGATGCCGACCTCCAATCCATCTTTTGCACCGACCATTCAAACAAGAAGTAGGACCATTCAAACAAGTAGTAGGATTTCGGTCCTGTCGATGACTTGCGAGCATAATCCCTTCCGTCTGATTTGTCACCACAAGGGTCAGCAGTACTAAACTGGCCCTGCCTTAGATTCTTCCCCTGTATCAGAACCCCTCACCCCCCTCTCAGCTGTGCCCTGATGCAGAACCGTCATAGTTATCTGTTTTCTCCCCAAGATACTTCACCCTCTCACACCTCAAGCTACATTTTTGGCAATCAAGAAAACACGAGTCGTTCTTCAAGATCCAAATCAACCCCCCAGACTTGGATCCCCAGGATCAAACCAGAAATTCCTCGACAATTTCCAGTGTCTCCGGTAGATAGAATTGGATTCTGAATAATTCATTTAATGGATGGACAAGAAAACTGCTCGGACATATGGTTGACTTTGGCAGAGATGGTATATCGAAGGAAGACTTCTTAATGGAACCTTTGTAATTTTGGTCTTTGCCTAAAATGTGGAATTAAAAGAGTCCGTGTGCATGTAATTCAACCTTCAGGATCACTGCTCCAGGCTTTTCCCCTTGGAATAAAATTGAAGTGCCGCTTAATCCAACTCTTAATTTGTTTACCGCTTTCTTCTGTTTAGCAAAAAAAAATTTGGAATACCAGTTTCTCCCACTCCAGTTCATCCGTGGACAAAACTCTTGCGAAAAGATCCCATGCGGAACTAGCAAACCCTACACCTAGTTAAGAAGTAGTACTCACAAAAAATTGGATCAACACAACAACAAACAATCTCATCTTATCCGGATCTTGCGGAAGCAAAGAAAGTAAATGAAATACACATCCACTCAACAAAAGCAGAAAGTAAATGAGGCACAGAACTTTACACTGGTTCTGTCAAAGACTTGACATACTCTAGCATCCGAGATGAGTCGACTATCTGATCAGAGAGTACAAGGTTACACCGACTTCTTCTTCACCTTCTAGTGAGTATTAACTTGGATGAACATCAGGCTCTCACTATCAAACTAACTTTTAGAAGAAATAAAGAGAAAATAAGAAGACCCAAGAACCCGATAAATCCCAAAAGCCCTATGCTTTCTCTTCTATTAATCCAATCTTTTCTAATCCCTCTTCAAAGCTCTCTCTTAAATGGGCTCAACAACTCTCTTTAAAGTTCTTCTTAGCTCTAACCTAAAATCCCTCAAGCAGCTCTTTAAATGGCCCCTAAGAGATGCAAACATCGTGGCCGTTGGATTGAGCAATCGCTCAATCTAATGTGCAGAGATTGGGCTTAGAAAAAACAGAGCAGCCATCTTTCAGACGTTTGGAAGATGAACTCTAGATGCATGTTGTAAGTCTCACTGAAAATATAATTTTAACAGATAGTTGAGAATAATTACCATGGCTGCCATTTAGACGTCTGAAGAAGAACTCTTAGACATCTGACCCAAAAGTCCAGACGTCTGACGGTTTACTTGGCTGACACGGCTGACACGTCAGACGTTTGGGACTTAGGCATTAGACATCAGATGTCTGGGACTTAGGCATTAGACATCTAGCTATCCCAAGTCGGCTGGAGCTGCATAGTCTATCAGTCATCTGATGCCTATGCATTCGACATCTGATCCTGGTGTTTCTTCGTGGATTAGATTTTGCAACAAAAATTCAACACTCTACCCTACTGCAAATATCCACCAACTTCTCCAGCACACCATCAGCACCACCATCAGCTTTATCCTGATCAAAACTCCTCGGCCACTCCACGGGCCTCGTCATCGTCTCAGAAATCACGCCCTTCGGTGCCTCACTCAAACCATCAAATGAATCAAGCTCAAGCAAATCTTGTGCTTGATGGGAGAAACATGTTTGGTGAACATATCTGTGAGATTTTCCTCTGTCGAAACCTTTTGTGGCGTAATCACCTGCATTTCCTCCTCCAAAAACCAGTCATGCACTTCGATGTACTTGGTTATATAACTATGGGCCTAATGCTTGGCAAGATGTATGGCGCTCTGGCTATTGCTGAATACCGTCGACAATCTCTACGGTATGCCCAAATCCTCTACTCCTGAGGTACTTCACTTCCTTCACAGTGTTAGGAAGTTATATTTATCGCAAACGCACGGTGTAGTTGTAGCGTAGGGTCGAACTCAGGGAGGCAGTGGTTGAGTACCGATTAATTCAGGATTATGATTAGCTATGTAAGTCTCATCAAGAGAGAGTTATGCTAAGGATTTATCAAATATAAGAAAATATAAGAAAAATGCTATGACTAAGTATCCCTGCTATTGCAAATTAATCATAGGAGTGATCTAACTTCTTAATTTATTGGATTAAAGCCTTGGGTGAGAATTAATTCCCAATCCTCGTTCTCGCCATGTCTTGTGGGAGAACTCGGATCAGTGATTAGGATCTCTAAACTAGGGCTCCGATTTCTCGTCGGTAAACCTAATTGAGTTGCTCTAATTAATCTAGGTCCGATGTCTCGTCGTAACCCCAATTAACAGAAAATCAATCTAACATCGAAATGCATTAAACCAAAACCCCAATTTCTCGTCAGTGATTAGGATTATATATCAATTCAATGGTTAGATTAATAATTGGCGCATCCAAGACTAAACCCTAGCAATAGTTCAACAAATCGATATTTGGGGCGATCAACCCATACAATCAATCTACAATTGGGTTCAACTATGACATAGATAAGAGGAATACTCACAAGGCATGATAATAAAAATCAATCCATAGAATAAAAATCCATAAATAAAAGAGAGTTGAGAGAATAATACTATTATTGAAGAACAAAATCCAAACTTTGCATCAAAAGAAAAGCAATAGAAAGATCTTACAAATCTCCAAGAGTAGCCATCAAAAGATAATCAAAAACCTAAAGAAAGATGTCCTAAGATTAATTACAATCTTTGTTTTTATACCCCCCTCAAAAGCCCCAAGCGAATTTGGGTCCAGAACCGGAGATTGTCGGGTGCACGGCCGTGCACGATTATCCACGACCGTGTTGCAACTGTGCAGGATTTGGCCTATTCTCCTGTCTGCATTGCACGACCATGCCACTTCGGCGCACAGCCATGTCGGCTCTTGCAGAAAAGACTTCAATGTTACTGTTTGGTTTGGACGGCCATGCAGATGGTTGCATGGCCGTGCCACTTTGGCTCAGACTTGGCCGAAGAGCTGATATGCTCGCACTGCCGTGTATATCTTTGCATGGTCGTGTCATCTCCTGCACGGTTGTATTGATTTCTGCACGGTCATGTTGTCTCTTGCAGAAAAATCTTTGAAGTTACTGTTTCATTTGCACGGCCGTGTTAGCTCCCGCATGGCCGTATTGATTCCTGCAAAGAATTCTCCAGACTTACTGTTGACATTGCACGATCGTTGATCACTCCTTATTTTACACCTTTTTTCCGCATGTTTGCATGCCATTTAGATCGCCCAAATCATGTTTTTCACGATATATCGACGATATTGCGATGCTTTTCACGCTTTGTTGTTTTTGTCGCATTTCAGGTGATTTGGCGCGATTTGGAGTGATCATGAGATGCGCTCACGATGGACGGCCACCGACGACCTCCCCGAGGGGTATTTTGCTGTTGGAGAGGAGCGGAAGAAGAATGGACGTCGCAGGAGCGACGAGGAGGCCAAAACAATCAGTTTGGGCATTTTTTGTGTCCCACTCGGCCGAGTGGAGGAGCCACTCGGCCGACCAGCGAGACACTGCTCGGCCGACCCGTTCAGACACGATTTCCATGTGTACTCGGCCGAGCGACGGAGACCACATCGGCCGAGTGACGATACCACGTCCGCCCGAGTGGCGCCCAGACGAAGCCCCTCCAGAATATCGAAGTTACTGTTTTTCGGCCATCTGAGCTTCAGAAGACCCACTCGGCCGAGTGGATTATTACGTCCGCCCGAGTGCCTTGAAGCCATCGGCCGAGTGACGACAACTCACTCGGCCGAGCCGCCCCCGAACTGAAGACCCCTGAAGCCCCCGACTTACTGGAAAAATGACAGGGTTTTCACTCGGCCGAGCGACTTTTGTCACTCGGCCGAGTGCGATGCGCTGCCTGTAGCGAAATTTGCGGAAAACAGGCTGTGCAGGGGCATTTTGGTCAGGATTTTTAGACGATTTTTGGGGCTATTTAAGCTCTGTTTTTACCCTAGTTTAGGGAGCCATCTCTCAGATTTTTTGCAGCTTTTTGGAGTTTACTTTTTAGCTTTATTAATTGTGATTGGAGAGGAGAAAAACTTGGATTTTTGTTGGATTAATTGAAGATCTACATTGGTTTGCATTGTTCTTCCCCAAAAACTCTATTTTTATTGTTTATATCATTGTTGTGATGAATTCCATTGCCTATTTCATTGATTATTTTTATGCTATTGCTATGATTTGTGAGTAGTCTCCACGTCTCGGGGCGTGGGGATGAACCCTACAAACCCTATTTCCTATTTGTGTTGAATTGGTAGAAATTGAGCTAGGATTGTTATTAGGGATTAGATTGGGATCGAATTACTACGGATAGCTAGGTATTTATATCAATTGGGATTTGCAAGAGATTGGATCCCAATTTGATAGGAAGCCCTAGAAATCCGAATTGGGTTGGAGTCGGATTTCCGAAGTATCGGTTTGCAAGAGATTGGACCGATACTAGGACCTCCGGTTGCGATTCCGTGCCGATACCCGTTTGCAAGAGATTGGACGGGTAGGAACTATCCCAATTTAGATTGTGGACCGGGTTTGCAAGAGATTGGGCTCGGTGCGCAATTGAACGATGATGTTGATCCTAATGCTAGCTTCCCTAGGCTAGGGTTAGCAAGAGATTGGACCCAAGCCTAGGATAGCTATAGACCGGCAACAGCGCGAGAGCGTGAGCTTGGTTCCACATTTAGTTGCAACTAGTTCATCCAAATTCTCATTCTAGCGATTTCGATACCGGCGAACCACACTTATGAAATACGGTGAGTAGTGGGGATTCCCCTTTCCCTATACGTTCTTTATTTGATTTGATATTTCGCAAAGTTTGTCTGACGATTGTGACAGGATCGCCCAAGGCAATTATCTCTCTCTGTTCCTAAATAGCCAGGTGGATCAGGAGCAAGCACGGACATTCGTCCTCCCTGTGTTCGATACCCGCTCGCCGCTATACCGTGCGCTTGCGGTAAAACTACAACCGTCGCCTCGGGACGTGTATCCGGGGTGCGACCAAGTTTTTGGCGCCGTTGCCGGGGAGGCGATTGCGTTTGATTCTTTTTCACCCTAGCTATTCTTCTTCTTTTTATTATTATCATTATTTTTATTTCTTATTTCTTGCCTAACCCTTCCACGGTATTAATCATTTCTTTGAAACTCTGTTTCCCCTGTGCATGTACACGAGATCTACGGCGGACCCAGAAGGCTTATTATTTGATCCCGAGATCGAACGTACCGCGCGGAGACTTAGAGCGGAAAAGAGACAAGATCCGGAAGGGAGGTATATGACCAACCGGGAAACTCCTGAAGAATTGGCGGCAAGGATGGCAAGGATAATCTCTATTCGAGATAGGCTTCGGCCTAAGACTTCTTCTACCACCTCGTCCATTGCCATGCCGGGGTTGGCGGCCGACAAGAACTTCGAGCTAAAGACTGGATTGGTGGTGTTGATGCAACAAGACCCGTTTCATGGGAACGCACATGAGAACCCCCACTACCACATCCAACTATTCTTGTCAAAGTGCGCCACATTTCAGATGCCAGGGGTCTCCGACGACGCTATCAGACTGCGCCTCTTCCCCTTCACGCTTAAGGACAAGGCACTCTATTGGTTGAGGACGCAAGCTGACGGAGTCTTCACTACTTGGGACGAGTTGGCGAGCGCATTTATTGACAAATTCTATCCGCCATCCAAGACGGTGAAGATCCGGAGCGCTCTCATGTCCTTCAAGCAAGGACCACAGGAGACGCTCTATGAAGCTTGGGAGCGATTTAAGGATTTACAGCACCAATGCCCGCACCACAGTATAGAGGACTGGGAGCTAGTTCATAGCTTCTACAACGGTCTCCAACCGGGGACCAAACAAATTATTGATGCCGCGGCAAATGGTGCAATCTTGTCAAAGACTCCCGAGGAAGCTACGGCCCTAATTGAGGAGATGGCCTCAAATAACCAACAATGGGGCGATGAGCGAGGACACTCCACATCCTCCTTAAAGCCAACTAGCATCTACGAGGCGAAGGCCGTAGCAGAGCTCACGAGCAAATTTGATTCTCTCCACAAGGTGGTGGAGAGATTGGAGAAATATATCACGGAACCCCAAGGAAGCCCATCCACCTCCGCACCGACCAACCAAATGTGTGATTGGCAAGACCAATCTCAAGTCATGTACTCGGGAGGAGAGCAAGGAGAAGGATCCTTGGAGCAAATACAATATGTTGCGGGGAACCAAGGGTATTGGTCCAATCCGGCCGCAAGAAATCATCCGGGATTCTCCTACGCCAACAATGAAGGAGCCTTGAACCCGCCACAACCACCGCCTCAACAAGCTCGACCACCACCACCCCCAACAACAAAACTATCCACCGAGGGGGCCTCCGCAACAAAACTTTCCACCGAAGCAACAAGTCCCACCGTATAGGCCTCCCGGATACAACCAAGGGTGGAGGAATCAAAATCAAAACCCTCCACAAGCTCCTCAACGAACCGACTTCGAATCTAGAGTGGAGGCGTTCATGGTCGAGCAAAATAAGGTGAATGCTACTTTGAAGGCGGGGCAAGAATCTCTCAATACCGTAGTGGCTCAAATATCGGAGCAATTAGCGTTGCTCAACCGGAACACTCAAAGATTGCCGGCGCAACCGGAGCAAAACCCACGGGGCAACACGGGCCACATCAACGCCGTAGTTGCCGTCACTACTAGAGGCGGGAAGGACACCACCCCCGCCATGATTCCTATTGAGGAGGCCGTGGAGGAAAGTTTGGAGCCGGTTGAGCCGATAGTCGAGATTGAAAAGGAGAAGGAGCCACGAGACAAGGAGAAATCTAGGGCGGAGCAATTAATTGAGGAGAGGCGCTTCATGCCACCGGTCCCATTCCCCCAAAGACTAGCGAAAGCGAAAATGGAAAAAAGGCTAGCGAAATTCCTCGAGTATCTAAGGGGAGTTAGCCTCAATATTCCCTTCCTCGACGCCATCGTCGAGATCCCAACGTATGCTAAATTCTTGAAGGACTTGATTTCGGGGAGGAAAAGGAAGGAGAAGATAATGCTAGCCGAGGAGGGCTCTTGGTTCACCAAGAGAGAGAAGGAGCCGGCAAAATTTAAGGATCCGGGGAGTTTTCGGATTCCTTGCACCTTGGGCGGCGTGCCTCTTCAAAAGGCGTTGGTCGATCTTGGGGCTAGCGTGAGTCTCATGCCCCTCTCCATGTTCTTAAAGCTTAACACCGGGACAAAGTTGAAGCCCACCGACATGCGCATTCAATTAGCCGATGACCGGATAACAAGGCCGGTGGGGATTGCCGAGGACATCCCACTTCAAGTCCCGGGTGGGATATGCTTACCATGTGACTTCGTCATCATGGACATTAAGGAGGAGGGAGACACCTCATTGATACTTGGACGCCCCTTCCTCGCCACCGCCGGAGTCATCGTCGACGTGCGCGAAGGTACACTTACTTTAAACGTCGGCAACATCGAGGTGGAGCTCCACATTCCTAAGGCAATGAAACACATGCCTCACCACGAGGAGCTCGATTACATGGACCTCCTTGATGAGGTGATAGAGGAGGCGATTCCTCATTCAATTGGTGCCCTCTTTGATGAAGAACTTGATGAAGGCCCGGATTTAGGCCAAGATGAAAAGATTGAAGACGATTCCCCCGACTTCTCCGCTGATGAAGATGAAGGCGACGCTGATGTCGCGAGGATTCGAGAGCTCTGCAAGCTCTCGAAATTAAAGTCTCCAAAGAAAGCCCCGCCGGCACGGAAATCGGCATCGCCGGTTAAGCCGTTGACCGGGGCAAATGCTAGCTTGGGGGAGCCTCCCCCCAACACCATTCGGGACAAGAGACCTCCGAGGGAGACCGCTACGCCGCCACGTCCAAATCCAAGCGCGCTCCCCGGGAAGTTTGACGGGTGCATCTCATATGCACCAAACATCCCGCATTGATTGAAAACTATAGGGGGTCGAGCTCACGACCTAAAACGAGCGCTTGTCGGGAGGCAACCCGACGGTTTTTGCTTTATTTTTTTATCTTTTTCTTTATTTTCGTTTAGAAATTTTTAGTATTTTGAGTCACCCGACCAAAAATTCTGTGATAACGGGTCCTATTTTTCTTGACAGGAGAGAAGATAGGTAGATCATCATGAGGAGGATGAACGAGACGATGAGGAGCGCCCCAAGAAGGCGTTCGACGCTTAGGAGGAGCATGAAATCGACTGGAGAGGGAAAGACGGAGTTTAGAGCCCAAACGAAGACAAACAGCAGAATACAAGGCTCACTCAGCCGAGTATACTAGTCACTCGGCCGAGTCCAGAAGTTCGTCCGGCCGAGCCGCTCACGAACGAGGGAAGTCTGCTGTACCCAACTCTCTGTTTATTTTCTCGATTTCGATATAACTGCTACTCGGCCGAGTACATATATTCACTCGGCCGAGTAAAACGGATACCCTCCTAGGGCGAGTCTTGCCGAGTAGCTTGAGTCACTCGGCCGAATGGACTTACTCCACTCGGCCGAGGCTGGCAAAGCCACTCGGCCGAAGCGATATCGGGGAGAAAATTTCTATTGCCTCGCTCGGCCGAGTGACCACGTCACTCGGCCGAGTCGTAACTTTCTATTATATAAGTGACGAAGGGGCGCGGATTTCGAAATCTAAATTCCCAAATCCGCCCGCGCCCCTTCGCCTACCCTCGCCCGATTTCCCTTCGCCCAACCCTCACTCGCCCGACCACGCCCGCGCGCGCCGCCGCTCGGCCAGCCACCGCCGGCCGACCGACGCCGCGCCCCGCCCGAGTCGCCGCCGGCGACCTCGTCTTCGATCGCCTCCGGTATAGCTCGATTTGCCCATTTTCTTCTCTTTTTGCGTAGTTTTCGAGGATCCGTGTATTAATCGAACCCCTAACCCGAATCAATTCCCATATCTATCTGTTATACCCCTATTGCTCCATACATTTTGATTATTACTCGCTGATATCGCTTTTCCATGCGCAGGTTGCTTTTTGGAGCTTAGGGGAGCTCAGGGGAGCTTCTACGGGCTGTTTTGGATTTCGTGGAGGCGCGGACTTCGCACGCTTCCACCGCTTAGCACTCGCGGCGTGTTTTGGTACACTCTTTCCACTCTTTTTGCACACGCTGCACTTTTTCACTTTTCGGCGCGCTCGGGGCCGATATGCCGCCCCGGACACGGCCTCGGACGAGGAGACCTTCCGCTAAGCGGAAGAGGTCGGATGACGCCGGCCCCGCCCACGAGGCGGAAGAGTCTCCTCCTCCTTCCCCCGCACACCCCGCACAGCCTACAGGCCCCGCACACCCCGCACAGCCTGCAGCGCACCCACAGCCCGCACAGCCTCTCCCTGCCGATCCACAGCCACCACCACCGGCCCCACTGGTCGGGCCGCTCGGGATTACGTTCCGAGACGACGCACACCGCGCCGTCTTCGAGCGTATCTCCCAGCGCTCGATCGTACCCTCCAGGTTCGCA